>NW_004624757.1:23042225-23067682 GCF_000247695.1 Heterocephalus glaber
TGCTGTTATCTGAGAAATTATTTCTGATTTCATTTTTCCCAGATCCTCTTTTGTTGCCAGTTCAGGGAGTCCAGGTGGTTGAGTATCAGAGTGTTCCAACTCATTTCCCTTTGAGGTTGCTGTAGGCGATCTGGAAGTCTGTGTTTGAGGCTTGTTTACGTGTCTTCTCATTTCCACAGGGCGGTTGGGTTGGGCGGGCAGGGTGTGTGTGTGTGTGTGCTACTGGTGCCCGTGTGGCTCACCTCCTCTGCCCTAGGAGCTGTGGAGTTCTAAGCAGCATTCTTATGTTTGCATTAAATATTAATGACCTAATAGAAAATAACTGAACATTTTATTTGCAGTTTTATGATTTAAAAATCCAGGGATACAATGCCAGTATTTGTTATCTTTTACCTTGAGAATGGCTGCATTTAAAAACTTTAATAAGCACAGTAATGTAAGGATATTTGCCCTTTCACATATAATAACTTATTATGATTTTGCAGTTTTACAGTTGTACTAATTAATATAATGTGGTTTTGGCCTAGGGTAGGCTATTGATGTAGATGCTTTATTATCTCCATTGAATAAATGAAGAGACAAGTACAGAGAAGTTAGATAGTATGTTCAAGTTTACAAAATCAGTACACAGTATTGTCAAAATTAAAATCATGGCAGTCTAGCTGCTGAGTCCATTCTAATAGCTGCACTATACATCTCTTAGAGGAGAACATTTGTTTGACTGAACGTCCAAAAACTCCACAAAACAATTTAGAATTTGTTAACAGTAAATTTAATAGTTCAACAAAACAAACTACAAGGAAGCACAAGAACAGAGTATACACTCAGAAAGCATATTGTATGATATAAAATTGAGAAATATTTATTGTATGTAAAGAATCCCTTCAAAAAGGATAAACTTTCAAAAATAGCAGAAGACAAAAACATGCCATTCACAGAGGAGAAGGACATAGATACGAGAAAGAAGCCACACAAATGGCAAGTTATAACAGTCTATGATTACTAAAGCTTGGCACAGATATGGAGAAGTGAGAAACTTTAACTGCTATTCTTTGGAATATAAATTGAAGCATTTTGAAGAGATATATCATTTATATATAGATAGATAGATAGATAGATAGATAGATGAGAGTTATATAGAAATATTCATAACACAAGCAATAATAGAAAAATTAATAATGTAGAATTCATCCATTAAGAAATAACTTTTGTGCCAGGGATTTAGCTCCCTGCCTCACAAGCACAAGGTCCTGAGTTTGATCTCCGATACAAAAAAAAAAGAATTAACTTTTGTGCTTCAGAGTGCATCAACAAGAAAGTGAAAAGATAACTCACAGAATCAGAAAAACTATTTGCAAATTATATATGTGATAATGGCTTGAATCCACACTATATAATATAAAAACTATTACAGATTGACCATGACCTGTATTAGGGAATCTAAAGCTGATATGCTCATAATTTTCCATCTGGATGCCAATGGAATAAAGCAAACTTCCTGGTTTCTCTACCTTGAATGAACAGCATTAGCTAAATGTGTCATTTTAGTCCTGTAGATAATAGTATGTCACAGTACGTTATATGTGTGTGTATATATATATGTTTGCTAGTGTGTTTATTTATTTATGAGATGGAGTCTCACTATATTGCCCAGATTGATCTTGAATGCTTAGGATGAAATGATCCTCCCCCTCAGCTTCCTGAGTAGCTGGAATCCAGGCATGTGATACTGCAATCCACGGGAAAAGATCTTTTCCCTGTAAATCTTAGATGGGGATAATTACACAAAATCTGATTGTGTTACACCTGTCCTTAAGAGTCATTTTGATGATAGCTGCAAATAACTTTATTTTACTTCCAGGTGGCCTTGTTTTTATGTTTCATTGCAACATGGGAATTAAAATACAGCAGAGAAGACATTATTACTCTTAACCTCCATAGTCCTATAAACCACTGGTGGTGAGCCCATGGCATGTGTGCCACAGAGGGCTGTTTGTTATCATGGAAAGCTCTTATAGGTTCGCCATCACTGCTATAGACTTGGCTAGAGCATATTACACTTAGATCTGCTCCAAGATTTTATTGTTTGGGAAACAGCATTGGCCTTTTCTGATGGGAATGAGAAGACTTGAATTTTAATTTGTTCCTTTCTACTAAGTACTTATGTGACTTTGGACATCACCATTTAAATCTCAGAAAAATTGGTTTGGACCAGTGTTACTGCATTTCTAAAATAAATATATAATGACTTGGGGAGACCATTTTTTACTTCACTTGTCACACTTAGGTAACACATTTGGTATCTCCCAATGTTGTGATGTGCTGTGTGCATTCAAGAGAAATATTAATATATGGAGATCACATTCTGGTGGACTGTCAAATATAAAGAATACTTTTGAGAAGAGATAGGTATGTATCTGACTTACAAGGAAGGATGGCTCAATCCAACTGAGAACTAAAGGCTAATAAAGAGTTATCTGGGCAAAGAAGAGAATTAAACACATTCCAGACAGACAGACCAACAGGAGCACAAGCCCAGAGAGAACCAGAGGCCAGCACTGCAGAAAACCACACACAGTGTAGCTGCAGAGTTGGAGGAGGAGTAAGAGCAGCTAATTGGAGCTTGTAAGCAGGATACAGATGATAAAGGTGTATGATAAACAATATGGAGAGTGTTTAACTTTTTACAAAATTTACTACAATAAAATGCATTGCTATTCATCTCCCTTAAAATATTCCCCTCACATCAAAAACACTTTGTCTCATTATTCTTGACTCTCTCTGAAGCAGCTCTGGAAGTCCTCTTTCATGAGTGTCCTTAGTTGCACAGTCACTACTGCCTGGATGATTCAGATGTTTCCCTTTCATGGCCATCTTTACTGTGCGGAAGAGATAGAAGTGATACCATGCCATATCCAGTGAGGGAAGTGCATGAGAACGCACTCTACCATGATGATTTTATTTTGACAGAAATTGTCATAAATAAGAATTCATCAAATTGTCAAATTGATGGGATGATCATGAAATAGCATGAATGTTTAAATTTTTAAAAATATTGCAGTAAAAGACACATTACTACTATCTCCCTTAAAATACTCCACCTCACTTTGAACCCACTCACGGCCTCATTCCTAGAAATTTTTTTTTTTATTGTGATATTTATTTTTTTTTAATTTAAACATTCGCAGTATCTTTTGATGACCACTTGTATGTGGAAACATAAATCCTTGGTCTGCTCTTAACAAATAAAACATTAACTATATTCCCCCACTGTCCTCTTTCAGATAATGGCAAATTCCATCCTTATAGTGATTAAGACAAAGCCCTGGCATTCTTTTTTTTTATTAAATTCTTTTATTGGTACATTGTAGGTATACAACACAATTACATTTCTCATTGGGAATTGTACCTTTACATAATGTATCTTGGTTCTTATTTTTTCCCCATTCCTAGCCCTCCCTTCACACCCTCCACCCTTCCCTATTTACAAAGACTTTATTTCCATTTTTTCAATTTCTCATCATTTTTCCTTTCCCTTCTTTCCTCTCTAGCTTTTATTTATCTCTCACCTAATACACATGGCATACAACAATTATTTCAGTGCCATCTTTATTGAGTACTTGTGTATACCACTTCAGAGTCCTCTTGAACCTACTCTTCACAGCTGTCATGTAGCAGGAAACAGTCCCCTAACTTCATTGACCAGCTTTTTGAAGCTGGAGTTGAACACTGTCTTCCCTCTTGGCTCCTGCTCTGCTCTGTCTTTGTTGCAGCATGGGGTCACCTCCAGGAATATAGTGTAGATGGTGTGGTCATGCACAGCCTGGAAGTCTTGGGACAGAGACCTGCCTGGGGACTAGACCGGGTCAGCAGTGGATCAGAGCTGACAGATATTCACTTCTTTTTTCTCTGTAGTTTGGATATACTTAGACTCACTTTAAAATACATCTAGTGAGAATGAACTAGATAACATCTTTGAGTCACCAGTATTTACTTCTCAATTTCTTACCCCCAAGTCATGCATTTCAAATAAACTGCCTCTGTGAAAGCAGCTGTCTTTGGCTGTACTTTTCCAGGAAACCAAGGTTATAACAATACCCTCAAAATATATCTCAAATCTGACCACTTGTCATGACTGCCATTACCACCCATGTCCACACCAAAGTTGGTACTTACCATAGTGATTACAGTCACCTCCTGACTGGCTCTTTGCTTTTGTTTTTCCTGCCTGTATTCTCATCACAGGACCCAGAGTGAAAGTTTTCAACAAAGCTCCATGTGATCTCTTCTCCAGTTCTCTCGAATTTAGCCTTCTACTGTGGTTCTTGCTGAGCAGACTTGTGCCTGCCACTACTTGGGAGCATCAGGTGCGTTTCTACCCCAAGACTCTTGCTTGATAGTCCTTCTGTCTAGAGTACTCCTCCACTTTTTCCCGTAGCTCATTCTCCTCTTCATCTCTCCCTTCTCAGGGATCACTCTTTCAGTGAGGACATTCTAATCATCCTTTTAAAAATCAGTTACTTGCAATAATAAGTCTTATTCTCCCTCCCTATTCTGTTTTCCTCTATAGCAGTTAGCAGATTTGTATACTACCAAGGCATTGTGTTTGCTGTCTGTCTTTGTTCACTGACTGAGCACTGTGACTGCATGGGATTGTGTTTGTTTCTTTCCACTGCTGTGTCCTTGGATCTAGAACAGAGCTGGGTGTCTGAAAGGTACCCAGTAAACACTTGCTAAGTAAATGATTGAAGGCACAGGTTAGGGAATGTAATTCTGGCTTTGATGTGGAGATGGTTAAAGGTAGATAATGAGGCTAAAAAACAGAGATGGGAAGGCTGTTGCTGTCCATAAGAAAGGATAAGATGTTCATTTAGCATCTTTTTAAGAGAATGAGTGGAGAGATGAGGAAGCATTACAAAAAACACTGATGCTATTTAAAAAATTATTCTGTTGTAGATGGTTTAGATATAATGAATATGAGAGGACAATATCTAGGAAGATCAAAGATTTTGGCTTTGGCAGCTGGGTGGGTGGTTATGTTCATCTGAGTGAATGTTGAAGAAAGAAGACTTAGAAAGGAAGGGATAGGGTGGAGAGGCTTCATGGGGAGGCACTGACTTAAGATTTAAACACGGTGAGTTTGTACCAGCCAGGACTTAGGGCACCAGGGGGCAGGGGCTCAGTTCTCAGCTGCATGTGGAGACCTAGTGTCCGGAAAGGGCAGTCTGGGTGTTGGGCAGGGATTGGTTCCCGGAAGCAGCCCAGTGGCCTTTCAGAACCAACAAGAGAAATCACGTTTTACTCTCTGCGTTCCTGCTCTGGCATAGGAGTTCTTATCTGATATCTCTGTTTATTTCTTAGACTGTTTAAAAAAAAAGAGAAAATTTTGGGAAAAAAGAAAATTCCTTCATTCATTTTTGCTGCTGCATTTTGAAAGTATGAAAAAGGCGTTTATTGAAGATGAAGTGTCTGAGTACCGCTAGAGTGCAAGGAGTTTACCTTTGGCTTGTCCTGGCTAGCTTCAAACTCTGTTTTGCTTTCATAGCCATCTTCTTTTATTGAAAACATACTGAAGTACTTTTTCTTCCTCTAGTCCCCAGAAATGAGTGAGTTCTTCAGTATAACATTCAGAATACATGAAATAAAAAACATCTACATGTTTTAAGGAAGATTTTTGGCATTTGTCTATCTGCTTAGTCATATCAAATTTTTAACAATTGTGTTCTTCATAAACACGTTTTTCATGTATTTTGAGGCTTAGGTATTTGCCAACAGCTTTCATACCTCTGGTGATTTTTATTACCATATTTAGTAGAAAAGAGCCACTTGTCTTGAACTAGTCTTCAATCTTGAAATTTATTAAAGAATTTTATTTCTCAGTGGGGCAGTGTTGTTTGAAAGATTACTTTATACACATTGCTGGGCCAGTGGGGACTAGAGCTGGGGAAATACTGCTCGAGGGAATTTAAAGAAAACAAAATCACTGATCAGTGATCATTTCTTAGTTGGTGAGCTTAAGCCGTGGGTGAAGTCTTTGACTTGTTACTTAAATTTAATAATCCTTGCATTTAATTTCATCATGTTAATGATGTTAATGATCTCCCAGTCTTAGCTTACATTGGAATCAATGGGGCTTAGAAGCATTTAAGCTGTATTGCCTGAATGGCTCCTAATATAGCATAGATTCTAAATATGTATATGGACTCTAAGCTATATTCCTGGCTGTGAAATTTCAATTTTTGCTTTTTTGGATGGAAGATATTATGAGGCTTATAATTCCAGTTCGTGCAATAGTTCACATTTAATTAAATGGATTTAAATATTTGTTTAAAAAAAACTGGTTATTTAACAAACTTTATAAACTTAGAATAGCTATATAGTTTTCTCCAGAGATTCAATAACTCTCAGTCAGGATACTCTAGGGAAAGAGTCAGTGGGGTGTGTGAGTGTGTGTGTGTGACTGTGTGCATGTGTGCATACAGGCTTATAATAATGAACTGGCTCATGTGACTATGTAAGTTAACAAATCCCAAGATCCCAAGGTGGCAAACTGGAGACCAAAACGTCTGATAGTGTTTCTAGTCCTGAAGGCTTTAAATCAGAAACAGCGGAGGTTTCAGTTTGATTTTGAAGGCAGAAAGAACAATTCATGTTCAAGCTGGCAGCCAGGCAGAAGTCTCTTACTCAGGAGGATCAGTTTGCCTTTTTGTTCCATTTGGGCCTTCAGCTGATCACACCCTCCCTGCATTTCTGGATCCACCATTTACAGGTTAACCTCAACCAGGCAGGCTGTCATGGAAACACCCAGAATAATGTCTCATTCTCATTTATCTTTGTTTAATCGGCCTCAGACTGTGACAGATTTTGTTATTAGATTATTTCCATTAAAATTACTGATTTTAAAAACTAATAACAAAATTGTCATGCACACACACAAAAACAAATGGTTCCCATAGCAATCTTTCCTTCCAAAGGTTTTAGGATACACTGTTAATATGAAACAGATTTTTACAGTTAGTCAGTTGAGGCAAACAGTTCTGAAACCTTTTTCACTGCTGATTAAGATTTACAAACAACTTTCAGCAAACTTACAAGCAGCATGAGCTGTGCAACACTCCACTACAGGGCACAGCTACACTGCTTTGGCCTGGGAGGCTCAGGCTGATCACCTGAGTGGTGAAGCCACTTCTGTTGCTGAGTTATTTTGCTGTAACCAGCGCTGTTGCCGTGATGAACATTTTTGACAGACACATTCTTGACATTGAAGCCCACATTGTCCCCAGGAGGAGGTTCCCTCCAAGCTTTATGCTGCACTTCAGCAGACTTTTTTCTTCAGCTGTGACACTGACTAGAGAGTACAGGTGACTGCCACCCTGCATTTGAGAAGACCAGCCTGCCCTCAGCCCACAGGGACCTTCCTAATCCCACCAGTTTTGTACATATTGGGGTGGGGCAGGCATAAGGGTTTATCAGCTAGAGGATTGGTAATAGGAGGCAGCGCAGAGTTTCAGGCATGGTGGGTGATGGTGTTGCCCATATTTCTCTGTCTTCCATGCCTGGAATAAAGTCATAGCAGCACCTGCCTCCATTGTTTTGTGAGTATTCCAACCAGTAATTGACACACATGCTACTACTGTGTAGGGATTATGCCACTTGCCTTCATATAAGCGCTGGCTTGCTTAATGATTTCTTCAGATCTCTTCCCGCTGTGGGGAGGCCCAGTGGAATCCCTTTTGTTAAAACCAACAGTTAGTTGTTTCATACCCAGGATATAAGCCAGAAGGGCAAGATCACGAGACCTGGTTGTTCTTGGAGATATGCAGCTTCACAGTTGTGAATGCCAGCAGCAACAATGAGAACAGCACAGTTTGCCTGGGATGTGGACAGAAACATGTTTTTAATAAAGTCTCTGTGTCCTGGGCCACCAGTGATAGTTATATAATACTTGATGGTCTCAGATTCCCACAGCAACATGTCAATGACGGTATCTGCTCATGCTCAGTTTTTAGTTTAGGCAAGACCCAGGAATATTTGAAGGGTTCCTTTCCCATCTCAGCAGTCTACTTCTTGATGTTTTTGTGAGTCTTGTTGATCTCATCATACCTGTATTTGTAGATCAGATAGCCATGAACCTGCCTGAATCTACCACATGTCCAACGATACCAGCTCAGTATTTTCACATTAGCCTAAAGTTGGGCAAAATCACCTTAACAAAAAACCTATTTAATAATAAAATGTTGAAAAAGTTATATAATTTATTGAATACAGTACTGAAAGTGAAGAATGGTTGCTTGGATATGTTTTCACATTATTCAGAAGTAGAGAAATCTTAAGTCCAAATCATAAATTGGGATAATCTATATATTGAAGGTAAATAATTGGGACTAAAATTGTTTCTTACTTGGAATATTAATTCATTAAACAGAAAATAAGAAAGCTATATTTATCTGTGTATCAGTCTGTTTCATGTTACTATAACATAATGTCACAGACTGAGTAATTTGTAAAGAGAAGAATTTATTTCTTACCATTTTGGAGATTGGAAATCCCTACATGAGATTCCAGAATCTGGGGAGGGCTTTCTTGCTGTGTCGTACTGTGGGGGGGGGTCACCTGGGGAAAGAGGAAGAGGACTCTGAGATAGTGTTTGTGATGGAGCCTCTCCTACAGTAACTCACTTATCTTGTGAAAATTGTCTTAATGTATTCCTGAGGGTAGAGCCCTTGTGGCCTTGTGGCCCTTATGGCCTTGTGACCTCTTCATGTGTCTTCTTAATAATACTTTTAACAATGATGATTAAATTCAATATGAGTTTTGGAGGCAACATTCAAAGCATAATAGTCTGTTTTGAAAATAAATGTAATTATGTCAGTGGCTACTGAAAAAAAAATTTTTTTTAGCATTTTGTGCCCGGAATCGCATTATTGTATTGGATCATATTTGTGGCCAACTACTTTGATTTTCTGAATCCAGGCACTGTAAAATACTTCTGACTTTACTAGTCATGGTAAGTAAACAAAGTTAGCAACTTTTTTTCCCTGTAGCTTCACCACCATTTGTTATTATTTGATTTCTTGGTGATAGCCATTCTTTCTGGCATGGGATAGATGGAATCTCAGTGTGGTTTTAATTAGATGTTGAACATTTTTTCATGTATTTATTGACCATTTATACTTCTCCCAAGAAGCATCTATTCATTTCAGTTGCCCACTTTTTGATTGGGTCTTTTATCTTGTGGGAGGAAAGGGGGTCTAATTCTTTGAGCTCTTTGTATATCCTAGATATGAGTCCTCAGTCTGACATGTAGCTGGCAGAATTTTTTTCCATTATGTAGGGTGTTTCTTAACTCTGTTGGTTGTTTCCTTTGCTGTGCGGAAGCTTTTTAATTTGGTATGTTTCCACTTGTTGATTCTTGCTGTTATTTCTTGTGCAACTGGAATTGTTCAGAAAGTCCTGCCTACACCTATGTCTTCAAGAATTTTATCTATTTTATATTTCAGTAGGCTAAGTGTATCTTTTAATATTTAAATCATTAATCCTTTTTGAGTTAGTTTATGATTTGGCTGGCAGTTGCACCTCCTAGGCTGACCATGGGAGTTCTGAGTATCTCCTTTCTTTCAGCAGATGGCAAATCATTGAGACTGTGACATCAACAGAAGTTTATCTGTGTGGTGTTCTTTGATTGCTGTTTAGAGTTCATATAAAAGTCAGTATTTTGGTTAATTCTTTCTTTGAAGACTCAAATCTAGTGTGAAAAAACTTTTTATGAAAAGGCTTTGTAGTATTTTCATAATAGCAAGATTTGCCTTTTTGATGTAGATAAAATAATTTCCTCCTAACATCATAACCATTTTACTGTTCAGTGATGCAGAAGGTATATAAAGAGTTGGTGAAATATTTTGGATAATTCAGGTTGGGTGAGTTATTAAAAAGAAAATATCACCAAAAGAGACTGTACTCTGCAAAACAGCTTATAAAGGCACAGAGAGTTTTTTTAGTGCACTAGTAAGACAAGGCATTGAGATAAACA
Source organism: Heterocephalus glaber (assembly GCF_000247695.1). The sequence continues at coordinate 23,052,256 of NW_004624757.1, forward strand.
TCTAACAAAAATCACGTGTTTACAATTACACTTCTTCATGCCTAATCCATTTTGGAGTCTTACTGCTTTCTCTCGGCTTTTAAAGAAAGGAAACAACTTTTAATGTCTAATGAATATTTATGAAGTCCTTTGACAATTAAGGGCTCATTAAAATTCACTTCAGTCCTGAAATAAAAACACTTTATAGACCAAAGGAGAAAGTAGTGGTAAGTAGAAACTCAACTCCCTTTCCTGTTTGTGAATTTCAAGTCAGAAACACTCTGCAAATGGACTTTTAAAAATGATTCTAGGTGGTGGTTTGAATGTAACAGACATATTTTATTATTGCTAAGTTTAATTTTGCACTAATCATTGACTTGATGAATTTTTTTTCCTCTGAAGGTGCTCAGAAAGCTTGCTTTTGTATGAATAATTAAGAGAGCAAACTTTGGAGTCAGACTTTAAAAATTTCATGAATTTTAGCTCTTTCTAGATGTCACCTTGTGCAAGTTCTCAGTGTTTCAGTCTCTGTATTATAACATGGAGAAGATAATGCTGTACATCCCACAAACTTGTTGGAAGAAAAAGCTGAGTCAATACATGAACAGTACTTAGAACAGTGCCTGGGAATGCTGACTGCTCCCTCTTGAGAAACCTTTCCTCTCAATTCACACACTTTGACCCTTGCTGGAGCCATTTGGAAAGGTCTTTGTGTTCCTTTTGTTGAGGTGGTGCAAAGGAATAATTAATGAGTCCTCTCTTCTAATGGGTAGCGTTTTATTCTTCATTTCAGTTTTCCAGTTTTTCTTTCTAATACCCAAAGGGTCTCCATCTTACCATTTCTGGCTACCTTGACTGTAGCTCTTCTCTTGGTTCAAAGATGATACATAGAATATAGGAATGTCAAAATATGTATTCATTCTGTACAGTCACTTTGTAAAGAGTAGTCTTCTATAGAAGTTTAATTGCTGAAGTAAACAGGGTACTTTGAAGGAACAATAGTTTTACCATTTTTGCTGCTCCTCCATGTAATCTAATTGTTTGGTTATGGAAATAAAAGATACCTAGAAAGTAGATAGAGGCCTAGAAAAGTCAAATGCCTGCTCACTATTATTTTCAATATGAAATAGACGTATGTGTCAGGATGAACAAAGAAGTAACAAAACATCTATCCATATAGTCTCTTTTCATGGGGCTTAGCATTTTCAAAAATAAGCACTGGCTTAAAAACCAAAATTTTGTAGTTATTTTGATAAATGTTGTAGGGAACAGGGAAAGGGGACGTTACCAGAACCTCTGCAGTAAGTCCTAGTCTCCTGCGAGCCACGGCAGCACAAGGCGAATTACAGGAAAGGTAGAAAAATGAGACTGAGAAGAAGCTGAGCTTTGGGTCTGATCAGCGCTGCTCTGGGGGGAAAGACGAAAGCCCCCAGCTTACCACACCTTTTATTCAGTACATCGGCAGAAACAAATGTAACAAATGACTTGCAGAGAGTTCAGTACATCCGCGTAAACAAGATGTAACAGTCCAAGAACAACGAGGAACTGAGTAGATGTTTGTTCCTCCCAGGATGTTTCTTGTCCTGGAGAATCACAACATCACCGGATCATTGAGGGCTCAGTTGTGACCGGAGGCCAAAATGGAACTATGCCTCGGAATTCCATAGCTGGGCTGTAGGCAGGAGAACTAGGCTAACCAAATGATTTTTCCCTAAAATTATGTAGCACTGCTCCCCCCAAAATGTGTTTCTCTAAAGAGTATATACCATTTATTTTTAAGCAGTTTGCCATCTTTATACACGATGAGTCATAAGATTGAATTTGTCTTTCTAAAGTGATGAGTAGCTGTCATTTAACCCAAACCTTATCTGTAAGATATGCCTCATAAATTTAATAATAATTAGTTATAATTTCCACTGGAATTTTTATTATTTTCTCTGTTTGCTCTAGTCAGTCTTTATACAGGTGTTGGATCTATTTCTCAGGAATAAAATTTTCCTCCCAATAATTATATTCTACTGGAAAATGATGCTGTGATTTTCAAGCAACTGATAAGGGAATCTGCTTTAGTGTTCAGTCTTACATGCATCCTAAGGAACCATTTTCATATGGTATATGTGTATGACAGCAGTAAGATGAAGCCAATGAAAGATTAAAATATAATGTATTTATCATTTGATGGCTACTGAGTATTTACTTCAAGTCATGATTGTTTTAAATTTGCATTTGTAGCTCTTACCCTTCTAGTCCTTATTTTGGGATAGAAAGGCTTTAGAGAACATAGGTAACTATCTCCACATTTTCTGAGTAGGTAATCACATTATGTTGATGTATGTTAAATTAAGGCTTCTGTCTCCCATCTCATTGTGGACCATACCTCCCCTCTTCCATCCATTCAGTAACACAACCCTGATATCCATTCCCTTTCTAGTTGTGGCACTGGGGGAAAAAGATCAGAGTTGTTGACTAAGGCAGAGAGAGAAAGAAGAGGAGACCCAGTTGCTGAACTGTGAATGTCCTGTACTATAAAACAAGGCTTCATTTTTTTGTGTGTGAATGGTAAATGTTCAGAAAGCATAAAAGAGTTTATAAATTATGTGCAGAAATGGAAATTTCAGTGAATGAGCTTTTCTCTTCCAAATAGTCCTACCTTGATTTACACTGCTCGTTTCATTGTATATGTAATAAAATTTCAGGAGGAACTGATGGTTTGCTTGGAGGGATGAGCTTATTTTGCGCTGTGCAGGAATCCATTCCACCTTTATTAGTATTATACACTCTAGAATGATCTTATGCTATAGTTAAATTGTCCTTTAGCACATTGTAATAATGGATATACTTGCAGTTGTGAAATTACTTTGAAAAGGCATACAGTATGTCCCTGACTTATGAATGAGTTCTGTTCCAGAAGAATTGTTCAAAAGTAGGATTCATTTGTAAGCCAACAAAGTGAGTCTTATACAGTACACCTGTGAAACTTCACAACTCAAATGTTCGTTAAGTTGGAGACTGTCATCTAGTTTGTTCTTAAAAATGTATACTTTAAGCAGAAGATAAAAGTAAACGTTTGATTCCACAGTCCCCATGCTGAGGCTGGAAACAGGCCAATAGAGAGGTCATTGTCAGTAGATTTACACTTTCTCAGCAAGAGTAAGAAGGCTGCAAGAGTTGTGTGACTCAACAAAGTTCAATGTTAACTGATGTATCATAAGAACATAAACCAGGAGTCTTGGGATGATGGTGGAGTGGTAATCAGCAGTAAATCAGCCTCTCAAGATTTGGAATCTAGACACTGGAAAATAACTACTTGCAGAGGAAAAGGAGGGAGATGGATCGTTGGGATTCAGGAAGAATATGAAGGGAAAGTTGGAGCCTACAAAGAAACTGAAGAGTCAGACCACAGTGTAGAGAAAGAATAGGGCAATCTGCACTTTTTCCCTGGCTGGTGACTTGTGGTAGGAGAAAGGAAGATGGAATCTACAGAGACAAAGTGAAAGTGGGCAACTCCGAAGGCTTTCAGGAAGAAATGCACCAGTGGAACAGAGCAGTGGATGCTGTGCTCTGCAATAGCTGGTGAGTGACTCCAGTCCAAGCATTTGCCATATCCCCTGGAGAGAGTACCTGGTCATATACCAATCTAGGTAGGGGCCAGCTGAACTTGGGACTCAGAGCAGCTGCAGGTTGGCTTCATCTCAGGGCTTCCACTATTAAACTTTCACAGTGACTGTGTGAAAGTCAATCACAAGAGACTTTGATGGTCAGGGAGCCATGGTCAGGTCAGCAAGATACACCCAGAGTGTGTAAGCTAAATAACATAGGCTTCACACCCAAGACCAGAGGCTAGGTTCAGCCTGAATATCTGTGGATTTGAAAGAAACAAACCAGCACACCACCTTAATCCTAATACTGGCTGGCTGGAATTATCCAGCATGAATCTTGGCTCTGACAGATCAGAAGAGGCAAAAAAGGTCACTACATACTTGTTAAAGGAAAAATCCAAGAGGAAGAGATAACAGTCATAAATATATATGCTCCAAATATGAGCACATCCAACTATATAGAACAAACACTAGTGGATATGACAAATCAGATAAACACTAATACAGTTGCAATGGAGGGACCTCAGTACCCCACTGTCACAGATAGACAAATCAGTGAGACAATCAACAAAGAAATATCAGAGTTGAACCAAACTTTTGGACAAATGAACTAAGTAGATATCCACCCCACAACAACAGAATATACATTCTTCTTAGTAGCACACAGGACTTTCTCCAAAATATACCACACACTAGCTCATAGAACATTCTTAGGTAAATACAACAAAACTGAATTTATCCCATGCTTATTATCAGATCATAATACATGTAAATTGGAAGTAAGTGGAAAAATAAACCACAAAAACTACTGGAAATTAAATAGTACCCTCCTGAACAACCAGTGGGTCACAGATGAAATTAAAGAAGAAATTAGATATATACTTAAACAATAATGTCCATATGACATACCAGAACTTATGGGTTGCAATGAAAGTAGTCCTATGAGGGAGAATTATAGCAGTGAATTCTCACATCAGAAAAACAGAGGAAGGTCAAATAAATAACAATGTGGAACAGCAAGATTGTAGAAAAAGAAGAGCAAGTTGAGCCCAAAGTTCATACAAGGGAGGAAATTATAAAAATCAGACCAGAAATTAATGCAATTGAGACTAAAAAAAAATACAAAGAATAAATGAATTGAAGAATTGTTTACTTGAAAGATTAAATAAAACAGACAAACCCTTAATCAACCTTATCAAAAAGGAAAGACCGAGCCAGGGATTTATTTCAGTGGTTCCACTACCTGCCTTGCCAAGTGCAAGGTCCCGAGTTCGATCCCCAGTACCAAAAAAAAAAGGGAAAGACCCAAAGCCAGACAATTAGGAATGAAAAGAGTGAAATCACAGTGGATCCTGCAGAAATCTAGAAGCTCATCAGTACCTACATTTGTGCTCTCATAAGAGGGACAACTCAGAAGATATGGACAAATTCCTAGATGCATATGAATTACCAAAGCTGAATCAAGATTTAAAAATTCTAAATAATCCAGTTTCAGTCAAAGGAATTGAAGAAGTTGTTAAAAAAAACCCCAAAAAACTACCAACAAAGGAAAGCCCAGGCCCTGATGGACTCACTGCTGAATTCTACAAGAAATTTAAAGAAGATCTAATGCTACCATTCTTCAAACTCTTTAACAAAATTGAAAGGAAAGCAATATCCCCAAAGTCATTCCTGGAAGCAAGTACTACCCTGCAAACAAAACCAGAGACAGATCCAACCAAAAAAGAGAACTACAGGCCAATCTCCCTAATGAACATAGATGTAAAAATCCTCAATGAGATGCTAGCAAACAGAATACAGCAAATCATCAAGAAGATTATACATCATGAACAAATAGGATTCATCTCAGGGGGCAGGGATGTTTCAACATACGCAAATCAATTAGTGCAATACACCTTATTGACAGAGCCAAGGACAAAAACCACATGATCATCTCAATAGATGCAGAAAAAGCATTTGACAAAGTCCACCCATTCCTGATAAAAACCCTACAGAAAATTGAAATAGAAGGTCTTTACCTCAATCTGATCAAGGCCATCTATGACAAACCAACAGCCAACATTATACTAAATGATCAAAAACTGAAAACTTTCACTCTAAAATCAGGAAAAAGACAAGGATGCCCACTATCACCACTCCTGTTCAGTATAGTTCTAAAACGTTAGCCAGAGCAAGTAAACAGGAGAAAGAAAAGGAATAAGGATAGGAAAGTAAAAAGTTAAATTATCATTATTTGCAGATGACATGATACTCTACATAGAAGACCCCAAAACCCCACCAAAAGACTTCTAGATTTAATAACCAAATTCAATCATATAGCTGGATGTAAAGTCAGCACTCAAAAATCAATAGTATCCTTGTACACAAATAACATATTCACTGAGAGAGAAATTAGGGAAAAATACCTTTCACAATAGCATCAAGGAAAATGAAATACCTAGGACTCAATCTAACAAAGGAAGTAAAAGACCTCTACATTGAAAACTGCAGTACTCTGAAAAAAGAGATTGAAGAGGATAGCAGAGACTGGAAAGACCTCCTCTGTTCTTGGATTGGCAGAGCCAATATAGTGAAAATAGCTGTACTTTCAAAATTGTTATACAGATTTAGTGCAATCCCAATCAAAATACCTATAGCATTCCTCACAGAACTGGAGAAAACAATCCTAAAATTCATTTGGAACCAGAAGAGACCTAGAATAGCAAAAGTAATTCTGGGCAGCAAGGGCAAGACGGGACATCACAATCCCTCATTTGAAATTATACTACAAAGCTTCTGTGATAAAAACAGCATGATACTGCAAAAACACAGACCCAAGAATCAGTGCAACAGATGAGAAGATGTGGAAAGAACTCCAGACACACTCAGCCACTGTATCTTTGACAAAGGGGACAAACACCTTCACTGGAAGAAAGATAGCCTCTTCAGTTAATGGTGCCGAAAAAGCCGGCTTTTTATTTGGCTCACAGTTTGCAGAGGTTTCAGTTCACAGTTGGCTGGTTCCATGGTGGGGGTGGGGTGGCATGGCAGGGGGGAGTTGCACAGGACAAACAGTTCACGGCTGGGAGATGTTAGGAAGACAGAAAGCAACAAAGTAGCAAGGAAGGAAGCAGCAAATGGCCACAGTATCCCTCTTTCTGTCTCTTATATTGTATGCAGGTTACATGCCCTTAAGCCAGGTAGCACTTACACCCAGGGCTATGCCAAACCAATACTTGGACTAATTTAGTAATCACACACCCTTAATCCCAGTATCATACACTATAGATCCAGCCACCTCTGAAGAAGCCCCACCTATGACCACATGAAGCTTTGGGGAGACATCTAGACACAAGCCATAACAAATATATAAAGATCTCAGTTCCCCCCCAAATTTAAAGACCCAGTCCTAAAATGAGCATCTGAAATGAAAAGATACTTCTAAGATGAAGTACAAACAGCAAATAAATACATGAAAAAATGTTCAATATCACTGAACTTTTGAGAAATGCAAATTAAAACAACGCTGAATTTCCTTCTCCAAAAAGAATGGCTGTCATCAAGAAATCCATCAATAACAAATGCTGGCAAGGCTGTGGGGGAAAAGGAACTCTTGTGTACTCTCAATGAGAGTGTAAATTGGTATATGGGAATCAGTATGAAGTCTCCTCAAAAAACTAAAACTAGAGGTTTCATTTGACCCAACTGTGCCCATTCTAGGTGCCTTCCTGAAAGAGTTAAAAGCATCATCTCACAGTAATACATGTACACCTATGTTTGTAGCAGCACAATTTATAATAGCTAAATCTTGGAAACAGCCCAGATGCCCATCAACAGATGACTGGATAAGGAAAATGTAGTATTTATATGCAGTGGAGTACTACTCTGCCATAAAGAAGGATAAACTTGAGTGATTTTTAGGTAAATGATATAACTTGAGACCACAGCCTTAAGTGAAATAAATTAGACACAAAAGTTTTTAAAAATGTATACTTTAAAACCGTCTTTTTTTTCAATTGCAAAGTTTAAAGTCAAAATTCAGTGCTTATACGAGCCAGTTACCATCAAACAGTGTAATTCTTTGGTCACAGATTGAAGCTAGTAATAGTAAATAAATTATTTTTACTCCTGTCGTCAAGCTCTTTTAAGTATTATGTTAAGCATCGTAGATATATGAATAAGTACTATTCACATCCTCAGTTTACCCGTGAGGACAGGGAAATTCATGGACTTTAAGTAAATTGTCTGAGGTCACATAGCTAACTCAAATTAATCAATTGGGTGACTAATGTAAATAAGCCGCTTTCAATCAGTCAAAAGCAAGTTGATAGGTTAGAGAATATATATATATATATTATTGAATGCAATATATATGCAATTAGTAGATATGTGACTATATATATGCAATTAGTAAACTATATGACAAGGTAACATTCCATGGAAACATTAAAAAGTAAGCATACAATTCAGATTGGAAAATGTAAGATAGTAAAGGACAGGGAGGGTGTCTGGAAGAATACTATGAGCAAAGAATTGAGAATATGTAAAACATGGTGCATATACCATAAACTGGACAGAGAGCAGACAGTGCTAGGAAATGAAGCTGGAACGATAGACTGAGTCAATTCATGAGGAACATTGCAAACCATCCTAAGAGCCTTGGAAACGTTAAAGATTCTTGTTTCTTCTGCTTTTTGGTTTTGCAAGCACATGAATGTGTGTTGTTATATTTTAAAGGCAGCAGTGCAAATAATGGATTATGGAAGGAGGCAGGGGACCAGAAATGCCTCCATAGCACAGGTTATGGATGAAGATAAAGGGCAAAGAGAGGAAGAGCTCCAGCCAATAGCTTTTATTTTTTTCATGCAGGAACATGGAAGACTTAGGAAAACTTTTCCTTGCTGCTGGACTAAACAAATCAAATCTACACAGACCTATTGATCATGATGATGTCATCACAGTCATCTTCCTCTTCATTCTCCTTTTCCTCTTGTTCCTCTTCTTCCTCTTGCTCCTCTTCCTCCTCCTCCTCTTCCACCTCTTCTGTCAAAAAAGTGAAGTGGAATAGTGAGAATCTCAGCTCAGTCTTACGACCTGAGGTATAAGCCTCAGTTATTAATAAAAGTGGGAATACTTGCGGTTATTTTGTCAGGTGTGAATTATATGAATTATATGTGAAAGCTTTTAGGACAGATTTCATCTGTGGTAAATACTCAGGAAAAAGTAGTTTCCTTCTTTACTTACAAGTTATTTCAGGAATAATAATTTCCTCATATGAAACACATTGCAATCATCGTATTATACACTAGGGAGATTATTGACAGTTTTCAGATTGTCTTTATGAATTTTAAAGAATATTCATATTGCTACATACTCTGTTCATTCTTTACCTATTAAAAATAAGAAATTAAGTATCCAGGGAAGTTATTTAACTGGCATTACATGATTATGTATCAATGAAAGAGCTAAGGTTAATTGAATGTTGATCAGTTTTAGAAACCTATTTAGCACTTTTTGTGCTAAATATAGATGTTACAGAATATATGTTTCATTTCTAAATCTGAAATATATGTATAAATGTTCATATCTTGCAAAGTGTAAGATGCTATGCAAATAAAAATATTGTTAAAATATTATTAGAAGTAATGGAATACAAAATTAACATTTAAAAATCAGTAGCTTTTCTGTAAACCAGTAATCAGCTAGCTAAGAAAGAAATCAGGAAAGCAGTTCCATTCACAACAGCTTCAAAACAAAAACCTAAGGATCAACTAACTAACAAAACCTAGGGCTCAATCTGTGCATATAATGAAAATTACAGAGCAACAAAGAAAAAAATTAGAAAAGACACTAGAAGATAGGGAGACCTCCTATGTTCATGGATTAGGTGAATTGTTTATATGGCCGTATCACCAAAAGCAATATACAGATCCAATGCAATTCCCATCAAAATTCCAATAAGAGTCTTTGCAGAAGGAGAGAAAACAATTCAAAAATTCTTTTGGAAACACAAAACACCCAGAACAGCCAGAGTTATCCCAAGGGGGGAAGAAAAGCAAGACATCACAACGCTTGATTTCAAGTTATATTTACAAAGCCATAGTAACAAAGCAAAGTAACATAATTCTGTCACAAAATAGACAGACCTATGGAATAGGTTACCCAGAAACAAACCCACACACCTGTATCTGATTCTTGACAAAGGAGCTAAAAACATGTTGGAGAAGAGAGTTTATTTAACGAATGCTTCTGGGAATCTTGAATACACATATGTAGAATATTGAAATTGGATTCCTATCTGTAAACCTGTTCAAAATTAAAAATGAATCAAGGACCCGGGTATAAGACCTAAAACTTTGAAACTGCTAGGAGAAAATACAGAAGAATGCTTGAAGCCTTCAGCACAGGCAAAGACTTCCTACATAGAACTGGAATAGTGCAGGAAATAATAACAAAAATCAACAAGTGGGACTATATCAAATTAAAAATTTTTTGTACAACAAGGAAAACAACTAACGGAATGAAGAGACAGCCTGCAGAATGGGAGAAAAGCTTTGCCAGCTATTCTCAGAAGATTAATATGCAGAATATACAAAGAACTCAAAAAACAAAAGATCAAATAGCCCATTTAATAAATGGGCAAATGAATTGAACGGATGTTTTGCAAAAAATGCACAGGGCTGGCGATTTAGCTCAGTGGTTCCGCCGCCTGCCCTGCAAGCGCAAGGACCTGAGTTTGATCCCCAGTACCAAAAAAAAAAGTACAAATGGCCAATAAATATATGAAAACATGTTCAATATCTTTAGCCATTAGGAAAATCCAAATCAAAACTACATTGAATGGCTATCATCAAGAATCCCCTCTCCCCCAAATCAATAAATGCTGGAGAGATTGTGAAACCCTTCTACACCCCTGGTGGAAATGTAAATTAATATAATGTTATGGAAATCAGTATGAGGGGTCCTGAAAAACTAAAATTTGCGCTACCATTTGATCCAGCTATACCACTCTTGTTATATGCTGAAGGGAATTAAAATGAGAGAAAATGATAGAGATATTTGCATATTCATGTTTATTGCAGCACAATTCACAAGAGCCAAGATACGGAACCAACCTAGGTGCCCATCAACAGATGAAAGGTAGTAATTGTGAGATATATATATCTATATATATAGATATATATATGTATATTTATTTTATATCAGAGTATTATTCCACTGTAAAGAAGAACGAAATTTTGACAGGAAAATGGATGGACCTGGAGATCATCATAATGAGCAAAATAAGCCATAGTCTGAAAAACAAATGTCACATATTTTCCCTAGTATGTGGAATTTAAACAAGATATTAAAGTACAAGAGATGCCCTTATTCAACAAGAAGGGAATAATTGGGCGGGGCACAGAGGTGTAAGAAAGGGTAATAGGAGTGGATAGGATAAAAATATATGCATTGAAACCCAATATTTTGTAAAATTAAACACTAATAAAACATATTTTTAAAAGAGTACCTATTTGTTGCTTCCCTTCACATCTGCAAAAGCTGTATTTTCAGTTTTTTCTTCAGTTCTTTTTTTTCTAGCCCCTTTCCTCTGTTCCTTCCTTCACTCTCCCTTCATCTCTTGGTTCTCCTTTCCTTTAAAAAGATCTCCCTACTTCCTGTTTTTCTATCTTCTATTTTGTTCTTTATATATTTTTGAGTTTTTCGTGTAAGAGAAACCATGCAGTATTTAAACTTGTGTGTATTATTTCACTTAATATCAAAAAAAATAGTGTATCCAGCAGTTGGTAATAACTTGCAAGGTGAACTGACTATGGCATGCAAGGAGTGCTGTTTTAAAGATGCATTTATGTAAAGTGTTCTAAAGACAGAGTTGGTTTGACATAGTGATAGACTCTAAATATGAGCAAGGAATGTTGATACATTTCATGGGATACATCATGTCTGCGATGTTGGTTTCTTTAAACAGTGCCAGATTCATTTACCGGTACTAACAGGACCTGCGGTCATGGAACTACACAAATTCTCTTACATTTAGTAAAATCATAAAGCATATGAGGAAGTGGCTAAAATTGACTAAAAGTTAGAAATACGTATTATGTGTGTATTAGCACCAATGATAAATGCCAGGAAATAATTATCACATGCTAAAAAGTAGTCTTGTGTATGCATTCTTTTTTTTTTAATTGGTTCTGGATTCTGGTAGTGGCTTCATACCTTATGAAGTTGCTGTGAAATTTGTATACTTCTCTGTTACAACGCTCAACACCTTTACTGACAGGTTAAGCCATAGACTTCTGACAAATGGGCTGACATTTATGGGTGTTTACTCTATCTCAGGCAATGGTCCCTGTGCCCCGTGCTTTCTAGAGTGCTCCAGGCCATCTCCTCAACAACTGTGTGAGTAAACATCATTATCCGTATTTTTGAAATGGATAAATCAAGGTCTGAAAAAACTAATGAATTTGCATAAAAGCATACAGCTAATTAATCAAGCAGCACATAATCTCCAGCTTTTCTTTTCCTCTGAAAGGCGCTACCCAGGCTACGTTAGCCTTGGACAGTGTGTTCAGAGCCATCTCTCACCGAGCTCTGGTGTTCTGTTCTTCATCACTCTAGAATATTCGTTGTGTTGTCCCTGTCCAAGTGTACAGTTCTTGAATTTGAAAATTAAGTGGCAGAAGAAAGAAGGAGCTTCAGAGTACTCCAGTTGCATTTTCCCCTTTTGTTTCCAGTTTTTAAAACTGGAGATTAGCAGGTAGTAATCACAATGGAAAATACACACAAACTGAGTTGAAGCCATGTGAAGAGTTTGTCTATTCTGTCATATTAGATACCCCTCAAAGCCTGCGAAATAGAGAAGTTCTTCATATGCTTGGTCAAGCAACAAAATGTATGGCATGTCTGCCAAGAGCCTGACATGATTTTAGATACAGAGAAATTTATCCTTCTGCAGTTTATAGACTGAAGGAGATGTAAGTATTTCAACAAGGTGTAAAATAACAGCACTTTTTTTTTTTTGGTACCAGGGATCGAACTCTGGTCCTTGTGCTTGCACAGCCGGCAGCGAAACCACTGAGCTAAATCCCTGGCCCTGGATAATTTCTTTTTTTTTTTTTTTGGTACGGTGATCGAACTCGGGTCCTTGTGCTTTCGAGACAGGTGGCGTAACCACTGAGCTAAATCTCCGGCCCATAACAGCACATTTAAGACATCCTGTTCGAAAGATATTTCAGACCTTCTTCATAGAATATAGAATAAGGTAGACAAAAAGGTCTGCTTTTTCTTTCCCTTCTTTAAAGGAATATCAAATAACATGGTTTTTCCTAATTCAGAATTGCCTATTTTCTAGAGCATATAAGAAGAACTAACTTGTGTTTAGAAATCAAGACTTTAACTTAGTTCAAATGGAGACATAATTAAAAAGTAAAAGAAAAACTTGTTTCAATATAGCCAGCCCCTCAGTGTTCAGAACAAACAGAAAATGCTGCCTGGGACAGCTTACAACCCAAACAAGAGACATCAAATAAACAAAGACTGAAAATCAAGCAGGACTGGTTAGTACTACAATTAGAAACTTTTTCTCTTTTTAAATTGCTGTTCAGAGGATGTAAACTTTCTAAATATGTTTATTTTACTGTCATATTAATGGATTATTTTTGTCTTTCTCAAGCATTTCATAAGTGGCAGACTATAAGCAGTCCTAGATTATATAAGGTTCTGTAGCTTAATTGTGCCATTTAAAGACTGGTCAAAAACATTGTCATATATTTACAATAATAATTTCTTTCATGTGTATTTGACACACCTAATATTTTTAAACTTATCTAGTGTGGAAGGTTCTATTTAGATCTCAAGAGGGTTGAAAACTATGTTTTCTTCTATTAAAAACTTCTCTTATACTCCCCTTTCCAGCATCGTTAAAATTTCTTAGCTTATGTTGAAAAATAGTCTGCCCCCGCTCAAAAATATATATATACACATCTGGAGTATTTCAAGTTTTTGATTGCAAAAGAGTTGCCCTGAAAACTTATGTACAAGCCTGTATATGCACATATTTCTTATTTATTATATATATATATACACATCTGGATTATTTCAAGTTTTTGATTGCAAAAGAGTTGCCCTGAAAACTTATGTACAAGCCTGTATATGCACATATTTCTTATTTATTTTGGGTAATACTTGCAATGGGATGGCTAAGTCATTTGGCATTTAGACAAAGATGTTCAGAGCTGCTTTACTTATGATAACTAAAAACTGTTAAGTAACTCAATGTCTGTCAATGTTTTAAGAACTGCCAAACTTTTCCAAAATGGTTCCCCATTTTACATTCTCCTTGGTAATGTATGACAGTTCCAATTTCTCCAAATCCTTGCCAACACTTGCTATTGTCAGTCTTTTACAGTCATTCAAGTAGCTGTATAGATGTATCCAAGTAGATGTACTATTATACCTTATTGTGATTTTAATTTACAATGTTGTAGTGACTAATGATGGTGAGCATTTTCTCATGAGCTTATTTGCCCTTAGTATATCTTCTTTGGTGAAGTGTTAAAATCCTTTGCTCTTTCTTTCTTTCTTTCTTTCTTTCTTTCTTTCTTTCTTTCTTTCTTTCTCTCTCTCTCTTTCTTTCTTTCTCTTCATTATAGAGCTTTTCATTGTTCGCTGTTTCTTGGATGTTCTTTATATATTCTAGATACAAATTGTTTAACAGATTGGTTTATTGAAAACATTTTTTCTAGTATGTGATTTATCTTTTCATTCCCTTAATGGTGTTTTTGAAGAGCAGAAGTTTATAATTTTGATGGACAAATTTATTAACTTGTTCTCTTGAAGATTATGTTTTTGGTTCCAAATATAGGAATTCTTTACCCAACTCAAAGGTCACAAAGGTTTTTTTCACTACTTTTTTTTTAATAGAGTTTTTAAAGTTTCACGTTTTAAAAATTAAGATCTTTGATTCATTTTGAGTTAATTTTGTATGAGTTGTGAGAATATATACTTAAGTTTATTTGCCCTATGGATATACAATTTTCTCAGCATTGTTAAGACTTCTTTCTTCCCTGAGCTGCTTTTGTTCTTTTATCAAAAAGCAGTTGTCTGTGTTGTGTGATTTTTTTTCTAGATTCACTATTCTGTTTCATTGATCTATTTGTCTGTGTTTATAATGTTTTGATTACAGTATCTTTAGAATAAATCTTGAAATCATGTACCATTAGTCCTCCAAGTTTGTTTTTCTTTTATAAAGTTGTTTTAACTATTCCAGGTACTTTGGATTCACATATGAATTTTAAATCAGCTTGTCAGATTCTTAGAAAAAGCTTCTGGGATTTTGATTAGTATTGCATTGAATCTATAGATCTATCTGGAGGAAATCTGATAATAATGTTGAATCATCTGACTAATAAGTGGTCTGCCTTAGTATTTAATATCTTAAATAAGTGTATTATTCTGTGGTTAGGTGTTGTGTTTTATAAATACCAAATAGTTCAAGTTGGCTGATGGTTTTATTCAGTTTTTCTTTAATTCTCAGCAATGTTGCTAGTTTTTAGTGCACACATCTTTCACATATCTGGTTATATTTATCTCTAAATATTACATATTTTTGATGTTATTGTAAGTGGTTTTTAAAGTTTAATTTTTTTTTGGCAGTGTGTAGAAAGTGGTTTTATTATACAGATGGCAGTGTTGGTTCAGCTTTGGAAGATCCACCCCAAAAGTAATCATTTTAACAGAGGAAAGGAGAAAGCCATATGATCCTGTCATTAGTTGGAGAAAAAGTATTAGACTAAATTCTACAGCTGTTCATGGTAAAAGCTATCAGCAGACTAGAAGTAGAACAGAACCTTCTCAACAGATCAAAGACA
>NW_004624757.1:23067782-23080825 GCF_000247695.1 Heterocephalus glaber
ATATTTTAATATTAAATTTATTGAGACATCATGTGATTAATACAAGTTACCTTTGGCCTCTACAATTACAAGAGGTTCTCAAAGTGGTGGCCATGCGCATCCAGACCATGCGTGTCCAGATTAGTAAGGCAAACTGCTGAAGTGTGTAATCTTCTAGGACTCTCTCTCTCAATGCATATGTATATAAATACTGTATATGTATATTTTATCTGATGACTGATAGTCATCTTATATTTCAGTTGTCAAAGTATGATTCATAAGGGAATCATATGTTAACAATTGCAGGGCTGGTACCAAGCAATAGTGGGTGGACCCTTACAAATATATTTTAAGAATACAAACTGTGTTCTTGTTCTTCACTGCTAAGCACTGACTATGACAGCAGACAGGCAAACTCACAAAAGGAAGTATCATTTAAAAAGCAGTAGATATTATAAATTTTATTAAATTTCAACTTCTGAGTAAGTGTCTTTTTAATATTGTCTGGTTAAATATGAAGTATGGGTAATGAAGTTCCTCAGTGTACTGAAGATTAATGGTTATTTGGAGATTTATTTTGCGAAAAGAAACTAGAATGTGTGACAAACTATAGCATTCATTCTTGAGGAATTTGTAGAAGATTCTCCAAATGAGTGGAGTGAGTTGGTCACTGCAGGGAAAACTACTGACGCTGCTAAATGGTAAATGCGGACATCATAGCACACATTAGGGTTTGGAGGTGCACGTGCCCACACAACTGATACCCATAACTCAGCCCACCAAAAAGAAAGAATTGTTTTCTAGCTGATCAGGCCTATTGCTTCATATTCATGCACAGGTGGAAGATCTATTCAAAGCACATGACAGACAGAAGGTTTTAATTTGTCAGAAGACAAAAATTTCACTGATAGGGTTTCAGATATTACATTATAAGTAACATAAGAGATTCTCATTTGTGCAGTTTTAGTGTAGTATCAAAGAATTAACAAGTATGATGTGAAAAGTCTATGAAAATATCCTCCTTTCCAACCACGTGTGTGTGTGTGTGTGTGTGCGTGTAAGGTGCATGCCCTCTGAGCTGAGTAGAATGACACACATAGCAGGCTGAGAGCAGACAGTGAAGAGATGTGCAGAATTGCCCACGCACCGCCAGCTTTTGAAAATACATTATGTAGGATGGGTGTACTATTTTTAAACAAATCATACATATTTTAAAACTATTCGGTTTTAGGGTCTGCCGTGGTAACTATAACAGAAGATAGATAAATGATATCTCTCTTTTTTTTTTTTTGGTACTGGGGATCGAACTTGATACCTTGCGCTTACGAGGCAGGCGGTGACACCACTGAGCTAAATCCCCAGGCCAAGAAGATTGATAAATGATTACATCTCGTTTAACTTTCTCAAAATGCCATGAAGTGTAAGTACTATTGCCATGCATTGTGTGAGAGTAGAATAAATTAAAATTTGTGTCAGGTCACACAATTTATAAATAGTGAATCTCGGTTTGTTTGTTTGGGTGTGGGGATTGAACACAGTGCCTCACACAATTTTTTATTAGTGTAATAGTATTCTATTGTCATGCTATAGATTTGAAAAACGTACATATTATCTAAGTAGAAGTTATGTAGAATCCATTCTTTGTAATTCAGGGAAGATTAGATAATTTATATTTCTGTATTCTCATTTTTCTGATAAGCTATGTTTCATACTACACAAATATAACAGTGTGATCCCTAACTTGTTTAAGCCTGTCAGGTTTTTCCCTGCTTTTGGAAATACGGTCTCACTATATAATCAAGGCTGGCCTGGAACTCTAGATCCTCCTGCCTCAGCTTCCCAAGTGCTGCATCATGACCAGTAAGACCTGGCAGTGTTTTTAATATAATTGTTAAAAGGGAACTTTTTAGCCTTCTGCTATTTCTTTTTGCTTAGCTAAACTGAAAGCACTCAAGCAGCTTTGGCAGGAACTGTGCTGTGCTTACTCATCCCTTGCACATGCTAATGAAAACAAACACACAAAATAAAGTTAGGAGAGGACCCAAGAATTATGGTAAATAACCCTGCCTCTGTGGCTCCTTGCTGATTTTTCATGCCTTCTGTTTAGATTTTTTAAAGCCATAGAAACCTGATAATTGTTAGAAGTTTAGCTGAAGTGATGTGAAAAGGGAGCTTTGGGAAGCATTAATACTGCGATTGGAAAGCAGATGGAGCTGGCAGTATTTGGGAATAGAAAGTGCACAAGACACGGGTCTGTCTCCTCAGAGAGGCTGATTTCAGGTTAGCAGGTTGTGCTCCTGATGGTCTCTAGAAATGTGGTGGCTGAAGCCACTGCTCTTCACCCATACCGGAGGTGCTGGTGGAGGACGAAATTCAGGTTTGAGCTCACCACTTAATGATACGCATCTGCTATTTTTCTGTTTCTTCATAACTTGTTCCCAATTTACCACTAAGTAGAATTTAAGAATAATTAATTGAGTTAATATTCTGAGTCAGAATTTATTTTAATATTTTGTGTACTGTATGTAATAAGCCCAAGGGAAATGCAGATTATTTCCAGGCTACTTTAATATGTTAGTTTTGGAAATTCACAACTGCTGTTAACTTTGGGCTGTATGTCATGCCACTTTGCCCTTCCACTAGGATAGTGTAATCTCCTTTCAGTCTGTTTAAATTCTTTCTCAGTAAACTCATTAACCCAAACTTGCAAGCTTAATTAATTTGAAGGGTGTGTGATATTCCCTAGATATGTAAATGCAGGAATTGGCCTTAAAATTTGCTTGAAATAAAGCAGATAAAATCAGGGCAATCAGGAAATCCAAATATACATCTATATGTAATATAGAAAGGTGTATGTATTTATATCTATGTCTGTTTATATTCATTACCCTATATACTGTATTAACATGATCACTGTATATATCCTGTATATGTTGTATAAATGATTTCCTGTATCTGTGGCCAGGCAATTTTAGATTTTGTTCTTGCTGTCTATGGCTAGTTAAGATCTTCAAATGGGGGAAGCAGGTAAAATATCCTTTCCTTAGATTATTTTATTACTCAGGGTAGAGCTGGCAGTAGTTGTAGGTATGACATGTCAGGGTATTTTTGAGCTACTTTGAAGGTACCTGAATAGTCATACTTTCTGCACCTCATGCATTTCTTTAGAAACATCTCTGTCACTGTCTTCTTTATCCGTCCAGGGAGCGGAGTCACAGGAAAAGCAGTCACTGAGTGAAACTACTGTCTTATGGTGTTGATGCAGTGCTATTTCTCTTGCAGTAAATTTCTAATCTTGGCAGGGTTGTTTGGCTGAGTCTTTTCTAGGGATCTCATGAATTCACTCAGTATTTTCCCAACAACCACATCCCGATACCCTGTGTTTACTGCCTCAGCCTTCTGTGGTAAGTCATCACTGTGCTGCTTTCCTAAACAACATATCTTGGAAGATTCCAAGTCAATAACATAGTTAGGGCTTAGAAATCCTAATTCCTCCACCTGTTTGAAGTCTGGTTCTCCTGTTACATGTGTGATTTGGCCTACTGTAAGAGTTGGTGCTTGGTTACATATTTGGTATATAAGTTACTACGTTTTGAAATAAAGGCACAAGCATAAGCCTCTCAGGTTTCCTTTGGGCTCTCTTGCTTATTCTTCCAAATACACTTATTTTCTTTGTCCTAAAATGCTTCTTCAGCTGAGCTACTCGGGACTCTTTGATCCTAGCCTAGGGAGGGTGTGGGAGGCACTGTCCTCTGCGAAGGGCCTGTGGCCTCACTGTGCATCCTGTTGTGTGAGAAGGGTTGGAATTCAGGGACAGATGGCAGGGTGGTTCCCCTGGGACGGCAGGCAGGCATGAAAGAGACCATAGGCAGGAGCTGGTGTGCAGTGCAGGGCAGAAGAGGGACTTGTCACACCTGGTGTCCCTGGGCTTCCGGTGGGAGTGGGAGGGGAGAAAGGAGGTGTCAGTCTTGAAAATGTGCTAGTTTTGGAGAAACTACTGTCTTGTGGGTGGGGAAACAAGAAATGAAGAAGGCAGAAAAGGACTCATATGTCAGCGACTCTCTGCCACCTTGGTTACCCCACCCACTGGGGTGTCAGGGAAGACTTGGGGTTTGCTGCTTCCAAGGGGAAAAGGGAAGCTGAGACACTGGGTGTGCATACATAGGAAGCAGTACTAGGAGCAGCTCTCACCGTTCTGAATGCTGGAGCAGAAGTGGCAGTGCCCAGGGGCCCTCTCTGTGCCAGGGCTCTGGCTCTGGCTCTGGGTGTGAGTATTCACCCCGGATGATAGACTTACAAAAAGAAAAATGAAAAGAGGACCTTCTGAGTTTTAGAATATTGATTACTAGCTGCAGGGTTTATCCAGTAGTAAGACAGTTTTTGAGGCTTGAAAAATGCTGGGAACGTTTGGCAAGAAGAGAGATTTTGTGGGAATAATTTGTTACTTGTGGGTCCCCACTCTGGTCATATGTGTGTATGTGGAAGTAAAAATTCTTGTGAATAAGTGTTAATGTTGATAATGAATTTTTAAAGCATAAATGGATGTGGTTATTCTGAATAATGGGGACTCTATCATTATTAGGTCTCAACTGAGAGGCAGACTTTTTCTGTCCTTCACTGAGAACCCAGTCATTTAATGGCAAGAACTCCTTACTTCCTCTCACTGTGTTTTTATTGAGA
This sequence comes from Heterocephalus glaber, assembly GCF_000247695.1. Next base: position 23,072,442 of record NW_004624757.1, read on the forward strand.
ACATGTCACATTTATGTTGCTGTTTGTGTTTAGTAGAGGGTTTCAGTGATTAACACACAGTGGATTTTTGTTTGTCTTGTTTGTTTTGATGTTTTTGCACGCATACTGATATTTTCCTCTTTGAAAGCTCTACTGCCATCTTTCCCTGTCAGGCCTGTTAAACCCACAGTCAAAATCTGTAATACTTTCTTCAAGACCAGAGGCCACTACTGTGAACCAGTTATTTCCCAGCATTTTTTACTGATAAACTAATTTCCCCCCTGTGGGTTGTCATAGTTTTCATGGTATGTCAAAAACTTACATGTATTGATATTGAATATTTTATTGTTCAACTTGTCAGTGAAATAGAACAGAAGAGGTGATACTGGAGAAAACATTAAAGTGGTGTGATGTTATTAGCAGAGATGCTTTTGAACAATACTGCTAAGCAATAGAGCTAATGAGATTTGGGATGTTTTTAAAATATTAGTCAGCATTAGTATAATATTCCTTCAGGGAGCATTTGTAATACCCACAAGAATGTGTCGACAGAGGGATCAGATTCCAGGCTAACCTGCAGGTACCTTTCAGTAGTTGACATAACTCACACCTGTGTATTCTGTTCTCTGACCTCAGAGTTATTTTGAAAAGCTTTTGACATCTGGAAGTGTGAAAAAGAGCAGATTTTTATTTGTTTTCTGACAGGTAGGAAAAGTAAGTTTTCAGTGAAATGTTTGCTATATGTAGTGCTTGCAGTAATGACTATAGTTTGTCTCATGTACTTATCACTTGTGGAATAAAAGCTCTAAGGATCCATTATAGATCATTTAATTGTACAGTGTTTTCCTTAAAGCATTTTAACATGCATGTATCTCAGTTTACCAACTTAATTTGTTCACGATTTTGGAAAAGATGTCCACATTTGTGTTTGTGTGGAAAGGTGTCTTGGGTCATGTTTGTCACCCAAGATAGAGTTTGCAAAAAACCCCCAAATTTTGCCAAATGCTTTTGTTTGCAAACCAAGCATTCATGAACTGAGGTGCCACTGAATATATATTGTTTTTTTATTTTTTAACAGATATAAAATAATCCTCATGGTTTTTTTGGTTTTGATGTTATCGTTAAGACATTTTTTTCTCATAGTAGTTAAATTTGTGTTTAGAAATAATGGTGATAAAGAAGGGCAGTCCAACTTAACATTTACATTTTGCATAGTGATAGTAAAATTTTCCTTGATAAAATACATTTACTCAGCATCAATATTATCATAAATGTGGTCACTTAAGAGAAACTGTTAAGTTTTGGTAAATTTGCTTTGAATTTCAAAGTGCTCTGCAATAACTTTGATAACAGAATTACTTGGCCTTTAATATGTTATAACTTATATTTTATATTTATATTATAGAAAGAATATTCATTGTTCCTTTATATTAGATCCATGGCATCCCAAAATTGATTTTTCATCAAATTCACAGAATTTTTTTCTTTTCAAAATTAAGCTTGATTTAGTTTGACACCAGCAGTTTATTTCTTGCTATCTATTTAATTGAACAGTTCCTACTGTTTATCTTAAAATGCAGCTAAGTGGCTCTCAGCACAATGTTTATAGTTGCACAGCTCCGGAACTGAGGCAACAGTATCAGCGAGTCTCTGTCATAATTAATGATCTCTCTGCTCATGCTGTCCTTTGGTGGGAGATACTGAACTCTGCAGAGGCAGAGCCTACTGAAGTTGGAGTGAGTGGCTTGTTTGGCCACGGCTCTGTCCTCCTCATAGGTGTGCAGTGGGAATAGGTGTATGCCCTATACTGTGACTTTGCCATGCACAGAAACTGCCACAGTACTGTGTTCTAAGACATCGGGATGAAGACTTTGTAGGAAGTAACCATTAGAAAGGTTTGCTTTAGTCCAGATGATCGATAATACCTATCATAATTTTAATACTTTGGGGGCCTTTTGACTTGATGACAGAACAAGAGCCACTTGGAAGTTTTCACATGATTGCCAAATAGCTGCTATGGATTTCATGATGAAAGTAAATATATTTTTTTATCTCCCAAGGAGGACAGAAAGAAAATAAAAACTTCAACTGTTAACTGATCGTTTATAATAAATGGATCCTATTCATCCCCAAAGGCTGTCATGCTCTTCCTTTAGAGAAAACAAAACAACATAACTATGAGGATTCTCTTTTAGTGGGGATCAAGGGGCATGATGGCCATAGTGCTTAAAGCTGACTAATTTGGCAAACCCCTGATTATTTTGCTGGGTTTTTACACAGAGAACAGAGCATTGTGTAGTTATATATAGGGAATAGGTTCTTTGGAGCTGAAGTACCAGCTAATATATTAGGTAAAATATTTTATTTGATCTTGTATGTTCTTTGAGAATGTGGTGAGCTTTCTGAAAGAAGTGGCTGTTGAAGATACCAATGTCTTTGGCTCTCAGCTTAGAATTGTAACTGTTTGGAGGTGGTCATTTAAGTAGAATATGAGTTTGTATATAATTTTCTATCTTCTTATTCTGGTATTGAAATTTAAGATTGCATATTCAAAAATTTATACTCACAGATATTAGCCTTCAGTTGGCGTAGCTTAAAATACAGAAACATGAATAAAGGGTTTGTGGAGGTAATATTTCTAATGAAGCATCTTATAATTAGTCATTTGGTTATAAGCATCTTATAATTAGTCATGTTGGTTTACAATGATAGGCCACGTTGATGATTATTTATTTATTTATTTAATTTATTCATTTATTTAATTTTTGGTACCGGGGATCGAACTTGGGTCCTTGTGCTTGCGCAGCAGGCGGCGAAACCACTGAGCTAAATCCCCAGCCCCTAACCCCTAGGTTTTTTTTTTTGTTTTTTTAGTACCGGGGATCAAACTCGGGACCTTGCACTTCCGAGGCAGGTGCTGGAACCACTGAGCTAAATCCCCAGCCCGATGATTATTTAAAAGATGAGAAAGGGAACCTTTTGACCTTAGTATAGAATGTGAGGATATAAACATTATGGACATAATGAATAAAAAAAATAAAGAAAGAAAATGAAAATTAGTGAGATTGTTGAAGACTGGACCACTGTTATACAATTAAAAACTAAGACAATCAAAATGCTTTTGGAAAGTGTTTTGAAAACTGAAGCATTTGTTTATCAAAAGATAGATGATAGCTTGAGCAGCATCAGGCCAGAATATCCCTGTTTGTATCATACCCAGATTTAAGGTAACACAATTATTATAATAGCATAGCTTCAATTCAGATCTCTTCTGTCTTTTTCTACCCAGAACTCAGCATGATCATCCTTTGGCAACCTTCTTCCTAAACCAGAGCAAAGTAGAGGACAAGTTCGCCATTTTAATGGACAATTATGTAGAATTATTTAGAAGGAAAACTTTTCTTTTTTCTCACACAAAACTCTGTGATTTCCAGTCTCATACATATCTCTGACTTAATTCAGCTGTCTTATTTTACTTTGGAGGTACAGACTGGATTAATGGGATGAGTTAGGAGAAAACTAATATACTATTTATGGCCACCTCCTAAATACTGTTTTCCTTCAGTTATTCTCAGTGTTTCTTAGAACTTGAAATTGAGTATTATCTCCAACATTGCTGTCTGAATCTAAGGAACACTGTTAAGAATTGTCAAATTCTGATGAGAAAGAATATTCTTGGATACACAAAAATTTCTTTTGATCCTGTTGTTCCTATAATATATCCTAAGCATATATATTTTTTCTAATAAAAATTTTTAGATACTGTTTTTCCTAGCAAGTACTGTAATAAATATCTAAAGTAAACAAAATATTAAGCATATTCTTTAATATATACCTTTAAATTATATTTACATTTTGAATTTAAAACAATTTCATTTCATTTATAAATAAACATTTGTTTTTTAACCATCTGCTATTAGGAAAGGATATCTGGTTTTTGGATAAGATTTTGAGTTATTTGTTTAAAGTGGTACAAATTCCAGAACAGATGGTTATGCATTTATCTGGAGCATAAAAGGAATTAGAGTGAAAATTTGGTGTAAGTGAACAGTCAGCAGCCCTTTTTATGACCAAGGAAAACAACAAAATTGGTAACTTCTGTACCACCCTTCTGTTAGATTTTAAAGTTCAAAAGCATCCTTGCCATTTCTTCTCTTTTTGAGCTTAAAATGCTTCCCAGACAGCCTCTACATGATAAATATTTCTTCAGTTAAGTTGGACTTACTAGCAGTTTTCTGCTAGTGATAGTAAATATTTCATTCTGGTTAACTCTATGTGATGACTAGGATAATTGTGCCTAAAACATAAATTTTATATCAAAATTTTTAGTGGGTCAAGCCAAATGATATATAGTGGATTTGATTAAAAAACAGAAGTAATGTCATTCTTTTGGTCTTCAGTTTTCCCAACATTTTGAAAGGCTGCAAATTATAAAAAGAAATTGACATGTAGTAAATATAAACTTCTTTAAAGAAAGATTTGTAAATGCCTGTATGGTTGATCTGTTTGTGAAACTGCTTGAGATAAAGCCTATGACATTGCATCTCAAAATATCATTCTGAATGTCAAAAGGCTATTAGAAAAACAGACTTCTAGAAATTTAAACAGTAAATCTAGATATTTTGAGCTTTGTGTATCTTCAGAGGTAGCTTTAACCAGCTGGAAATGTTACATAATACACTGTGGTCAGCGGCCTTTCTTTCTTTCTTTCTTTCTTTCTTTCTTTCTTTCTTTCTTTCTTTCTTTCTTTCTTTCTTTTTTTTCTTTTGCTTTCTTCTCTTATTTCAGGGTTTTTCCCCCCTTTTTACCTTTCCACTGTCATACGCCATGAATCCTGAACATGGCTCAATGCTTGACCGGAATGATCTCTCTTGCTAGCTTAGAATCAAAGGGTGGACTGAGAAAAACAGCTGAGCTGTATTAGGCAACCGCAGTCTGGACTGCATTTCTTAACTGCTGAACAACACATCACAGGTGCAGGATTAGTGCCGCCTTTGGCGCTGGGCGTTTTGGTGGGAACCCTAGCAGTTCTGTGCCTCCTCCTGACGTCTCATCTCAGGGTGACTGGCAACGACAGACCAAGTGTACAGAACTTGAGTGTGAGTAGCGGGAGACACTTTCTGTCTTCCATAGGCTGCTTTTCCCCTCCAGGATTGTAAGCAAAACCTGTAAAGCCAATTCTAACACAAGTAAAAGCTGTTTGAACTTAGTCTTTCTTGGCGTAGGGGGTGGAATAGAACAATTAAGGGGGTGTAAAAAATTTACACACAAGAAAATCACACAGAAAGAAAATGCTGTTAGCTGAACTGTCCTGGGAGTGTAAAATGTAGGCCCCCATTAAACAAGTGAAGTTTTTACATGTGTTATTTTAACTTCTGCGTTGTGTGTGTTGGAGCGTGTTTCTTCTGTACATTTTTCAGCACTGTCATGGTTAAAGTCAAGTGTTGTGACTGGAAAGTCTGCGGTGTGATTTCATAATTTCATAATTCATAGATTATGAAAGTCAAAGCTACATTCTTGCAAAAATGGGTTTTAAAAATGCAAACTTATTTTTAAGGTCTAAATTTAATGGCTTTCATATTATGTCAAATGAAAGTTTTGAAAATATAGTGACTATGTCATTTATTTGGGGTAAGGAATTATGCATAGTTTTATCAAGATAAAGTATACACTTGGAGAAACACAGGCAAATAATACTTTAGTATTTTATTTCACCGTGGGTATCCTACAAAATTTTTCTGTGAAGCATAGCAAGTTAGTATAAAAGCCCCAAAGATACTGCAGGTTTGAAACAGTTTATATATACAGGTTATATTAGATTCTATCACACCTTTCTAATATTTATATTTTTATTTTAATTAATTTGGTTCTAATTACCATTATTAATTATTCTACATTGATCCAGTAGAGACCTTCCAACTCATTAGTGATAGTTGTTAATGGTATGTCCTAAATTTATTTTAATGTTAATATTGCATGTATTTAAATATACAATGTATTTAAATATTTGAAATAGCAATGTATCTATATTTTTAGGTCAAACTATCATAACTAAGGTATCCAATTGAAGGATACACTCAGGATTAGAAACAGAGATGCTAAATGCTTTCCAGGTTTTTTCCTTTTTGGAAATGAATATTGTGGACATGGTGGTTTGGTTTCTGATCTACCTGGCTTTGTTATCACATTTGTGTCACACACACACACCCACACCCACACCCACACACACACATACATTAATCTGTTCGAAGTAGTTTTACATATCAGGGAGTCTTGGGAATGCTCTGCAAAGCTGCAGAGTACGTTTCGATGTGGCAAGTTGAACATCCATTCCAATTTGCTTCAGAACTCTGTGAAGCAGAGCGTTGATAGAAACTCCACTGAGTAAAAGCATAGCTCCTAGGCTGGAAATCTGCCGGGTTCTACTTGATTCTTTGACATTTTTGTCAAAGAGCCTGTGGCTCACTTTCTTTTCCAACAATGTGGACTTGATCTGACATATTAAGTATTTTAAAATGCAGAGACATTTGAATTTTATAATCATTCTATCAGCTATGAGTCATTCTATCAGCTATGAGTCATTCTATATGCCCTGTCATAGGTATGGATTCAATTTGTTAAGTATATTTAACCATCATGATTGCTTGCTTGTCAGTTTATTTTTTCCTCATGTTTATATTTTTATTAAAACACAACAGATTTGTATCTTATTAGAGTATTTCAGAAGTTTCAAAGTCAACATTTTAGTTGAGTTACTCTAAATTCAGAAGTATAATTAACCGAAGGAAAAAAACTAGGTATTAAATAGTTTATATGTGATGTCCAAAGTACTGTAATTACTATAATATTTAATCTTTTTATGATTTGCTTAAGTCTGTAATCACTAAATAAATATTGAATGATTGAAGCTTTTTATCCAGATGTTTTAGGGCCTCTCGGTATAGTTTTTAGGATGTAAATGGTGAAAATCTGATTATTGAACACAACCTAAGTGATGTGGCAATGTGCATGCATGAGTTTGGTGAAAAGAGAAACAATTGCCAGAAGCATGTATAAATATTTTATGATAAAAACTAGGCTTTTATAAAACCAACATATCTCTTAAATTCAAAACTTGTATGTTTCTCTTAATCTACTCAATGTCATCATCGAGCTGTTGGAATGACAATTGGCAACATTCCTTGTTTTGGTGCTTGTGTTTTCTATAAAAGATAGTGGCTGATTACTGCCACTCAGAGTGGTCTCCCCTTTTATACACTCCTGTCTAGGACTTCTGTCTGACAATTGTATGTGGCATTCTGATGTCTGTTTTCTTGTTTCATATAATATTGTTTGGTTTTCCATATGTAGTTGATTTGTCTCACTACGGTCCATATTGCAGTTGATTTGTCTTCCCAATGAAATTATCACTTTATTGAGGCTACTGTCAGGTATTCTGGGCCATTGTGTCACACAGACACATTTAGTTATTATTTGATTTAAAAATCAGGCTACTACAGGAAGAAAACAATTAATAACATATTAGCTATCCTTGAATAAACTTTTAGTATTTCTTAAACCAAATGCTGTACATATTTAGAGATGTTTTGCTCACAATGATGAATCTATAAAATATAGGAGAGTAAAAGAAAGTGAAATGAAGCAAAAGAAAAGGAAATTTAAAGAGGAAGAGGAGAATCAGGAAGAGGAGAAGAGGAAAAGGAGAAGGAAAGCTAAAGAAGTAGAAACATATGAGATGTAGGGAAAAGGATGGAGAAAAAATAAGATAGAAAGAGAGAAAAGAACCTGAAGAATAGAAGCAAGGTATTTTCAGCAGTGCAGAAAACAACAGTAATTTACTATTATTGACTCTTACTATGATCAAAGAACTATGGTAGATGCATTACTTGAATTATCCATTCCTCACTCCAGCCAGTGAGTGTATTTGTATGTTTTTCCCTAAATTGCCATTTGCCTTGTCTTCTTTAAGAAGAGTTAAGTCACTTGCCGAGACCACTTTGCAGGGAAGTACCTGAGCTAGGTTGTAAACTAACTTTGTTCTACTCTGCGTCCTGCACACATCTGGCTGCATTGGTTGGTGACCACCACTGACCCTGCCTCAGTAGCATCCTCAAGAACCTGCACGCCCATCTCCCTGTGTCCAGTTCCCCTCTGACAGTGACCTAGAGGAGGAAGACTCCTGTGGAGGTGACATCCCGGTGTCTACTCATTATCTACATGGGATTCTGCCTTGTTTGTATTTTGCTACTTCTCTGAAGAGTCTGAGCCTATTTTCCAAAATTTTTATTAATGGTGCATATATATATAATATTAAATATATTATATATTAATATATTGTGTAATATCAATAATATTAATATATAATAATATTAATTTATATATTGATAATGTAATACATTAATATT
>NW_004624757.1:23081616-23113201 GCF_000247695.1 Heterocephalus glaber
CTCTGAAAAAATGAGGCCATACAAATTTAAAATGTCTTATGGTATTTTTGAAGTGAATATTAATAAGAAAAACTGCACATGGCTAAAACATACTTTAGGATTTACAGATAAATATTGAAGATAAAATTTAATTGTTAATGTTTTATTCTTGATTGGCAGTATTGTGAGCTCTTATTTTACTTTTGTGTCTTCTAACTATTTTCTGTAAGTCATATGGAAGAATGCACAGTAATATAAAATCATGGACATTTTTAAAATAAATATTTGTTAAGTATTGACAATGAATGAGTTATGTTCTTGTGTTTATATGAGACTTCCAGCTCATCACTGTTCAGTATTTCCAAATAAATATTTTTTTCTAATAAATATTTCTTAAAAACTCTATAAATCTGTCTTATTTTCTGTAAGAAAAACTTCATAAAGAACTTGTTTGTACATAGCTGAAAGCATGTGCAAAACTAAAATAATGTACACAAGGAATGATATTCAAGAAAAATTTTCATTTAACTGTTGTCATTGAATGGAAGTCACGTGATTGTGGTATGCTAATCGTTAGATTATTTTATGAAATGTGATCAACTTACCTGAAAACTATACATCTTTCTCTTGTGAGAATTTGATTTAGTTGTGGTTTATCTAATGAAAGAGATCCTGCAGTTCACTTGCACCCCTAAAATCTAGTGATCCTTTAAAAAATGAGAACTAAAAGTAGATTGACTTTCAAAAGCCTTAACTTGTATTTTCTTGGAAACTTGAGTAGTTAGCTGCCTGGGTTAACTACACTGTAAACAGCTAAGCTAACCACATAGCTGAATAGTTCGGATTCACACTATTAAACTAAGGGTAATTCACTTAAAAACAAAGAGGGAGGGGAGAAAAAAAGGACAGAAGGAGAGAAACAGGAAAATAGAATGGGATTTTTAGGAGTGACTTATTTAGTGTGGAATCTATTCCTATAAAATATCCAGACAATTCTTTTCTATTCTGCCAGGTTTATTCATGATTCTCTAGCTAAATGTTTTAAAAAAACTATAATTATCTAGACTTCTAATGGGAAAAAATAATAAATTTTGTTGAAACTTGCCCAATAATTAAGTAGAAACTTATCAGTGCTCAGTTTTCCTTGATGAAAAAGCTTTTTGAGAAAGATTTTACTGTATTAGTAAATATAGTATACTAAATAATATTTTTTTCATGGCCATATATCTTCCAGTTGTTATCAGTAGTTATTTTCTTTTATATTTAACTTTAAAACAAAGTCAAATAAAATGAGGATTTAATTAATAAAAATTTTAAATTATTTATGAATTGACTAAAACAAATATTTTATTATCTTTTAATAGCTGCTTTTCTTCTGTTTCAAATGGAGAGATACTAATACCATGCAATATAAGGTGAAAAATACACCTGATCTTATTATCTGTCTTTATACTTGCTATGTCATTGTTCCTGTGGACATTCACATGTGTAGCAAATACACATCTTTTGTCATTCTTTCTGTTTCATATTTCTGTATAATTGTTGAGCTAAATATTTTTATAAAATGATAGCTCTGTATATATGCACATAATTGTCTTTTTAAAGTTTTAGCTGATATGTTCTATCTTGTTTCATTATCGGAATTATAGATTATGTCTGTGAGGCTGAAATCTATACAAGTTCTGTGTAATTTGATATGTGCAAGTGATCGCTTTATAAATCCCCTTTCATAGCCTTGGCATTAGATGAGACAGATCACTTTCTCACGGCCCTTTTCTACATGTGGGTGGGACATGAAGGTCTCACGATCTTTGTTTTTCAGTGTTCTGAGCCTTTCCTATGTGTCTGACCATGTCTACTTGCTGGGCTGCTGCTCCTCTTCCCCCTTGAAACTGGTGTCTGCTATGTTAATTCCAGATTAAGAATTGCTTTTATCTGGTGATTAGAAATTTTGTGAATTGTGTGATAATGGTTTCTCAGCATAGCAAATCAAATACATGTAGATTAATAAGCAGCAACTGTGTGTTTTACATATTTCCTTGATTTGATTATTTTGATAAAAGCAAGGGAAGAGTTCTCCACTTCTCTGACCAGCGTTTTACTGCTTATTTAATAACGTCTGATTTAAAGCAGTCATTTTCTCATCTCACTACTTTTATTCGTTTTTCTGAAAGCTCTCTTACTCATTCAGGACAGTCTGTTAACTCAGTTTAGAGAAATGGTGTCTGTCTTGTGTACTACATATCCAGTTAAATAGCATCTATTCTGCCTGCATTTAAATATTAATTATTTTTAAAAGATATTTTATCTTCACAATCTTTATATGAAAGTTCTTACTTTTGTTCAATGTTCGAGAACCAGAATTTAACTACAAGGAAGTCTTAAAGTTAAATTTGGGTACCTGGGTATTTTTTCTTGGCAGGGAGAGTAGTTAACCTAGGATATTCTATAAGATACTACAAGTTGAGGGTCCCTTGTCCAAGGTGCTTGGGAATACAAGTATTTTAGATTTTAGATTTTTTTTTTTTTTAGGTTTTGGAATAATTGCAAATACATAAGGAGATATCCTGGGACTAGGACCCAAGTCCAAACCAAAAAACTAAGTTTATGTTTGATATACACCTTATACACATGGCCTGACGGTAATTTTATATAATATTTTAAATAATTTTGTGCATGAAACAGAGGTTGTATACATTGAAGGATCAGACTCCTGGCATCCTGTTGGCACTTAGAAGGTTTTGGATTTGGGTCTTCAGATTAGAAATATTCAATCTGTATACAATAGATTGATGATAATTAACAATATCAAATGAGGTATGCAGGTTTATCAGCGAGCGGTTTACATCCACATGCACACAACACTTGAAAGCATGGTAAACCATTTGTGGTCTTAATGTCACCAGCCAGGCATATTCACTGGTCCTGTAGTGAAGATGCAGTTGATGAATGCCTTCCTTTTGGCTGAATCTTCTTTTTTAATTTCCTGGTTCTTCATTTTTCACTGAATGTTCTTCATTCTATATCAGGATGTGAGACTAATTTCTTCTCTCTTTTGAACTGACAAGCAATTTGCAAGTGCATTTAAATAGCTCTAATATTATATGTTTCGATTTGCTCCTCTGTAGATCCATGCAAATTTAAAAATTGGAGTTACAGTTCTTTTGAATGAAAAGTGAAAATTTCATGATACAAAATTAAGTGTCCCATCATAGAGATAATTCTTCTACAAGGAGGAACCTCATGTATTTCACAAATATCTATATAGTGTTGTGAATCCTTTCACACATACACACACACACACACACACACACACATACACTGGGCTTATCATGTTAGATATATTATTTCACAATCTGCTATTCTTGTTTGTTTAACTTAGAAACTACAATTTTTCCAACAGTAACTGTATCTACTCCCTTTCTTGTTTCTTCTTCTGGTATTTTCCTTCATAGCTCTAAATTAATGCTGCTACATTTTGGTTATTAAATTTTAGACATTGTCTTTGACTTTCTACTATTGAAGATGAGGGTTCCATTTATCACCCCCACAACATATACACATATTACTGTCCCCTATCATTTATATATGTGTGTGTGTGTGTGTGTGTGTGTGTGCATGCACAGGGGTGTATAATTTATTTACTTGCTTAGTGACCAGGTTTCCACCACAAATTCATTTTCATACTGTCAGTCAGTTTAAATTTCAACTGTGCAAGCGACTCTGCTCAGCATTGTAGACCTGTCCCTCCCAGAGCCTTCTAACCTGCCTTAGGTCTCATCTCATCCATGCATACCATTACCTTGAGGTTTTGCTTCACCTTCGTCTTGAGTTGAATATCCTGTTGGCAGAAACCTGTTAATTTTTCTGTTTTCTTATTTATACCTGCATTTTGATGGAACACCTCCTCCAATAATGTTCTGAGGAAGGAGCATAAAAGGTACCTTTTTGACACCTACATTTGATACTAAAATGCTTTTTTTTTTTATACCTTCACACTTTATTTATAATTTGCCCAGGTATTGATTTTGGGATTTGAAATACTTTCATTCAGAATTTTGCATGACTGTATTTCATTTGAGTTTCTAGTTTTGCTGTGAGAAGTTCAATGCCATATTTATTTTTAACCTCTTTCTCCCCCTCAACTGCATTCCCCCCTCTTCTAGCCCCTACCCCTCCTTCTCTCTCCCTCCCTCTCCCCTCCCCTCCCCTCCTCTCCCTGTCTCTCCTGTCTCTGTAGGAATACAGCATCTCCTTTTGTCTCTCCTCTATGAAATTTTCAAATGGCGTTCTTTGATATGAGTCTGTACTTATATTCAGAGTCTTGTTTTCTAAACTAAAAATTTATGATTTTCAACTGTAAGACTCTTGTATGATTTATTCATTTGATGATTTCCTTCTGTTTTCTCAAGTCTCTGGAGCTAGTATTATTCAGATACTGGATTTCTTGGATTGATACTCTTTAAGTTTTTAACCATTTCCTGTGTTTTCCTCTAAGAGATTTCTTAATATTTATCTTTCAACTCATCTGCTAATATTTTCTTTGATGCAATAATATTTTAAAGTTCCGTATTTGTTATTTCCATTTTATAGCAACATAGTTTTGTTTAACTGATATAATGCAGTTTCTAATAAGCTGAGAATATTGATAATCACTTCAGTTTGTACTTCCTTCCATAGAGTATCTGTTTCTTGCGAGTGGGTTTTCAGCGTATTTGTTTCATCCTCAGCCTTTGATGTTTGAGGATTTCTTCAGGTCTCTAGTGACCCGGAAGTAAGGTTCCTCTCTAAGAGAGTGGAGCCCTAGAAGAGCTGAGGGAAGCTGGCCGCACAGGGGTGGCTCTTGTCACCAGGGGGCACCCTGTAGGTGACAATGAAGGGCTGTCTTACCGAGAAACCCCCAGCACCTCTGTCTTTAGCTCCATTACTCTTGACCTGGTCCAGTTTCCCAGTAAAGAAGCGCAAGCCGGGCTGGACTGGGTTCTGAGAGTCATGTAGGGGAAAGGACTGAGGGTCTTGTCCTGCATGAATCCCTGTCTGCCCAAAGTGGCAGTGAGGGGGTCGTCCCGCCCCCTATTGATACTCTGGCCGTGATCTGGATTGTCAGAGAGGAAAGTAAAGCAGGTACATAAGATTTACCCTTCCGGTCTTCGGCAGGGCGGGGAGCACGGTTACTAGTTCGTGGGGAAGGGGGAAGGGCATTTTAAACTCTACTTATAAAAACAGATCATCAGATGTGCCCTTCACCCTTAGTGCTGACCTGGAATTGCTTGTGGGTGTTTGGTAAAATTGTTTTGCTTCTTAGTTTCTCTTCTCTTCCATCTTGAGAGTCAGCTTTCTTTGCTTTGTCCACTGCTTGTCCTGCTGCTGCCCGGGCTGTTGTAGGATTTCCTTCTCCTGTTCTCTTCCCCATTGCAGTTTCTAACTGCAGCCCATCTCCTCTCTCGTTGAAGGGGATTCCGTAGTAGAGTACTGTGTACTCTGCCTTTCCCACCAGACATATTTTAACATCTTTTCTTGTTGATAAATACACACCATATCTGCATTTTAAGGGCAACATAGGAATCCCATTTTCGAGGCATAACCTCCTTTCTGGTAGACATGGGTTGTTACAAGAAGCATTGCAAAGAGCCATCTTTTTTGGTCCTTTTTTCTTTCTTTTTATTTTTGCAAAGAATGTTCTTGCATCTAAATTTTACAGATAATTTATCCTTAAATAAATTTATGATGTGAAAAATTTTTTTTGGCCAAAATGGAATCTTATTTCCAATTTATGAAGATGTTTCCTTTTTTGCTTTAGACCATTCAGTGCAGAAATTTCACTTAATAAATTTTCCTAGCAGATGGCAAATTCTGTGTATGTTTTGCTCATCATAGTGAACCAGGCTGTGCCTGGAACATGGCAAGCATTCAGTGCATATTTGCTAAGTAACATCTCCAGAACAAATTCATTTTTATTATTTTGTTTTAAAATTTCAAAGACAAAGGGTCTAGTATGTGAGGAAGCAGGAGGTAGTGAGTCTTACATACCCTGTTTTCATGGCTTTATCCCTTGAGGTAGCTCATCAAGTTGGCGAGCTTGAGAGTCAGATTAAAGAGAAGCTACCACGCCGTGTGGCACACTGCACCAGGTGGGCAGGGGCAGCTGTCACTCTTCTGGAGACAGATTTGGAACAAATGGCTTGTGAGACAAAGTGGAAACAGGAAGTACATTTAACTGTGTTTAAGTGAAGGATGAAGAATAGTATACACCTGTTGAGATTTATTATGTGATTGGATTAAATATGTATTATTTGCCTGATCGGGTCCAGGATTTCTTAGAGTGGAGTCTGTACTGTCTCAAAATCACAAGAGATTTTGTTGAGTATATATTTTCCTTCACTCACCTGAGGCCTAGAGAATCTAATCACTGTGGATGGGGCAGAATTCTACATAGAACTAGCTCCTTGTACCCCTCAGCTGCCCACTATAATCAACATGTATTTTCTAAACTAAGTTTGCAAAGAACTGTTTGAGAAAGTTGTACAAACATCTTATGTACATTTGTGAAAATATAAGATGTTGTAGTGATCATAGAGAAAGTTCCGATAAGTTCATCTCACATATTTTATTAATTTTATTGATTGAGACAAAGTCTTGCTATGTAATAGTAACCCTTGAATTCTCTACGTTACCCAGCCGGGCCTTAAACTTGAAGTTTTCCTGTCTCATCCTCTTGAGTGCTAAGATTACAGGCGTGCACCCCGCCCCCCCCAATCCCTTTATGGACTTTGATTTAAACTGTTATTCCCTAACAATTTGACTAATTAGCTTAACATGTAAAAATCCAGGAAAAATTATTGTTGATTTTTCTTCTGAAACTTTTCATTCTCAATGCCTACAGAAATTTACTTATGGTTTAAAAAATAGCATATGCACACTATACATGTCTATTGCACATATTGCATTTTTGATGTAATGACTTCAGTTTTTAACCCAATAATGTTTAATTTAGATGATATATTCTTGAAATTTTATTTAATCATCAGCCAACAAGATGTGCTATGAGAGAAATGTTAAATTGAATACTGGTCCTGGTGAGGAGTAATGCCTTGACACGGCACATGTAAGAACTTCTTACCCCAGTGCCTAAACTCAGTAGGTATCAGTGTATGCCTCTTACTATCTAACATACATGCTGTTTTTTCTATATTTATTTGTACATATTTGCAGCACATAATGAGTACATTCATCATTGGAAGTTGGCCCATGTACATAGCAGATCTTAATTCTTTTTACTTCCCCGTGCCCTCTTCCCCCATCTCTGGCTCCACTTTCCATTTGCAGGGGGACCTATCTCCCTATTTTATAATATCTATCTTTTATTTTGCTCTTTAACATATTTGTACTGTGGGGTTCTCATGTAAGAAAAGTGATGTGATAGTTGTTTGTGTGACTGATTTATTTTACTGATTTAATGTTATGGTCCCAAGTTACATCCATTTTCTTACAAATGTCTCACAATTATCTTTATGGCTGAGGAGTACTCCACTGTGTGTAAACAGCACATTTTCTTTATCTATCTGCTGATGGACATACAGATTTAGCTGTTATGAGTTGTGCTGCTATAAACATGGGTATGCATATATCCCTGTAATACGAAGTCTTTAACTCTTTTGTGAAGATACCTACAAGAGAAAGAGCTGGGTCACATGGAGTTTCTAGTTTTAGTTTTTTGGGGAATCTCCACACTGATTTCCATAGTGGTTGTTCTAGTTTACATTTGCAACAATTTAAAAATGTTTCCTTTTCCCCACAGCTTCTGCAGCATTTATTATTGCATTCCTTGGTAATACCCATTCTTTCTGGGGTAAGATGAAACCTCACGTTGTTTTAATTGGCATTTCTCTCTTGTGATTTTGAACATTTTTTCATGTATTTATTTACCATTTTAGTTTCTTTTAAGAAGTATCTATTCATTTCAGTTGCCCATTTTTTTCATTAAGTTTATTGGTATATTTTAGGTATACAGTACAGTTACATTCATCATTGGGATCTTGTAAACACATGATGTATCTTGGTTCTTATTTTTTCCCCATTTCCCCTGCTCTCCCTTGGGTCTTTTATTTGGGGTCTAATTTTTTTTAACTCGTTATATATTCTAGATGTTTGTCCTTTGGCTGAGGAGTAGCCGTCAAGCATTTTTCCACATTCTGTAGTTTGTTTCTTCACTCTAGTCATTAATTTCTTTGCTGTGCAGAAGCTTTGGAACTTGATATAATCCCATTTGTCAATTCTTTTTTTTTTTTTTGGTACCGGGGATCGAACTCAGGTCCTTGCACTTGCGCAGCAGGCAGCGAAACCACTGAGCTAAATCCCCAGCCCTCCAATTGTCAATTCTTGATGTTATTTCTTGCACACATTGAGCTCTTGACATCAGGTGTAGTTGCTTATAATGATCTCCATTTTAAGGATTTTATTTTAGGAATATGAGGAACGAGAAGATTATTTATACAGTTATCCAAAGACAATTGAATGGTAAATAGTGAAGACTATTGTTGAACACAGAAAATAATTTTATGAGATCATGTCTACTATGGTGTCCTCCCTCAAAGATAATAGAAGCATCACTACAGTAATAGGTGGGAAATTCTGCATATAAAACCTGATGGGGAAGACATGTTTTTTCACATATATCTTGATGTTTACTAAGTTTTTTCCTTTTCAAATTAAATATTTTTGATAATTTATTGTAAAATATGTGATGTCCCTCAAGTAGTGAGACCTCATGATATGAGGTAGAAACACAGTGTAAGGCTTCAAATAATCTTGATTTAAAACACTGGATCTATGATTTCTTGACTATGTGTAGATTACTTAAGCTTTGAGTCTCTATTTTCTCATCTGAGACATTGATAATATTTATGGTACTAACACAAAGTAATGTTTATCGTATTGTTTCTTTGACCTTGTACTCAGTTAAATACAACTATTTAAAATATAAAACATATTTTGAAAGGATTATGAGTATTCTAATGACATGTATACAGTATAGAAAGTATAATTTTTTATCAAAAACATAGAATATCTGGTTTCTGTTAAGTCATTGTCATGAATACTTTGCTTCCTATTTGTGCAGTTTTTTTAATTTAAAAAAATTTTATTAGCAAATGTTTGCATTACATAACAAGTACATTTATCATGGAGAGTTAGTACATGTACATAACACATCTTAATTCTTATTTCTCTTTTTCTTCCCCTCATTCTCCTATTCCTCCAACTCTTGCTCCTTTTCCCATTTGTAAAAGATCTATCTCCTTGTTTTCTGTTATGTATTTTTTGAAGCAAAACTTTTATTGGTACATTTTAGATATACATAATGGTAACATTCATCATAGGGAATTTGTACCTGTCCATGATATATCTTGCTTCTTCCCTTTTTCTTATTTCCCCCTCCTCCTTCATCCCCTCTTCCCCTCCTTATTTACAAAAGCTACATTTCCATTTTTCCTTCTATTTTCTCTTTTTTTCTTGTCCCTTCTTTGACCCTCCCCCTCCCTTGTTCCCCTTCCCATTTGAACATTTTCTTCCCATTTCCCAATGTCTGTTATACATTTTAGTCTAATCCTTGGACAGAGGACTGTGGTATGCTAACATACAAATGCTTAACTCCATTCTTTCTTCTTTTCAGCAAACTTTGGTAACATGCTTTTGAGAAGTTCAGGAAAATTAAATGTGGGCACCAAGAAAGAGGATGGTGAGAGTACTGCCCCCACCCCTCGTCCGAAGATCTTGCGTTGCAAATGCCACCACCATTGTCCAGAGGACTCAGTCAATAATATTTGCAGGTTGGTGAAATAAATGATTTAAATGTAGCTTTATCAAAGGGTTGCACCTTTTTAATCATAAGTGTTTCCAAAAGTACAATTTGGAGAATAGTGCCTACCTCCATTAACTCGTAGAGCTATGCTACCTTTTGAGAAAGACAGGATTGTATATTACCCTAAACTGGTTCTGGTCATCTCCTCCGTCCAGACAGCCTATAGGTACACAGACACACCACAGATCCCACACTCCTTGTCGGGGAGCAAAAGTCAATTGCTATTTGCCAAACACCTCCTCTCTACAGTCAGTTCAGTAGGAGCAGATGTCACATGTGTGATGTTTTGACCATTCTTCATATTGGTGGTGTTGGTAATTTCAAAAGAACACCTAAGCTGTTGGGAATATTAATAAACTGACTGAGAGAGGAGTACTTTGACAGAATTTATGTGGATCCACCAGATGTTAGGAAAGACATTATCAAAGTACTAGAAAATAAACTACTAAGTTGATAATCATGTTTTATAATGCTTTATAACACTTGAAAGTGAACTGTTTGCATTTGTCACATTTCCTTCTTCCACCTTTATGCAACTGTATCCATTGTGTTTCATACAGTAGCTGCATTTACTCCTGAGATTGAGGACAACGGTGAGTAAAGGGCTGTAGCCTAAGGAAGCCAGAGTGTGCTGAGAAAAATGGAGAAGTGGGCCGGGGATTTAGCTCAGTGGTTTCGCCGTCTGCCCTGCAGGCGCAAGGACCTGAGTTCGACCCCAGTACCGAAAAAAAAAAAAGAAATGGAGAGGGTGGCCAGACAAGAATGGGCCTCAGTTAAATGTCCAAGAAGCAGAGCCTGGCTCTAGAGAGTCTGGACCCAGATAGGGCAGTGGACAGCTAGGTTAGAGCCCAGGTAGACTCTCTGGGCCACTGTGTGCAGCTTTATCTGCCAGGAGAGTAAACAAATCTGAATTCAGTGCATTTTTATCTTCAGAGAACTCTTACAAAGTTTCCTATGATGCACAGTCTAACTGAAGTATCCCAGATCCAAACTGCCTCAGATTTGCAAACTGTTGGAGCATAAACATAATGTCCTGAGTAGAAGATGGATCACACATAAGAATTACAGTTCAAGCACAGGCACTTTAAAAATGTATAAAATTTCCTTCAGGCTATTTGTATAAGGCGTATATAAAACATAAATAAATTTCATTTTTGGATTTTGGTCCCAGCTCAACCTGGGTAAGTTTATTGATATATCACAAAGACCCAGTATATTTAGCACAAGAAATAGACATTAACTGATACAACACAGGGAGAAAAATTGGGTATGATAGAAAATACATCTCTCTTTTAATCAGCAGAGCAACTCAGCATTGCAGGGAATGTTGATTCTTCCTTTCAGACAGGTGGAGTTTGTGATCCAGAGAGGTCTGTGACTAGCTGTTTACTACTAAACACTCCCACCT
Organism: Heterocephalus glaber; assembly: GCF_000247695.1. The sequence continues at coordinate 23,092,863 of NW_004624757.1, forward strand.
CACTGAGCTTTGTGATTAAAATAATTTGGAGCTCTGACAGGTTTTCCTGGGAAACAATGTATGTTTAGAGTAAAGAGTGTAGGGAAAATTAAAAAATTTCCTAAGCAGAGAGAAATTAGCAGGTGGAAGCTAATTAAGGGAGTATTTTACTATTTTGTCTAAGTCTATAGTAGTCATGATACATCAGTGTGTATCACCTGGGCTGTTGTCAGGGTGATCATATGTTTAGGATTTTCTACAACTATCTTAATTTCAAATATTTTGTCCCATTTTCCTGTTAAGCGACTGAAGTGTCAGTTGGTTTGGGAGAAGCAGGGGCTGCCTGCTGAAAATGCTCTGCTGTGGGAAGGAGAAGCATGTATGTCCAAAGGAGACTGGCTTCCTAGAGCACAGAGGCCAGAAGCAAGGGACATCACTGTGTCTGGTAGGCTGTGTTAATGTTAGCTGTACACCCAGGAGCACAGGAAAATCATGAGGAGGTCCTGAAGCAGAAGTGGCAGCTGGGAATGACATGATTTGATTTGTTTCTTTGAAAAAATATCTTTGCTGCAGAGTATTGAATGTATGAGAAGTAGACAAAAGTGCAAAGATGAGTTAAGCATGAGAATTTGAAAAGTAGGTTCAGTAAGACTAAATTCATGTGAGAGAAAATGACTTTGAACTAGAATGTTACTGGTGTAGGAGAGTTGGGTGTATTTGAGAAATATATAGAATGTGAAGTTGTGGGTTAATGGATTAGATATGGGAGGAGAGAGAGAAGAGGGGCCTTCCGTGATCCTGGACAAAGATTTAAATGCATAGCATTGCCTTTAATGAAGTTGGACAGAGGAAAGGAAGGAAGTTCCCAGTGTGGGGATATTAGTAGAGATGTCAAAGGGTATGGGCAGTAGGGCACAGATCTCTATGCAGATAGGCATTCAGGAGAGAGTACAAGTAGCTAGAACACTGGTCGTCTTTGCTGAATGGCCTTAAGGTCACAGAGGCCTGTAAGTCCACACATAACTTTTTTCACTTGGAGGTTGATAGGTTGGCTGCCGCTGGGCTGGGCTCTGCTGGGACTGGGGGACCTTGACTTCAGCCCTGCTACTCATTTCTTTATTCTCCTTGGACCAGCAGTTCCCAGGGCTTGTTCTCACTCACATGAGTGTGAGAAAGCAGACCCTTAAAGCCTCTGTGTGATCATGTCCTCCAACGTTCCCTTAATCAAATTAAGTGACGTAGTCAAGCTTGGAATAACAGGAAGTCATTTATATAATGAAGCATGAAGATTTAGGACCAGAAATCGAGAGCATCTACCTGAATAGAAGTGAGCCTGGAGACATTTAATGCTAAGAGGATGTCCCAGGAGACTTAAGTAGTGTTATTGGAACTGGGTGGGCAGAGGGAAGTAGTAAAGGTAGCTGTGTTTACTGTGAGTAGAGGTCAAGGATGAGAAATGAAAAATGCCGGTCAGATGTCATGATGTTAGTAAGAGCAGTCTAGAGATACTCAGTAGAGATCGAAGCCAGATTGAGATGGGCTTGAATAACATGGTTGTCAATTTTTGATTTATGGTAGAAAATGGGAAAAAAACCCCAAAAGAGACAAAATCAGCAATAGTAACAATGGAAGCTCCCAGAAGAAATAATTTGCACTATTACAGTCAACACAGATGGACTAACCTGTAGACATAAACAGGAAAATAATAATTACCAAAATGTTCATAAATACTAGCATGTTTACTTTCACCTATCACTGATCACCACAGTATTCCTAGAGAGATGGAGCATTATTTATATTTTACTTGTAAGAAATCTGAGGCTCTAAAAGCCTATGCAGTTTTCTCAGAAATCTGAGGCATGATGGTCTGGTAAAAAGATCGTGGCCGATTCCCAAGTTGTGAGTTCTTGGCCAGAAGCCATCCCAACACTGGTTCTTAGAGGAGAGCAGCAGCAGCGGGGACCTGCATTGAAAGCCCCAGTTGATTGTTGATGCAGTGATGCCTCCAGGAGCGTCCTCCTGTGAGCTGCGATCTGCCCTGTGGGAATCCCGAGAGAGACGCGCCTGTACCTCCGCATCTGTGTGCGCACACTAATGTCTGTCCTCTGAAGCGGTGCTTCCCGGGCTCTCTCTGGAGAAACACCCACCCCCTCCCCCCGCCATGAGTTGGACCCTGATACTTTTGTAAAGCAGAATAAAAATGAATCATTATAACATGAATTGAAAAAAATTGTAAATTACATGCTTGCTTTTCCTATTTTATGTTATTTCATTTCAGGGCACATGAAACACCCACCCTCTCAATGTGCTACTTAAGTTTCAGTTTTTGGGTTAACCTCCTCACATACCAGTGACAAGGGGTTTGCTGTCTCCAACTGCATGTCTTGAAGACTCTCGGGACAGAAGAAAACCCAGGGGGCTGCTGGGCTCTTTGCAGTTTGCTGAGTGCAGTGGTGTAGGTGCTTAGGTGCTTCTGACCTCTGTCTACATAGTGTGTGTTCTGTTTGTTATCTTGTACACCTCCCCTTGTGTGATGAATGCCACTATAAGCCATTCAGTTTTTGACACTGTTGCCCAGGCCATCTAAACATCCAGCTTTATAATTTTCCCCCCAATAAAAGATGCTGATTTCAAATAATAGTTCTTAGGAGAATGGTGAGTCCTTCATTAGAACTTGTCCTTTAGTTGTAAGAGTCTGTGATTGCAAATTAACTGATGAAGTCTTTTATGAAAAATTACTCCTCTTTTGTGCCTCTTATTAGTCAGAAATGAAAATGTTAAATGGGCCCAGTTTGTTGTTACACACAGAGAACCATTGAAGATTGTTGAGCAGAGAAAGAAAACATAAGATCTATCAGGATACACTATAGAACAGTGATGGCAAACCTTTTAGGTCTTTCAGTGATACAGGCAGCCTGCTGCAGCACGTATGCTATAGGTTTGCCACCAATGCTTTGGAGAATGGGTTAGTGTTAGAGACAAGAAGGAAGACCTTCTAGGAGGCTTTGAAAGGAATAGTGAGGTAACTCTCACAGAGGGACCTTGTCATTCATGTTGTAACCTTGCCTTTTCTGAATACAGAGATGACTCAGAGGAAAAGCGAAAGAAGTGCACACAGAACTAGAAACATTTTATTCTATTTCCCTCCAACCCTATGGGAATCCTCCATCTAGGAAAGAAAACAAAAACCGAAAACCTTAGGATCCAATTACTTTGGTAATTACTACTGCTCAGCATTCTTTGCTTATTTCCCAGTTGGTAGGAAACATTTCAGTAGCTTACAATTTCTACTCTCATTGCTTAAAGTTGGACAGATGTCCCTCTTCTAGGATTGGTGGCCTTCGTAGATGAGGAGCTCCTCAAAAGCAAAGGTCACATCCCCTGACCCTGTGTCCTCAGCACCTCGATCCACCTGAGTCCCAGTGTGCTCCATGGATATAAAATGAACCCCTGGTGAATAAGCTGTGGCCCTCAGCTGACTACAATGTACATGATTTATACAGCAACTCTACAAACTTTATGTATCTTTGAGTTTACCTGTGACAGAAAATTCTGAAAACTTACTTTATTTCCTTAGGTCTGAAATAGATATTTTAGAACACCAGATTTCCTTAAGTGTTTGTTTACAAATGACTTAAACCAGCATTTAAAAATCCAACCTGAATGAAAATTGAATTAATGAAAATTAAGTTAATAAAAATTAATTCTAGTATTTGTTACATATTGGGGGAAAAAGTAATAAATATTGATCATTCAAGAGAACTGTTAATCCTCATAGGCAGATGACATTGAGCAGATGCAATTAATTTTGATTGAGAGCAGATTTAAAATAATGCTTTTAAATTTTCTGTTATCTAATTGAGCAAAGCAGATAAAATCTTTGGTAATTATTTTAGAGTTAATTTAATCTATATAAAGATTTGAGCTAGTCGGAATGTTCAGAAATAGTTCCTTCTCAGCCATGGTGACTGTTTGTGAACAAGCTTGGGGTTTGCAATAAATGTGAGACCTTAGTAGAAGAATAGAGTTAAAAAGACCAAAGCTTGGACGTGCCTCACAAAACTGTGTTCATGTTGAGTAAAGATACTGCCAGTGCAGTTTTAGGTGCCTTGTGAAATTGATTTCTTACCATCTGCAATAATGTAGGAAAGAGGTGCACTCCAGAAGGCCATTTAACCCATTGGATAAGAAACGAGAGGAGATAAAAAGCTTGCAGTCTCTGGAAATGTAACTGCATGCCTAAAAAGGGGATTGGGCCGGGGATTTAGCTCAGTGGTTCCACTGCCTGCCTCACAAGCGCAAGGTCCCGAGTTCAATCCCCAGTACCAAAAACAACAACAACAACAAAAAACCCCCCAAAAGTTCTGTCACTTCATTTCCTTAGGGCCGGGGATTTAGGTCAGTGGTTCCGCTGCTCGCAACTACAAGGACCCGAGTTCGATCCCCAGTATCAAAAAAAGGGGGGATCACTTGGCCCTTCCAAGGTTTAAAACAGAAAGACCCCTTACTTGATGAAGTATGTTCACTTGGACACACTAAAATCTCTTTGAGGCAGTTAATAGCCTAATGATCTTTCTGGATGTTCCAGAAATGCCTTTGCTTTTGGAACATCGGGGAATTTTAACAATCTGTAGAACCACCCAAGGGTTATAGTAAAAGTTGTATTATTACTTTTTTGACATCATGTAACCTTTAAGTTCTCAAGTGCTTTGTTTTTTGTAAATTAAAGTCCTGTCAGGAGATATTCAGCATTGGTGACTGAGTACGTGGGTGTGACCACAACTGTGTTCCATTCTGATCACCCTTCTTGGCCGTAACACAGAGGGACGGGATTCTGGAAGTGTTGCCGTTTTCTCTGTCTGTGTTCATAACCATTACTCCAGTTCAGTGATTGGGCCTATAATTATGTGTACATCCTACTGCTCCAATTTTGTTTAAAATTCTTTCTTCTTTGGTTTCCTTTGTGGTTCTTCATCTCTTCTTCACTTTGAGCACTCTGGGGGTGATGGGGTGATAATCTGCTTATATAAGACTAAGTTAAACATGGCACCTAGGCAGTGGGGTACTCACATAAATCTGCTGTGGGAGCTGAATTCCCTTCCTGACATCCAGCCATGGAATCTCAGTGGTGGGCAGAGTTCATTGGCCTTGACTCTGGGCCTTAGTTTTGTTTACACGTGCTGGCTTGAAGGTTGAAAGCTTCCAAGTAATTCTCAAGCTTCATAAATGTACTGCAAGTGTCCAGTTAATTTCTCTGGTTAGATAGCAGTTTCAGAGAGAAGCTTATAAATCACTTTTGCTTAGTTGAAGATTATATGCACAGAAACGGCTTTATCACCTCCTCCTTCAACTGGATATTTGATTCCTTTGTGAGTTTATGGTGAATGGAACATTGATTCTTTTCTCGAAGGTCCCTCTTTCTTACTTTTGCTTCTTTATATTTTTGGCTTCTTCCTCTTTGCAAACAGGGGAGTGAATTTTTAAAGCTTGAATATACTTTCCCTGATGTTTATGTTTCCTAGGACCTTATAACATTAACTTACCAACAGCTTTACTACATTTTCTCATCCCTTTCTTGATTTTTATAAATTATCCAGAAGTCCATTTCCATATACTCAGGTTTGAGTAAGAGGAACTCACAATAAGCAAGAAATAGTCTTGAGCTCTAATCTACATATCAACTGCACAAGCCCCTGTATATTCATGTCAGAAAATTAGGGTAACTGTTATTTCTGATAATTTCTGAATCTTGCTTATGATAAGAAATACATGAGGGATGATTGAAATATGTTTAAATTTTCAAAAATTTTATCACAGTGAAAGAAACACTAGCATTAATTCCTCCAAAGTACTCCCCTTTGGTTCAAACACACTTTTCCCATCTTTCTAGCCACTTTCTGAAGCAGTTTTAGTAGTCCTCTTTTATGAGAGTCTTTATAAGGGGTCATTAAAAAAACAGTGAGTAAAGCTGCTGAATTCCATGTGAAGGGAAGTCAGGCTCACAAAAACATGGTGTGCCCTTATCTACCTTAGTCAGCAGACGCAGCACCATGTGACTTCCAGCTCTTCCCCATGTCAAAATGACCATGAAAGGGAAACATTTTGAATCAACTCAGGACATCAGGACACCCAGACAGTCATGACAGTACAACTAAAGACACAAAAGAGAACTTGAACTGCTTCAGAGAGTGGCAAGAGTGATGGGATAAGTGTATCTGAAGGAAGGGGGAGGATTTTGAGTGGGATTAATGGCAATGTGTCTTTTACTGTAATAAATTTTTAAAAAATTTTAAACATTGATCATAGTTTCTGATCATACCCCACAAGTTACACAATCTAAATATGTAGGAAACAAATTTTAAAATCACACAAGTATTGTTCATTCATGTTATTTAAATTTCAAGAAACAGCTGTATTATTTATTGTTTTTAACATTTACATGCTTTACATTTCCATAGAACTTTCATAAATTTATTAAAATGCCCCAGGAGAATTCAGAGCATGGGCTGTTCAGAGACAGTCTTTCTTCTGTGGCAATATTCATGCATTTGACCTTCGTCTAGCAAAGTGATCTATCATTGGCCTCCTCGCTATTCATTAATACACTTGAACTTTGCTTTGCTACTTCTTATAGACTGAGGTCTGTTGGATCACTTGGGCTTATAAACCAAGTAAACACTTCTAAGGATGTTGATGATAACTGAAGGGCGGATGCATGGCAGAGTGCTGCTACCACTGATGCAGAATAGACAGACCTACAAATCACGGCTAATACCATCCTCACAGCTTTCTTCCTACATCACATTGTCATGTCTGTCTTGAATCCTGAGCGTGCATATGAATGAGACAAGGGTGACAGTATGGTTCAGTGGTTTATTTCTGAGGACATGCAATAGTGGTTTATTACTGATGTTGGGCATCCCCTGGGATTCATCACCTCGATGTGTAGCTCCAGTTCTTGTGAGAATGAAGTCAGAAGACCTTGATTCAAGGCCTGATTCTATAACTACTTTTTAAATTTTTTATTGTTATATGTTTGCAATGCATAATAATTATACTTTTGGGGAATTGATATGTACCTTAGTGCAATGGTGGCAAACCTATGGCACGTATGTTATTTGTTTTTATTTTAAGACAAAAAATGTTAACGTCTGAGTTGTTTTTTCTAAACCAAAACTTCAGCATTCAAGTTTAATTGTAGTGTTGGTACTTTGCAATAAACAATTGGATTTTAGTGGATTTTGAGTTGCAGTTTGGGTGCTTGGCTATAAAGTTTTACCATCACAGCCTTACTGTAATTATTTTTGACTTTGCATAAGGTTATTACTATTTTTTTTTTGGTACCGGGGATCGAACTTGGGTCCTTGCGCTTGCACAGCAGGCGGCAAAACCACTAAGCTAAATCCCCGGCTCATAAGGTTATTACTTTCTCAATTTCTCCACCTATAAAATAGAAATATTACTATCTTCTTGTTATTCAGAGGACTAAATGACATAGAAAAAGAGAGTATAAATCCAGGAAAACGTATAAAAAATAAAAATTGTTTGTTTCCATTTTTGTGTCAGAACACTTTGTGTTGTGGATCTTTGGCTGCTCCTGGTTCTAGCCCAGATGGCTTACAACAAAGCTTACTCTCGCCCTGTGACAGGTCAGCCTGCAAAGCAGAGGAAGCAGGGACACAGTCATCGTTGCTCAGTCTACCATGCTGCTTCAGCACCTTCCTGGCTTTAACTGTGGTGTTTGGGATGAGATGAGTGTACTTCCCTAGCTCAGGCAGGTGGAGCCAGCATCAGCATGCACCTGCATGGGGCCAGCCCTTGGCCTTTCTCCCTCACTGTGCCCTTCTGGGAAATTACTGATGCTCTCTGAGCCTCAGTTTCCTCACACAGGAGTTGAGGATAGTACTACCTTCCTCAGAGTTGTTTGGTTGAGATTTATCTGGAGAAATTTCCATCTGGGAAGGCCCAAAGTGAGTTCAGCAAGTGGTATATATGGTTATTAATGTCAATTCATGATTGTTATATGGAAATTTTGATTCCTCCTTCCTCATGAACTTCTGTGTAAAGAATGTATTACCAGGTGTTTTGAAGACAAATCCACATTCATAAAAGGAAATTTTGAGATTGTCTGAACAGTTTGTAGCCTGTACTGGTGATTCATTTTCTCCCTATTTGCATTGAAACAAATGCTACACATCCTTCATCTCACCTCCCCAGACATACTAACTCATTCTCACTCTCCCACTGCCTTGGCTGTCTCCCTTCAGCACAGACGGATACTGCTTCACAATGATAGAGGAAGACGACTCTGGGCTGCCTGTTGTCACTTCCGGATGTCTAGGACTGGAAGGCTCTGATTTTCAGTGTCGGGTAAGGACGACAACTTGATTTTACTTTGTAACCTTGCATTGGCTAGATTTCCAGCAAGATCCAAGCAAGGCAAAACAGTTGTTTTTCATGGCCAGCCATTAGTAATTTGGAAAAAAATTGAAAATTCTCACTGGACCAATTCTCCCTTCATTTTGAATTTTGAAATAGTGTCTCATTAGATTACCTTCTAAATCCAATTTACCTAATTGCATTAAGCCAAGACTTCTTCAGTTTATGTATACTAGTTATTACAGACATAATAGTAATTTTGTTGAAATGCAGAAGTTGCAGTAAGATAGAACAGGATAATTTGAACCTGATAGCAAATAATATTTTTAAGATGCACAATATTATAAGAATTTTAAGGTAAGTTTTCTAATGATTATTTTTTATGTCTTAGTATGACATTGAAACAGAATAAACTTGCTAATAGTTGTGTGGGTTCAATTTTAGGACACTCCCATTCCTCATCAAAGAAGATCCATTGAATGCTGCACAGAAAGGAATGAATGTAATAAAGACCTACACCCTACACTGCCTCCCCTGAAGAACAGAGGTAAGGCCTGGAAGGCTTCCAGCTGGAAAAGGTTAGGTGTAAGGCAAGCAAGCATGCAGTCATTGTCTTTCCCTGCATCTCTCCAGCGTGACTTCTCCTCTGTCCAGCCAGGTTGGATCTCTGCATGGTCCTTTCCAGAGCAGTGTGCCTGTGTCATATGCCCCTGCTGAGGCAGAGGACTGTAAGACCACAGGATCTGTCATTCAGAGACAGCAAATGTCCTCAGGACAGTAGGTATGGCCCTCTGCAGATGCTCCTGGTTTGACTCCTAGCCACATCTCTCCAGAAGGCCACGGCTCCTAGAACTCGCACTCTGTAGACAGTGCTTTCTCTCACCCCAGAAGCACTCAGAAGTTATATATATCTCTAAGACTACCTTTGAGCTACATCGATTTTGAAGATAAAGACCTTTTAAGGGGCGAAATAGATTATTTGCTGTGTAACGCTGCATTTTATCTATGCTAGAGTAATTTTCATCAAAGCATGTATCAGTATATTGACAAGATGTCTTAAAGGTTTTAATTTTAAAGTTTACACAGTTGTTTCTCATTAAAAACAATATTGTACCCTAAACAACTTTTTGTTAGAAGCAGCTCCCATATTTCCTTTTTCCTCCTTACTCTCACCATGGAATAAATGATGTGCCATTATAGACTTTTAAGTCCTAAGTCTTGTATAGGTGGCTTAAAATGATCCCTTGAGGTTCATTTTATTTTTGAAAAGAGAAAAGCTCCTCAACAAAATATAATGGAGTTTATTGGCTTTGATAACCTTTTATGAATATTTTCCTGCTGTAACCTAGAAACAATGCAATATTGATTCATAAAAATTCACAAAGGAAACTCACAGTTCTTTTAATTCTTCCAAACAACATAAGCATTAAGAACATAGAAATGGATGAAGAAAATTCTTTCTTCCAAGAAGTGTTCTCTAGGATATGAGAAAGAAAATCTGAATAACTAATTTATACAATGATACCTCAGTCACTGAGCTCAGTTTGTTACAAATTTGTGAAAAATTTGAGAACTGAATGTATTTTTTTCATAAGAAATAATGGAAAACTAAATAATTGGTTCTGAGGCCCAAATATTATAAATTAATTTTTCCAGCATTTTAACAAATTTTGCAATGATTTCTTGTTGAACTCTACCATGGTTCTCACAGTTTTCCTCTTAGCTTTACTGCTGGTATCACTAACTTTTTTTGAACCCATGAGTATGATATTTGCGCAAATAAAGTTAAAAACAGAAAAAAGCCACAGTGAGGAATGTTGTGACGCAGGGACACAAGTGCTAGCTGTAGTCGGGGCGAGCGTGGAGCTTTGTCTGCAGCGTAGCCCCTGTGTCTGCAGTGAGCCGTGGGACTCAGTCCCTACGGGTTTCTTCAGTCGGATTTTCAGTTTGACTACAGAGAGCAGTTGACGTACACTGAGCAGATTTCTGTTTTTCTTTTTTTTTTTTTTTTGAACTTTGCTGTTCGAGTAGTGGGAAGCTCGAGCTCGGAGCGAGTCCACAGCCGCAGTATCACTGTGTCTGATCAGGACGAGCTCCGTATTTGAGCTAGGTAATAAAGTGACCTACAGACAATGGACCGTGAGTGGCGAGCTCCGTCTGGGGTGGGAGGAGGTCACAGTGGCCTCATAGCAGTGACCCTTGAATGAGACTGTAAGGACAGATAAGACTTTTCTAAATAGGTAGAGCAGGATAGGCTGAGTAAATGAAAAGTGAGAAATTAGAATGACTAGTGCACGCCAAGCATCGTGCTGAGTATTACATTAGCCCACCTGAACCTCACTGCGACCTTTAAGGCACTCTTCCCACTGTAAAGATGAAGAAATGGCAGCAAAGATCCACACACTTCACCCACTTTGTACAGCCTGTGGCTGGCTCAGTTTGCTCTGCTCATTCCTGGGGAGAAGCCACGGCAAAGCAGAGTGCCCGAGGATAGCAGTCTTCTACCGCGGAGGAAGTGTGCACAGCAGTGAGATCAAGTGTGGTCCTTCAGCATAAACCAAACTGACCAGGGAGGCCTGGGAACCCTCAGCGGAGGACACAGGGTCAGTGCAGAGGGAGAGGGTGTGCCAAAGTCTCTTCCCCCAAACATTGCTTCTTATCATCACTTTTTTTCCCCGTTACGTTTATTGGTACATTTTAGGTATGCAACACAGTTACATTCATCATTGGGATCTTGTACCTGTACATGATGTATCTTGGTTCTTATTTTTCCCCATTCTTCTGCCCTCCCTCCACGCCCTCCACCACTCCCTATTTACACTTTTTTTTTTTCTCATATTTTTTCTTTTCCCTTCTTTCCTTTCCCCTGCCCCTCCCACTTCCCCTACTCCTTTAGACCTTTTCTTCCTATTTCACATTATCAGTTATACATCTTGATCCTTATTTGCACTTAGTTTTTCACACCACAAACTATTTGGTATTTACATGTGTCCTATTTATTTTAGTTAAGAGTGTGGCATCAATGTGCATCCATTTAGCTATGAATGTCCCTAGTTTCTCATTCTTTATGGCTGAGTAGTTCTCCATTTTATAAAAAAACCACATCTTCAGGGGCCGGGCATTTAGCTCAGTGTTTCTGTCGCCTGCCTTGAAAGCACAAGGACCTGAGTTCGATCCCTGGTACCCAAAAAAACAAAAAACACATCTTCTTTATCCAGTCTCCAGTTGATAGGCAATTGGGCTGTTTCCAAGTTTTAGCTATTACAAACTGAGCTGCTATGAACATGTGTGTGCATATATTGCTGTGGTATGATTCTTTTAATTTTTTGGGAAGATACCCAGCAGGGGAATAGCTGGGTCAAATGGGACCTCCAGCCCTAGTTCTTTGAGGTATCTCCGTACTGATTTCCACAGTGGTTGCCCCAGTCTGCACTCCTACCAACAATAGAGAAGGGTTCCTTTCTCCCCACAGCCCTGCCAGCATTTGTTATTGGTTGATTTCATGATAGCAGCCATTCTTTGTGGGGTGAGGTGGAATCTCAGCATTGTTTTCATCTGCAACTCTCAAATGACCAGTGATGTTGAACATTTTTTCATATGTTTATTTGCTGCTTTTACTTCTTTGTGTGAGAAATGTCTGTTCATTTCAGATGCCCATTTTTGAATTGGGTCTTTATATTTGGGGGCTCTGATTTTTTTAAGTTCTTTACGTATTCTAGGTAGTAGACCTTTGTCTGAGGAACAGCTGGTAAAAATTTTTTCCCGTATTGTAGGTTGTCTCCTAGCTCTGTTGGTGGTTTCTCTTGCAGTGCAGAAGCTTTTTAATAAGATGAGATCCCAGTTGTTGATTCTTTGTGCTAGTTCCCGTGCTACTGAGGTTTTATTCATAAAGTCTTTTCCTATGCCAATGTCTTCAAAATTCTACCTAACTTATCTTCCAGCAAGTTTAGTGTTTCTGTCTTAATATTTAGATCTTTAATCCACTTTGATTTTAGTTTAGTGCATGGTAGGTATGGGTCTAGTTTTAATCTTTGGCAGGTTGAAATCCAGTTTTTCCAACACCATTTATTAAACAGGCTTTCTTTCCTCCAATGAGAGTGGTTGGCTCCTTTGTCAAAGATGAGGTGGCTGAGTACGTCTGGAGTTGTTTCTGCATCATCTAATCTATTCCACTGATCCTCAGGTCTGTTTCTTTTCTAGTACCATGCTGTTTTTATCACAGTGGCTTTGTAGTATAGTTGCAAGTTGGGGATTGTGATACCCCTTGCCATGTCTCTGTTGCCTAGAATTGCTTTTGCTATTCTAGGTCTCTTCTGGTTCTGAATGAACTTTTGGATTGTTTTCTCTAGTTCTGTGAAATATACTGTGGGGATTTCAATTGGGATTGCATTGAATCTGTATAGCCATTTTGGAAGTATAGCCATTTTCACCATATTGGTTCTTCCTACCCAGGACAAGGGGATGTCTTTCCATTTACTTATATCCTCTTCGATCTCTTTTTTCAAGGTGCTGTCGTTCTCAATGTAGAGGTCTTTTGCTTCCTTCGTTAGATTGATTCCTAGGTATTTCATTTTTTTTAGATGCTATTGTGAAAGGAATTGGTTCCCTAATTTCTCTCTCAGTGAGTCTGTTATTTGTGTACAAGAAGGCTATTGATTTTTGAGTGTTGACCTTGTATCCAGCTACTTCTACTGAATCTGTCAATTAAGTCTAGAAGTCTTTTGGTGGAGTTTTTTGAGTCTTCTATGTAGAGGAAGCAATATCTTGGTGTTAAAATGCAATAAATAAAACTCTTGCTTTAAAAAAATAAGTATAAGTTTAAATGTTTAAATATGGAAATTACTTGAATACATTACATATTGACTTAATAAAAAATTTATCTGAAATAACCCTCTGTTTACAAATAATGGTGCTTTCTGTGTAGTTTAAGGCAAACTATAATAAAGGACTTTCAAATTTAAAAATTATTTTATTTCTTTTTTACTTCAGTGAAGATAACTGTAGTTCAAGCACCATACAGATTTGTTTTAAAATATTATCCTTTAGTGCTAATTACAAACAATTCTCCAGAAAACAAGTATTGAGCCAGTGAAACATCAGTTTCTCCTCAGCACATATTGAATATATGGTAGTGTCTGGCACAAGTGTCTAGCACAAGTGGGAGCTAGAATTCACCTTCTGCTATACAGATCATGCCTTAGCATTACAGACCAACTAGTAAATCTGAGCCAAAGTACTTGACGGAGAGTAGCACTAATATTTCTTGAAATGGCCAATTTTGGAATTTCAGGCTTTTTTTTTTTTTGGTCAGACAGATGAGAAGAATTTAGAGGTAATTTGTTTTTTGAATAAAGTAATCTAGAAATAAAAATTTTGTCTTAATGTATTTTGTGATCAGGAATATAACCCTCAATACTTTATGCAAGAAAATGAGGATATCATGATTTGTTCATACAGAGATAATTTATTTGTAGAGTTTACTATAAAAAGGAATTTTGAAGTATAACAATAGTAAATGTGTACATTATTGCTTGTTGGGTAAGAACCTGCAGCAGGAGTGTGCTTTCAGGTTCTTTTTGCTCTACTAACAGAAAGACGCCTCCTGTGAGCCATGATTCTAACAGCCAGAGTTCATATCAAAATGTCTTCAGGCCAGTGGTTATTTCCAGGATCCTTTCTGGCTACATGATTTTCTCTTTTATTTCATGTTGCTATTATGAACCATCTTCTAGCTTTACAAAACTAGTCCTGTCCTTTTAAACACTAACTGTTCTACTTATCAGAGAGCAGACAGTGCCACAGAACACAGTCGTGTTATGAAACCACTGGGGAGCCTTACTTACCTGCTACAGTGATCCTGACTTCCCCTGGGTTCTTGATTCTAGTCCCTGAGCAGTTGGAGGACAGTGCAGGTTAAAAACCTGCTGCCCAGAAAGAACCAGCAGCCTCTGCTTTTTTCCTGATGGCTATCTGGAGGAGTTCGCTTTCCAGCCTGTGGCGGTGACTCGAGAGTTTACATTGTTAATGCAGGGAGCACAGGTAATGACAGATTAAAACACAAGCAAAGGGACCAACAGAAACAAAAGGGCTCTTGATAAGGATCAGCTATTCCTGAAGGGAGCCAAGGAGGCAGAAGGTGAGGGTGCAGGGATAGGATTATTGGAGCAAGAAAAGAAAAATAGGGAGGTAATGCTACCTTTAAATAAAATGCTTGGTGGTAAGGGATGAATCCTTGGGATCCTCTGAGGTCTCGCTGCTCTTATAAATCAGAAATATAATAAGATGAGTAAAGGCCAGGCTATAATCTGTAATCTACATTTCTGTGCAAAGTAAATGGCAGGGAAATGGACAGTTTTAGTAAAATTAAATCACTAGAATGAAAAAGTATTCTGTGTTCATATACTGAAAATATTACTGATTGGTTAGCTCCAGTTTTAGTTGAGTAACATTCTCTCTCATTTTCTGCAAAATCAAACTTCTGTTATCTTAAAAATTGGAAAAATACCAGAGACAGTCTTTGTGTGTATATGTAAGAAATACAGGGGAAATTTATTGTATAAAATTTCAGCCTGTTTAGTTTTAAAAACTGCATATTAGTTTCAGGTTTTACTAAGCAATGTGTTGCATACAAGGTATGTTATAATTATATATTGCTTCTCTTTGGGTGAAGTTACAATGGCTTTTTGGACAGTATCTGGTGGTTAAAGTTTCTGAACTCCTTTTTTGTGGTCAATAGGCAGAGCTTTTAGTTTATTTGTATAAAACTGGTTGTTTTTAATGACTTTCATTTAGTCTTTAAAGATGACTGATTCATTAATATTTTGTGAATAGTATGAATCATAAATAATCACTAAACATACATATTTTAAACTGATGAGTAAATCATAATATTGACCATGAAGAGGGAAAGGGGATAAATAATAAATATAAGATGTTAACAATGAGAAATCTAGGTGAAGGGCATATGTGAGTTCTTTATTTTTACAGTTTTTTGCAAGGGTAAAATTATTTCCAAATAATTAAAACATTCCTATTGATAATGAAGTAGAAACTGTTGCAGTCTTTCAAAAATGTATTTGACAATATGAGTGAAAAAACTTGATATAGATGTACATTGAGCTAATAATTCTATTTCTAGAACACAAAGAAATAAGTATGAACATGTGCAAAGATGAATGTGAATGTGTTCACTGCAGACTTTTACGTATTACAGTAAAGAAGCATTATAATATTATCTCTGAAATTTTCTAAATATACAAGAGTAGAAGACTGACTTTCTAATTAGGATGTCTCTATACTATGTAATCTTTAAAATCATTTGTTGTTTTTGGAAAATGTCTGAAATATTATAAATGAAAAATAATCTTACAAAACAATATAATATGGTGAAATATTTTGCTCATGAACTTTCTTTTGTTCATCAAAATAATATTGAGATAGCCTTGCTTACCTGTTGACCTGAGTGGTAAGGAGGTGGTGATTTTGTTTACTTTAGTTAATGGATGATTTTCAGTTTTTCTTTATGGAACTTGCAATAAGTCACTTTGGATACAAAATATTTAGGTGGCCATACATGTACAAGCATACAGCACAGTTGGAAACCCTCTTGAGGAACCAAAATTATAAATTATAATACTAAGTGACAGTAATCACTCTTCTCAAGGATATATTTTGCCCTTAAAAATGGTGCTAGTTCTACTGTTATATAAGTGCACCTGATTATCAGTCATTTTTCCTCAAAATATGTCCCAGAGACCAGCTGCATAAAACTCACCTAAGAGGATTGTTGAAAAATAAGATTCTTTGAGTAAAAATTCCTGAGGTTAAAAATCAGTAAATATGCATTTGTGTTAAAGGTCTCTCAGTCATTCTTACTCATAAAATTTGAGAAAGAATGCTTTAAGTAAATTTGCTTTGTCAAGAACTATAGTTAAAGGGCCAAGGATTTAGCTCAATGGCACCGCGCCTGCCTTGCAAGCACAAGGTCCTGAGTTCAATACCTGGTACTGGAAAAAACAAAAAGAACTGCAGTTAAGACCAAGTGAATAATATTTAATAATTAGTTTTTTAAAAGCATCACACATTCTTTGTCCAGAATCTGTCCATTCTTTAAAAAAGTGATTCCATTTGTGAAAAAGTTAAGCTAAATGCTTTTGAAGACATCTTCATTTAAAGTAATGTACATCCTTTTGTTTGGCAACATTTCAGGAGTCTCTGCCTTTGTAGCCATCATGAGGATGACTTTGCATTTATGTACAATGAATATAGATGTGATTTTAAATCCAGATTCATAGTATAGAGTGCTTCAGAACCATGTGAGAAGGTCATGTGGACCCACCACCTGAGTCTAGAGTAACTGAGCTTTCTGATTATATTTTAGATCTATTTTCCTTTGTCATAGTCTTCCGATGGGTTTACCATGTATCAAGCCTACCCCTTCCAGAGGGGATCTGTGTGCTACTGAAAAAAGTGCCTAGATAAACAATGATTCATTCTAGTCTAATATTTAGTTTGCAGTATACATGTGGTTTTTCTTATAAATTAGCGTGCTGAAAGTTTTTTCGTATCTTGCATATAATGCTTAGCAAGGACTTTGGGAAAGATCTGATTCCTTGTTTTTAGGTGGAAATATTCTCCGTATCATAGTGGTCATTCTTTTTCTTTTCATTTCAGATTTTGTTGATGGACCTATACATCACAAGGCCTTACTTATATCTGTGACTGTCTGTAGTTTGCTCTTGGTCCTTATCATTTTATTCTGCTACTTCAGGTAAGTTTAACATGTAGATGTAGAATTTTGAATTTATAATATCTTCCTTATTCTAATATTCTGCTTTCACTTATTGGTGTTTTTAGACACAACTTTCTTTTCCCTAATTAAATTTAATATTCAACTGAAAATATCTGTTACTATTGACAATATTTGTTGTAATGATATTATAAATAGATACCTATCTAATTTCTGCTTCAGACATCAGAACTACTCACATAAGTATTTAATCCCTAAGGAAACAAGGGTAATTGGGGAATTCAGGGACTTTTTGCTACTAAAGTTTAATTCTAAGCAAAGAAAAGACCATATTGAACTTAGAGTGATTCAAATAAGTCCTTATTTCTTGAGCTAAAAAATTTCTCAGTATTGAGATATTTTAAACATAATTTATAGATTAAATATTAAAATCAAGTAAGTTCAGTTAAGTGTGATAAATTATTTTTCAGAAACCCAGAGCTTATTTTCTAGTTTGTAAAATATTAAAGGCCTTTACATCCATATTATTTGCCTTTTGAGCAATTTAATATTTATTTGTAATATTCTGCAAATGGGTCAATTAGTTGTTACAAATAAATTTATTTTATAGTTGAAAACATAATTATTAACAGAATGTGTTTAAAGTTTGATTTTATTTAACTTGTTACTGTTTTATATATTATCTTATATGACAGAGTTTGGTGTAATGTTTTCTGTAAACCAAGATTTTTCATCTTTAATTAACTAGGGACTTTAAAGGAAAATAGTTTAGGAATAAATATTATAACTGAGAAAACTAATACAATGTAATCTGTTTGGATATATGCAGTTAAACAGAAAAAGAAAAAAATTTAAATGTTGGGACAGTAAAAAACATGAAGTTTATTAAAAAATAAGTCAGCAAAGTAATTATGATTTGTACTTTAGAAATCATAACTAAGAACAGGAAGTACTAAGTATGTGGTTTTGTATTATTTATGTGTTAAAATCAATATATTACAAAGTTTTTACCCTATCATTGTATTTTGGTTTCTAAAATTATCCCCATCATGTTTAGATATAAAAGGCAAGAAACCAGACCTCGGTATAGCATCGGGCTGGAACAGGATGAGACCTACATTCCTCCTGGAGAGTCCCTGAGAGACCTCATCGAGCAGTCCCAAAGCTCAGGAAGTGGATCAGGCCTCCCTCTGCTGGTATGAGGAGAACATATATTGAATTGAGAGGAAATGTCTTCTGAGAGGAAATGTCAGTACATGCAAGGTTTCGTTTTACTGAAACAGATAGGGTAGCAGACCCGGAGAAAGCTCCATGCAGTCAGTCAGACATCAGATCTCAGATGTGGGCTTCCTGATAACATTTTGAAATGCTGAGGGTAAGGTGATTGTTTTTTAATGAAAGTATATGGTTACAACCCAGACCCTCAGACATTCTGATAAAGAGCAGATTAGAAAACAGTAAACGGGGCCATCTTCCCTCTGTCTGCAGTGAGGATAGCATTACTGCACTTTGCCTTGGCTTTTGAAGGCAAAAGGATTACACCCAACTGGGATCTGAGTGCTTCTACAAAAGAAGGCTGCCTGTCAGCTGGGGGGTTTATGTTTCAGGGTGAAGTCTTAGCTTTTCTGTTCGGGAGAGGTTTAGTTTTCTGATGGTCAGCATGGTCAGAACCGCCAACCTTGATGACAATGTACACCAAATCCAAGGCACTTGCTTTAATGAGAAATATGACTGACTCTTACGGACTACAAAGAAAGACTGTTGGAATTCATAATGGAAATAGTTTCAATGAGGAGTATTTTTGTTAATAACTCTTGCAGTTGATTTCTTTGGTCTTCTTGGTCTGGTTCTGATTTGAATATCTTGTTTACTTGATGCATTGGATGACATTTATTTACTACTGAAAGTAATGTTTTTGAGATGAGGCAAAAAACAATGTATGTAAGTGTTTGAGGCACTGTGATAAAAATTATGGCCTTTAAGAGTTAAAAAAATGAGTACAAGTTCTAATGACCAAGTAGCTTGATTTTAATTTTTAGGATTTAATATGTTACAAATATAATTGTATTTTAAAATCTGTATTTTATTTTTTAAAAAACACAAATCATCAAATTCCCTTGATGTTAATGGATTAGATATACATGGTTTGTTCTCTCACTGCTTTGCCATCTTGCTCACCTTTCTTGGGACTATGGAGTACCTTCCTGAAATCTTTGATCCTGCCTTGGTACTTTGCTGGATACAACATGCCAACTCCTAACACTGTCATGGACCTTCTTTCACAGCTTGATTCACACATCACCTTAGCCCACCCTGGCCTCCCATCCTCTCCTCTGGCTCGTAACCAGGATGGAAGCCCTGGCATCACCTCTGAGTAACTGCCTCTTACCAGGATCTGTGTCCGTGTCTTTGCAAATGCAACCTCTTTACAGCACATTCCTCCAATTTACGGCTCAACACTTGCTTCCCATGTTACCTCTGACAACTCCTCAGTTACCTCAGAGTGAGCCAGGTTATATTTTGTCATGATGTTTTCCTTTTATTAGCAATATGATAGTTTAAATAATGTTTTGATTAGTGTTAATAGTCTTTTGCTGGCCTGTGTCATCTTTGGGGGAGGGGTGGCTACGTTTTATTCACTTTGTGTCCCCAGTAGAGTGTCTGATTCATTAAACAGGCTGTTCAGTCGTTTGTTAAAAAAACAAAAACCAAAAAAAAAAAAACCCTCCCAGCTCTTTATTTTACTATCTGTAAGAATAATGTTTCTATAATTTATATACCAAAAAATAGTATTTGGAATATAGCATCTAAATGTTAAGAGTACAGTTTCCTGTCCATATTTCCTATCATCTTTTAGACCTTTCGCAAATGGGAAGGGGACTGAGAGATGAAGGTGAGGGAGAGGAGGAGGGGATGAAAAAAGAACGAAGATGTCTTATTTCCATTCACCAACTCCCCACTGTGAATGCATTCATCATGGACTGCATGGACTAATAAAGAACTTGAAAGCAAGCACAGTTTCTCAGGCCAGACTGCCTGGGTTTATCACTCCAGATAGTGGTCTTTCTGTGCTCCCGTTTAAAACTCATAGTGTCCCTATGAGGAAATGCAGCCATGTGTCATTTATTTTTTTAAAGTTTTATTGGTACAATTTAGGTATACAATATAATGACATTCATCATTGGAAATTTGCACCTTTACATAATCTCTCTTGGTTCTTATTTTTTCCCCA
>NW_004624757.1:23117998-23228055 GCF_000247695.1 Heterocephalus glaber
ACTTTCAATGGAGTTTTTAATCTCCTGGAAATCTGTTTGCATCTGTTTTATGGGTTCCGTTTGCTTCCTATGTTGGGATTCTGTCATGTCCTCAGCTCCTCTATTTTTTATCTGTGTCCGCTCTAGATTTATTAATCATGTCTTGTACTATGGGCACAATCTCTCCTCTTTTCCGAGAAATTATTTCTGATTTCATTTTTTCCAGATCCTCTTTCATTGCCAGTTCAGGGAGTCCAGGTGGTTGAGTATCAGAGTATCTCATCTAGTTTCCGCTTTGGGGTTGCTTTAGGTGATCTGGAAGTCTGGTTTTGAGACTTGTTTATGTTTCTTCTCATTTGAATGGGGTAATGGTGTGCTGTTGTCACCTCTTCGGCACTGGGTGGGGCTCTGCTCCTCTGCACTGGGGGAGATGTTATAGCAGCCTGAAAGGCTTAGCCATGTGTCATTTAATGATGGGGACAGGTTCTGAGAAGGGCATCATTAGATGCATTTTTTTTTCATCGAGGGACTTCATAGAGTATTTCTACCAAGCTAAGACAACTGTGATGTCACTTAGTGGTATTATTTCATGCTACCTTTATTACATAAGCACCCTGTTATCTATGTAAATATCAATATGTAGCACAGGACAGTTTTAGAAATATATCCTGTGTTACATGTCAGGTGACATACACCTAGGTATATCAACCAGCTGACTATTGCAGAAGCCAGTATTTGCCCCCCAGGTGATATGCCTCCCGAATCTTTGCTCTTAACATTTGTAAAAGGTGAAACAAGCACTAAAGACAATAATTAAATACATTTGATTGGGCAGCATGGGAGGGAGGTTCTACAGAGCCTAGTTCAGTATAGAAAATTTTAATGTCTGGTTCTAAGATTTGGTTTTTAGGGTAAACAGTACAGGAGCATACAGTAGTCTTTCTGGGTATTGTATTATATGAGTGACTACCTCACTGTGACACTGATTTGTTATTTATTTAATCAGCATAATGCTTTACATATGAACACATACCTGAACCTGGTGTTTATTACATTATATTAGATATGCCTGTAATTTTGGATCTTCACTTTTTGCATAAGATAGCTGTTTCTTTCTCAAAAAAGTGTATCAGAGTTGTTCTGAACAGTTAAGATAGTGTCTATTTCTGTTCTCTGTGTGTCACATGTATGTGTTTATAAAATATATATAAAAGATTGGCAGATTATTTAATATATATTTAATAGTATATATTACTGTAATATGTACCCTATTTGACCTTGTAAAAAATAAAAGTTAAATTACTAAACATTAATCTTCTTGAGTAAGGACTCTTGTAAAAATTTTTTACAATATGTATCAAAGTATTTTCAACCATCTATTTGTGTATACAGGTGTGTATGTGTGGGGGTGTGTGTATTGTTCCTGTCGCTAATTCAGATCTTAGGAGAGGGTGCAAACCATTATTTATGGCCACATGTTTTGTGTTTTGTCCTCCCCTTGTACCAGTATGGACATGGACTTAAACGTCAGATACTGTCAGATATCTATCTGATTACTAAATAAGATGATAATCCTGGAATAGTGATAACTCCTTGTAATTCCTAAAACGTTGACTTGTACCCAGTTCACATGAAGTAATTCTTTTTTGTAACTACAGTTACAGTAATTGTATGGTACCAGATGCATTAGCTTCCCACCAGTGTGACAAGTACTAAGATAATTGACTTGAAAGAGAAAAGTTATATTTTGACTCTCAGTTTTAGAGGTTTTAGTCTGTAATTGGTTAGCCCTATTGTTTTGGGATGTGGCAGCAGCATATCTTGCCAGGAGAAGTAGAAGTGATCATTTTGTGACTGGGAAGTGAAAAAAATGGGAGTTTCACAGTCACCTTGATATCCACGGGCCCAGTGACCTAGAGAGGCTCCACCTCTCTCCACCTCTTAACAACTTCACCACCTCCCAAGGACAGAGCTGCAGACCATCCCCTCTACTATGGGCTTGGAGGGACACTTTATGATCCAGAGTACTGCAGGACATTTTACTTATACAATCAAACTTCTAAAACTTGATATCCAAGAATGTAATGTACAATGAAAATTTAGGTACAGAAAGATCAGAAACATTTTCTAAGTCAAATAAAAACTCAAATCACTTTTTCAACTTTTCAAGTTATATTTTCAGATCCTTTGATGCTAGTCTCAAAGTAAAAGTATACTTTAAATTTCTGAATATAGTTTAGCGATACTTCTTAGAGATAAGTTGTTTCTGTGCTATCCAGCATTGCCAATTCTGTCTAAACTTTCATGGAAGAAGAGACATTATCATAGAAAAGAAGCAGATGCAAACTGTTTGTGTTAGGAAATGTTCCATGGATTGACAGGAGCAATGCTTTGTAACATCTGTACATTGAACATAATATTTCTTCAGTAAGTGTGGAAAGCTTCCTCTCAAGTGAGTAATTTAACTGCTGTGTACTTGGTTCCAGGTTTCTTAGTGAGCAGGAGCTCCTGTCACCTTGTGTGAGGCCAGGAGTGTACAGAAGGCCACCTCTCAGGGCAGTGTGAGGGAGGGGAAGGGAGGAAGCCTGCTCTCTGTGTGCACTTGCCTGCTTTTCCCATCAGGCTCCATGGTTCATAGCATGTTCTTTGTTTTGTTTTCACAGTACTGAGGATTGAACCCAGGAATATTCTACCACTGAGCTACATCTGCAGCCCTCTTTTAAAACTTTTTTGGGTGATAAATAACTGTCCTTTTCCAAAACACTTTCTGTCTGATATTAGTGTCAATAATGACTCTGATAGCAAGTAGCACTACCTTTTAAATTGAAAAAAATCACCTATTCTGAAAAAAAAAATAGAATTGATCCTAACTGATAGATACTTGTGGTAAACAGAATAATGGCCCCCCATGTCCCTATCCTAATCTGTAAAATCTGTTACATATAAGGCAATGGATAGTCAAGGCTGCTGGTTAGTTGTCTATGAGGTGAGAGTATTCTGGTTTGTTTTGATTGGCCCAGTGTAATTCTATGGTTCTTAAAAGTGCAAAGACAAAAAGAAAAACTAAATTTTTACTTGAGGTAAAGCATATCTGTAAAAAGAGTACATTCTAGTTTTTGGATCAGATTTTATAAGACTTTTGACCTAGGTTCTTTATGTTTGTCTTCCAAATTATGTGAATTGCCATAGATGTTTAGCAGCCCTTTCATTCATGGAATTATTGATATTAGTGTTCTTAAAATATTTTATTGTAAGTACAGATGGGAAGATGATCATACATGCATAAACAATGAACCTTGATGTCACTTAACTCTTATATTTTCTCTGTCTTTACTGAATTATTTATGACTCTTTGGAGCTGTCTTATAGCGTAAGTAACTTTCTCTCCAGCTTGTTAACATTGTTTAATTTTTCTCTTTAATCTGCCATTTTGCATTTTGACTGACAACTCTTCCACCTGAAAAGTGTAGTTATCACATTGCTCCTGCTTGCTTTTCATTTAATCTTGTGGTTCTTAAATATTTCATGTAGTTATTTGATGTTTTATATCTCTCAATTGCAGTATATAATCTGAGGGTGTTAAATCTCTGTGGGTTGGTTTTCTTGATTCTCATTTTTAATAACTGTTTCCTTTTGTTTTAAGGTGTTTATTCTATAAGCTCTCCTCTCACATTCTTCCTTCTTTTTCTCTCCATATTTATTTTGTTCCTTTCCCTCCCTCCCTTGTTTTATTCCTTGTGAGCCCACCAATGTATTACAGTTTTTATATTGCACCCATGATTAAGTTTTACTGATGCAAGACTCTCAAAGTACTCTCATCCCACCATAGTTTTGGAATGAAAAGTATGATACAAAAGATTTCCTCAGGAAAGGATTTGTAATTTGTTTTCACCAAGAGGCATGGCATGCCACCAACCTAGAGCAAATTTAGTACCATTTGATAGTCCAAGCTTAATGCTGAAATATTAGGTTAAATTCTAGTTTTAAGGGAGTCAAAGTTTAGACTCCACATACCATGTAGATATTATTCTCAACCCAGGCAGGAGCCTGTCTTTTTTATGCACTTAATGACTATTGTTCCCTGTTCTGGTCTCAACTCTTTCCTTCCTCCTCCTGGGTTTTTTCTCCCTTCCATCTTTTCCTTATTTTTTTTTCCCTTTCTTCTTTTCTTTTCCCTGCTTGGAGATTTTCTTTATCTCTTTGTATGCCCAAAAGTGTGTTACAATTTTGATGTTTTATTGTTTCCATGATTAATTATATGGTGGCAAAGTTCTTTCAGAGTCTCTAATAACCAATTATAGTGGTGAAAGTGAGATTATTCTCTCTGCTAACTACTGCAAATTCATTAAGATTTTTCCTTTTTAAAAATTATAATAGGTAAAATGAAATATTTGCTAATTTGCAACAATATTTTGAGCATTTAGAATCCCCAGTCTCAAGTACATTTGAAAGAGAACAGCATAAACTAATAAATACAAATAACTTGCCTATATATAGAAAATTACTGACTAAATATATTTTATATGCATTAATTATTTCTTCTGTAGAGAAAAGAAAGATTAAACAAATCTCTAGTGCTGTGAATACACTAACAGAGTGTTTGGGGATTTAACAGGTCCAGAGGACGATAGCGAAGCAGATTCAGATGGTGAAGCAGATTGGAAAGGGCCGCTATGGGGAAGTCTGGATGGGGAAGTGGCGCGGTGAGAAGGTGGCCGTGAAAGTGTTCTTCACCACGGAGGAGGCCAGCTGGTTCCGGGAGACAGAGATATACCAGACGGTGCTGATGAGGCATGAAAACATTCTGGGTGAGAGAAGTCTGTATGGCAATGTGGGGGTTGCTAGCATTCTTGTTTTTCTGTAAACATCTGAATATTAATTCATCTGCCTAAGCCATTATGGAACATATATAAGTTTTCTTCTTGGTGTCAGCCCAAGAGCCTCACAGGATGCTAGTGGGAAACCACATAGGAGGAATGAACAAGGCACTTCTGCAAATGGGTGCTGGGAATGGGGTGCTCTCAGATGTCCTTTCTTCAGAGACAGGAATTGCTAATGCCATACAAGAGTTTCTAAAGCTTTCTTAGGGATTTGAAGGAGCATATTTTTATTTAAATGTTGTGCAAAGTTAGAAGCATTTTATCGGTAGGGTTTATTTATGGCAAGAATTTGTGTTGGAAATTGATTTACTTCTTATTTTCCCTGGCTAGATATTTGCCTGGATTATTCAAGTGGAAGAGGGGAAAGCTAATCAGTGATGTGTATGCCTTAAGACAGTTTTATAAACAGCGTCTCACATGTAACTGTAATACCGTAAAGGAATTTATATATCAACTGCTGATCAGAAAGTGGTTCTATTTTTGGATACAAACTCTTAATCTTTCTGTATCCCTACAATTTTGTTTTCCTCTAGTTGGTATTCATAATTTTACACCATCATAGGCATAATCAGGAAACAAGGTGAATGCTGGACAGAAGACATCTATCAAGAAAGAATGATATTTTAGAGTATGAATTATTCCTGATTATATTTCAAAAATACCTTCAATCCTTTTATTTTTTTTACTTTTAGGGTTCATTGCTGCAGATATCAAAGGGACAGGGTCCTGGACCCAGTTGTACCTCATCACAGATTATCATGAAAATGGCTCTCTTTATGATTATCTGAAGTCCTCCACCCTGGACACTCAGTCGATGCTGAAATTAGCTTATTCCTCTGTCAGCGGCTTGTGTCACTTACACACTGAAATCTTTAGTACTCAAGGCAAACCAGCTATTGCCCATCGAGACCTCAAAAGTAAGAACATCCTGGTGAAGAAAAATGGAACTTGCTGTATAGCAGACCTGGGCCTGGCTGTTAAATTTATTAGGTTAGTATCAGAATGAACAGATATGCTTCCTACGATTCTTTGCCGTCACTTTGTGCAGATGTTATGCACATTCTGTAGCTTGGTGCTCTGAGGTCTATTTAGTAGGTGAGGAGTTCCATTCATTTCAACAACTTCTTGGAAGGAAAAAATGCCACCAAATATTTTGTTTGTAACCCAATGTGTTTAGGTCAGTGCTCTTGTTTCTGTGCTCCATGGTGACCGGGCTTAGAGACTGTTCACGTTCGGTTTGTAGCTGACAGGAAGCTGAATAGAAGAAGTGGGGAATGCTTGGGAACTTGGGGTCATAATTCCGCATAACATGTGACAATGGGAAAGGATTCATGAGAGCACTGTCAGGTCCACAGACACTGCTTCCTGTGTGGTATAAGAGAGAGAGCTTGCATAGGTGTTTTGTGAGAAACGTTAGAAATTGATAAAACACAGCCAGTATCCAGCAGTATCGTACTGAGGCTTAAACCGTGGTTGGAACACTTGGGCTCAGAGACCAAAAAGTTCTGACAGTGGTGTTCAGATTCCTGTGGCCCCCAAGGTGACAGAGCCTCTGCACAATGAAGAGTGGACAGGCCAGTGCTGGACTCTATTTTACTCACCTGCATTTTAATCAGAGTAGCTTCTTTTCTCTCCAGCGTTATTTAATGAGAGGAAAAGTACCTTTGTTCTGAAAGCAAAATGTACAGAATGAGTTTGTGAATGGCATGCATTATAAAAATAGAACTACCTCTTTATAAAACTCAGTTTAGGCTCATCCTTTATTACATGGTTGGACCCTCTTTTGGATTTTTTCCAAAGAGAACTCCACAGCATATGGAGAAAGGCACAAAGGAGAAGTTATGGAGATGGTTAAGTGTTTGGAACATAAAATTAACAGGGAAGAACTGAGGAGTTAGTATTTTACTCTGCAGGTAAAGGCTGAAGTGTTATTTAATAATGGACTCCAAATATTTGAGTCTCCACCATTTAGAAGATGGCAAATTGAAGTTCTTGATCTTTAAAAACAAAGCAATGAAAAAGAAATGATTTGCTCTACAGATATGTTAGAAAATATGAACCTCTTGCCAATAAAGATTTTTAAACTCCTTTTCCCTTTTGGGTTTGTTTTTTTTTTTTGTACTGAGGATCGAACTTGGGTCCTTGTGCTTGCACAGCAGGTGGCAAAACCACTGAGCTACATCCCCAGCCCCTCTTTTTTTCTTTTTTATGACCTGCAACCCTTATCACATCTCCTCCTCAGAAACTCACCATGCTTCCCAGATAAGCAGCCTCTTCCTCCTCCCTTGTTCTTCACTCCCCAAAAGGTAATCTGCTTTTCCAGTCTGGTCATTTGTAATGGCTGTAAGTTTGCCTTCTGCTCCGTTCTCTCCTGACACTACTTTACTAATGGCAGCATGGATCTTTGGTGCCAGAGCCTTCTCTTCCTGCACCCTGTCCTCAGTCTGGGCCTTTCTCAGCTCTGTTCCTGAGGTGCCTTTGGTGGCTCAGGCTTCCACCTCTCTGCACTGGTTCTGCTCATCTTTTCCTATCACACGCTTTCCCCCTGTGAGATTTCCTGCTTTTCTTTCCAGTTCTCAGTCTTGCTGCATCCATTTAAAGTGTGGAGTGCCTAACATCGTCCTTCGTTCCCTAATTCCTGGTTTTCCAAACTAAATGAATCTGTCTTCATGACATTCCCACTTTACCTAGCCAGGCTGGCCCTCTGCACCATTTTTCCGAATTCTGAGGTAATACTTCTGCTTTCCCATCTTTTCTACATGTACTGCCAGATTTATTTTCTTGATGCCTACTTTTGGACATCATTTTAACTTAACCCACAGATTTGGGTTAAAGTGTAGGTAGAGTCCCTTGGTGCAGTAGATTCTTTGCTGGCCCTGCCCTATTTCAGCCTTGTTCCACCTCACCATTTACCATTTGCTGTGTTTCTTCCGAACACTTTGTACTTCTCACATTCTCGGGTATTTAACAGGCTTTGTTATTACCTGGACACTCGTATCCATTTGTCCGTCTAAACTACTAATGCTCTTCACAGTTCCCTCCTTAGAGACATCTTGCTGTCTAACAAGTCTGATTTTTAATCTAGTCACACCCTCCAGTGGGACCCTCTGCTTATTATCGTGACATTTCTTACACTTTCTAAGGCAATCATTGATGACAAATCTATCAATTCCAGTGTAGAGTAAGCCCTTTGGAGGTACATAACATGTATTTTTCAGGTTTGCATCCCGTTTTCTTTCCCATTACTAAGATGGTGCTTAACATTTTTATATAATGGATAAACAAATGATTCCATTTAGACTATAAGACTAAGGAAAAAGCAACTTTTCCTAGCTCCAGAGAACCTATACATGCTGGACTAAATTTGCCTTTCCCATTTTATAGTCTACCAATTCTCCAGTTTGTATGCTTTCTTTTGCTAAACTGAACTGGTGTTTTTTCCTTATGTACCCCATGTTTGCTATAGTCTTGCTTGTGATTCCACAGTCTAGATCTTGGGATGTCCCTGCCTCTGTGAGTGCCTTAATCCGGTTTCAGGGTTCCCTCCAAGTCACTTCATTTGTCCCCCAGTGAAGAATAATGGCACTCAGTTCTTCACTTCTCTCGTCATTTCCTGACTGTTTCCTGTCTGCCTGGTATTACAATTATTTCGGTGCATGCCTTGTCTTTCCTATTAGTCCTTAAAAGCAGGAGCCACACCAGATTTAATAACTTATTTCCCATTTGACCTCACATAGTCACTCATTGTAAGTATTCCTACATCATTTTAAATAAATAAATGTAGGCAATAGCAAAGGAATTGAGACCCATCTTCTCTATAGACCTTAAAGAGAATATCTATTATATTTCTGAAATTAATCCTCTCAAGTTTTATGTAGGCCCATCTCCCAGGTAGTGGAAGGGATTCCTTTAAGGGATAATTCAGTGACATTGGCTGCTGGTCGGGTAGGAAAGGGATGAGATGATGTCTCGGATGTTGTCTGCACAGATTCACCTAGATACAGACTGCCTGGCAGACATTGGTCTATCAGGCCTCAGTTTCCTATTCCATTAAATAGAGGTTGCATTTGATAATGTCAGAGGTCCATTTCATATTTTTCTCTTCTACATTTTAAAGTTTGTACCTCCTAGTTTTTAGCCTAGCTTTTAAATAAATCTTGCTGTATGTTTCTTTAGTTTTCATCCTTGTCCTGACTGTTTCATGTATGTATGTGTGTGTGTGTGTGTGTGTGTGTGTATACACGCACAGGTGTTTAGAGTATTTTATTTCAAGTGGAGTCATAGCAAACAGTGCTGCATTTTCAGACTTCATAGGTGAACATCCTGTGAGAACTTTTTTCCCCTTAATTTCTACATGGTGTTAACTGTTCTCTTAGGCTTTTAAATTATTATTTATGGAAGGTTCCCAGGGAAGGAGAGAGAGAGAGAGAGAGAGAGAGAGAGAGAGAGAGAGAGAGAAGAGAGAGCACTAAGATGGTGCCTCAGAGGTTTCCTGCCCATACAACTTGTTTCCCTGCCTTGGTTTCTCCCTGCACTCTTTTGAAAATGATGTAAGCCCCAGCTCATTTCCTGCTCCACTGAGATTCCCCTCAGGCTGTGCCTGGCAGACAGCACCATTACCCTACCTCTCCCTTGGGAGGAGAAAACAGTGGCGCATGAAAGGCCTTGCAGCTTTTTACGTTTACCTCTGGAAGATCAAGCAGCCCCTCTGGTACTTCAGTGTCAGAATAAAATATTTTCCTAGGGGGACAATAAATCCTGGCCCAGGTTCTTTCTGGGATTAAATTTTAAACAGGAAAAGCTACAGCGAAGACTAGACTGGTGTACACATCTCCTGACTGGTGAGTGTCAAACTGTCTGATTACTGAAGAGACGGGTGGCCTAGCCCAGCGGATACTGAATTTCCTGAGTCCTTCCGATGCCGTTATTTTTGGCACTGCTTTTGCTTTATTCACTCACAGGGTTGTTTTTTAAAAAATGGCAGAGCTGAATGACTTGCAGAGGTCACAGAGCTGAGCTCATTAGCGACCGTCAAAGACTCTGCAGCCAAATCCACCTTCTATGAAAGAGTTGTTAGCTGTAAAGTTCAGTTTCTGACAAACCCTGAGATTTCTCAAGACTTAAGCAGAGTAAGATTTCTTGAGACTTAAGCATGAACCTGCATGAAAAGAACTGCACCACTCTGCACACGGGAGCATTTCACTGGGCAGAGGGCAGTTGGGATAATAAACGTATTAACATTCAGCTTGTGCTGTCACTGTGTACTGATGCCCTAAAGGAAGTGAAGGATCGACCTCTCCCTTGGGAGTGCTGTGCTCCCACCATCCTCTCTTCAGTGTGTCTGCCTGGCACCTCTGGGTGGAAGAGGACCTTGGAGTCTTGACATGGCCCTTCCTTTCTTTGTGCTCTGGCTTGGCGCCATCCTACATCCAAACAGTGTCAAAGTGCCCTCCTTTTTTCCCTCTCCCACTCCAAGCAGTAGCCCAGAACCCTCGCTCCCTTCCTGTCCCCCCTGGGTTGGAAGAGCCACTTGACGCCCACACTGAGGAAGCTCGTTGGTCATCAGTGCTCTCTTATTCCACCATGATGATGTTTTGTATGGCCACTGCCAAATGAGCGATTTTGGTCAGAAATAGGACCTTAATTTCCTGGCCTCTTGAAGTATGGCTACCTGAGAGCAGCCCTGCATTTTGAAATTCAAACACAATTAGACATTAACATCCCATTCCTCCCTAGTGTGGTAAGGAGTGGGGCATTCTTCACAACACGCGTGGCAATCCTGAGGAGCTTGCTCCCTCTCTGGCACATCAGTCTCTTACATTTCTCACATATGTTGTACATTTTCCTCATAATGTAATTGCTGACACATTGTTTTTCCCAAACCACCACTAGGCAAGGGCATCTTTACTGGGAGTTACGTTACATAAATTTTAGTCCTGACATTCATGCCACCAGTTTTCTTCCTGTCTATTTTCCATCTCAATATCTCTTGATCTTAGGCTAGCAGGAAAGACCTATCTTCTCCCTAGCTGAGGGCCTCATATCCCCATCCTCACCTGATTGCATTTATTTTTCCTTACTCAATAAACTGTAAATATTTTTTATTTTATCCGGTTCCAGCCCCACTGTCCCTAATTTTTATGAAAAATATCTTTTTTTTTTTTTTTTTTTTTTGTACCAGGGACCAAACTTGGGACTTTGAGCTTGTGAGGCAGGTGGCAGAACCACTGAGCTAAATCCCAAGCCCCAAAATATCTATTATTAAAGTTTGATTCTGAGACAAAGCTTTCATCTCTTGGAGAGGAATTTATGTGATATCCCTTGTGTTATTCAAATTTTATTTTTAGTTTCTCCCAAGCCTACCAAAGTCTGCATCTCATTGGTACTCATGTTAACAGGAACAAAAGCCCTGTTGGGTCTAATGGGAATATTAATTGTAAAAGTATAGCTGGGTGGAATGATCCATTCCTGTATTCTCTGAACCCTCCTCTGCAGTCACAACTCCTCTGTGCTGGGGTCTCTGACCTTGCATCATGGGAAAGGAGGAGGCCCTGCTTCCCTGCGTTTAATGCAAAATCCACTTTTCTGACAGGACGCTCTCAGCTCTCCTTGGTCAAAACTTGACTTTTCTTGTCCAGCTTATAGATCACTTTGGATCATTAGAACCTTAGCCCCATAACCTGTCTCTTAATACTTAAAATATACCTTCGTTAGTTCCTGATCCTATTGGGTTCTTTTTGCACACGCACACACACACACACACGTGTGTGTGTGTGTGTGTGTGTGAGACAGGCATTTATGATATTATAAATATACAGAAAAGTATTTTTAAAAGACACCTATATAATCATTTAATATTAACAAATATTAACAATTTGCCTTCTGTCTAGTCTTTTTAAAGAAAGAAAATATTGAATCCTCTTTTATTGCCTTTTGTCTCTCCCAGAAGTGTAACCAGTATCCTGTGTATATCTTCCGTGTATGATTTTAGAATCTGACTACAGAGTTGCTGGGCTGGGGGTTATTTCCCCACCCCTCTGCTACCCTGACCACTCCTGCTTCCCTTTTTCCCCTCGAACCCTTCCTCCTGTTACACTTTACCCTCTTCTTGAACACAGGACACCAACTGACTCGATTTTATCTTTTTTTTTCCTTCATTATTGATGCCCTAGTGTTAAATCAGTTTAATTTCCATTTTGGGCCTTGAATATTAACACAGACTCTCTTTTACACTATTACAAGAATAGTATTACTCAACTTGAGAACAGGTAGAATGATGTTATGAAAACCTAAGAAAGAAATGTAGCTTAATTACCCCATGTGTAGAAATACACCTGAGGAAGAAGGGGCAGAGTTGTGTGTCTTAAGAGAATCTGTCGAATTACAGAGTCAGACATGAATTACATGTGTCATTAGCATGTTTGCTGTTTAAATGTAGTGCTAAAGTCATTTGCTATTAGATTAAAAGCAATCTTTGACAAAATTAATTTCTCAACAGAATTTTAATTATCTTTACAGATATTGATAATCTCATTTTATGGCGTTTATATAACAGATTTTTATATTTTGAATTATCAATTGCAAAGATTACTGTAAATGGGCTTTTTCCTTCTTTTAGTTAAAGTAGATTATTTTCCTGCCATGTGTAAGACACACCTTGAGTGGAGGGCTATACTCTTTAGGGACATACCAAATGATTATAGCAGATACTTGGAGCTCAAAGGGATTAACTAGGAAGACAGATACATATCTATTCAAATACTAATACAGAAAATATACATTCAGATACCAGGTACTCCTAGGAAGGATATTATTCAAATGCCACTAGGAAAAATACCTTGGGTGTAGAGGAAGGGGAGGAGAAATTGCAGTGCTGAGCTTCTGTGGTTGTGGAAGGAACTGGTTTTCTGCACTTGATGGAACTTTAGAATCCTTGATTATAGAGAGTTTTCTAATCCCTGCCCTTTTACAGTGATCAGAGCAGAAGAGTTTAGAGATGACCTCAATGGTGGTAAACTTATGGCATAGATGGTAATGTATGAATTGCTTTTTCTAAACTAAAACCTGAGTGTTCAGGTTTAATTGCAGTATTGGCACTTTGTGATAAATATGTGGGTTTAGGGTTGTACTTTGGGCACTTATCATTAAGCTGCTTCTCAGCACACTTTCCTCCTCTACCATCTGCTACTTAAGTTGTGTCACCTGGTAAATTCTGAACATTTATGTTTTAACATCTTTTCCTGTCGTAGGCAAGAGCCCAGGGCTCTAAGACCTGTCTTTGCAGAGAGTGAGGAATAACTGCTGTTTATTTTTTTTTTAATTTACATATTAGCTCTTATTTTGGAGAAATAGACTGTTACTCCTGGAAAACCACAGAATGCCACTGACTATGTTGATGATATGTCTGTCAAAATGGTTTTAGTTAGGGATTTTAGCTGGAAATGAATACTAAAAGGTTCTAAAACTGAAGCTTTATGCTTAGGTCTTAGTGAATATAAATCACCTTGAGCTAGGCTAAGGGACATGTGCCACATCCTGAATTTTCCCAAATGACACTACATGTTTCATGTTTTAGTAGAGTATGAGTCAATAAGAGATCAAACCCAGTTTTTTTTTCCAAAAAGTACTGGTTAAAAATTTGGTATTGATTATCTGTGACAAGCATAATACATGTGTTTAATACATGAACCTGCTTCCTGTGTTGAGAAATAACATGTTAATAACTGAGAGTCAACAGAGTATGATGAAAATAAAAAAATAAAATATTCTTGGGATTCATGGGGTACAAAGGCATAGCCATTTTTTGTAACCTTTTGCTTAATAATGAGGTTTCATATTTTTCTGTTTTATAGTTTCATCATCTATCCCACCTGGGGGTTGTTGTGTGTCTTCTTAGTCCTTTTTCTTTCTGATGTAAGAACCTAACACATGCCTGATACTGTGTGGTCAGGGGTTTTACCCATCTCAGTAGTCAACCTAGCAGCTCAGCAGTCTGCAGACTCTGTCCCCAAACTCACTGGGCCGAGGTGCTGGCCGCCTTGTGCCTGTCTGCAATCAGCTGCCCCTCCATCCTTCGTCTTCTCCCACCCCTTGCCAAGTAATAATAAATCACCTGCATTGTGAAGTTCTCAGAAGGCTAGAGACACTACATTCCATCACTTCTTCCCTCCTTTTTAAAAAACTAAATGCCATTTGGGTCACGAAACATCATTGATAATAGAAAGCATTGTTATATGTCCTTTGTTGTCTAGTAAAATATTTACAGGTCTTTACTGGTCCTCTTCTTTTAAAAAAAATTATTTGTAGATATAAAAGCCTTATAATACCTGGCTTTAAAAATACTGTTTTGGGCTGGGGACATAACTGGTAGAACACTTGCCTGACCATGCATGAGACCCTGGGTTCACTTCCCAGGTCTCAAAAAAAAAATTCTGTCTCTTAAAATATAAAGGGGATGGAGGTACCTTGTAGATATTTAGCAAAGATTTAGTGTAAGTTTGATCCTGTAATAATGAAATTTTACATGTTACAACTTCATTCTGATTTAGTCTCATCTGCACTGGGTTTTTACCTGTGACCATTTGATACAGCTTTTGGTAGGCATCATGTTCTGAGGAAATGTTGTTATTCCCTGAAAGGATTTTGTTTCCCACTTTCCACTAAAGCCCTTGAATCACCTCAAGACGTCACTTGTTTGTCCTCGTGAATCCTGATAATGTTTTGCTCCTCTTTCCTTAGTGACACGAATGAAGTGGACATCCCGCCCAACACGCGGGTGGGCACCAAGCGCTACATGGCCCCGGAGGTGCTGGATGAGAGCCTGAACAGAAACCACTTCCAGTCCTACATCATGGCCGACATGTACAGCTTCGGACTCATCCTCTGGGAGGTTGCGAGAAGATGCGTTTCAGGCGGTAAGAAACAGTGCGGGGTGGGGGGTGGGGCGGGTACTGGAAATCCTTTCTGATCGGAAATCAAAGGCATCATGTTGTCTGCAAAAGCAGGGTTTCTTTCATTTTCCTCTTCATTTCTGCTAATGCAGTTATAATCCTCCCAGGAAATGATATTTGACATATTACAGTCATCTTTTACTTCGTTCCTTGCGCCTATTACCGAGGAACATCTGCCAGACACACCGTTGACTTTACCAGTGTCAAGATCGCCCTCTGCTGGTGTGTGTCATCGCATTTCTGTTCTTGGGCTCTTCTTCAGTTGCTCCATCAAGCCAACCCATTGCCTGCCCTTCAGCCTGCTTCTTACTACCTTTGGGCCCATCTTCAAACCCTGCATCCCTTCTCTTGATATTGCCTCTGCAGTGACGGCCATAGAGACATAAATGTGGGGTGCACATGCTTATTCCTTACCTCCCCTACTTCTTTATTCTTTGCAAAACCTCCCCATAAAACACTTTGGAAGCCTCAGTTTTTATCAAAAGGAAATTAAAGCATCAGAATAGTCTTATCACCCATGATAATTTTTCTATAAGCAAAAGGATTCCCTAATAAGACCAAGTATAATCAATAAGAAAATATCCTTAAATATCCCAAAATTTTATTGCTTGTACTATTTTTTTATTTTTGTACCGGGGATTGAATTCGGATCCTTACGCTTGCAAGGGAGACTACAGAACCACTGAACAAAATCCCTGGCCCCGGCTTGTGCTGTTTTGATAGAACAACCTGCATACTCTGTCATTTTTTGTTGTTGTTGTTTTTGGTACCAGGGATTGAACTCGGGTCCTTGTGCTTGCGCAGCAGGTGGCAAAACCACTGAGCTAAATCCCTGGCCCCACACTCTGTCTTTTAGACAATTCAGCTTGTTTTAGGCAAGAAGCTGAATATTAAGCTTCTCTGTATCAAGCACAGAATATACCCTGCATGTTTATTATTGTGTTCATAAAAAAACCCCAACTTGATGCTGCTGTTGTTCCTCCTAACAGCCAGTTTACACTCTAAAAGAACACAAGTTTACCCCAACTTGTGAGAGTGCAGGGCACACATGACAAGTACTGCGAATTACTCTTGGACTGCTGTTCATTATCTGTGACATCTTGGACAAGTTGCTATACTTTTCTTTGTTTCAATATTTTCTTCAGTATGGGGTATATTATTTGTACCTACCTCAGACAGTTGTGGGCTTTGATGAATTCAATGGCCTAGCACGCAAATTATACTCAATGCATGTTAGTAATTCATGTTATTAATTTTCATTTGGGGTGGTGGAGCCATAACATATACAGATTCATATTTAAATATGAAGAAGAGACAGTCCATCAGCATTCTCAGTCATAGATGTAGAAGGATCATCATCAGTGATGCAGTGCCTTCTAATCAGCTTGGGAATCATGAACCCCTTGTAAGCAGTTTGAAATGGAACACGTTCCTTTTGAAGTGAGAAAAGTTTTGTCCAAACTGAAGTTAATGCAGGAAGTTTTCTCTAGCTAGGTATTGAATTTTGTCCCATCATAACTCTGATGAGGAAAAGACGTAAGCAAAATATGAATTGACTTATTGCCTATTTGATTTTGTGCTTTGTGAAGAGGAAAGGAGTCTATATCTAAGTAATCTTACTCTTATTAAGCTAGGTTTATAGACCTGAAAGGTAGAGATTGTTTTTCTAATGATGTTTCCCTGAACATCTAAAGCAAATAGGTACACAGGCAAGAAGCCTACACTGGAAAGCCTGTGGGCCGAGTACAGGAGAAATGATACAAACAAACTAGGTTTGTATCGACAGCAGGGTCTTGCGTGGCCAGGGTCCTTGGGGACATGAGTGGTGTCACTGCCTGAAGACAAAGTCTTTGTTCTGCCCCTCAGCTGCTGGCTTGGAGCAAGCTATTTAACCTCTTCAAACAAAATTTCCTTGTTGTAGATAGCAATGCTACCTCATAAATGTTCTCTCAAATGGCTCTCAAAATGTTTTTTCCAGAGAGGTGAAGCATAAAAATTTCTGTTCTTTAACACTTTCCTTTATAAAGATATCGGTATTTTTTGGGGGGGAGTTGTCTTTATAGTTCAGGGATTTTTGGATGTAGTAGACACAACCAGATGTAGGCCTTTCAAACTTTGGAAGGAAAAAAGAAAATGGGTTGAGGTTTCAAACACAGAGTTAAATGACAGCTTATATGGAATTTTTTGGTAACTTGTTTGTATGATATCTTAGTTACTTTTCTTGTTGCTGAGACAAAATACCTGACATCCAAAGTTAAAGGAGGAAACGTTTATTTGGCTCACAGTCTATAGAGGCTTCTGTCAACAGCCGGCTGAGTGCAGGAGAGTGGCATATGGCGGAGGGGCATCGCAGAGGAGAAATGGTCCACTGGAAGCAGGCAGGCGAGAGCACACTTGCTCTCTTTCTGTCCCTTATATCTTATGCAGGCTACTCACTCTAGGGTAGGTGTGTAACTCACACCCTTAGTCCTAGCCAGAACTATGCCAAACCAATCAGTGGACTGATTTAGTAATCACACAACCTTCATCCCAGTGTCACACACTTTAGATCCAGGGGCCTCTGAAAAGTGGCCCCCCTCATGACTGCCTGAGACTTTGGGGGACATCTAGACACAAGCCGTAATATATGATAAAGAGAAATGGGTAAGTCCTATCATTCAAAGCCAAAATTTGATTAATTCATAATTTTATGTGGTTGGCTGTGCCTGTGTCTGTTATAGTTTATATCCTGCCTCACTCTCCATCCATCAGTCCATTAATGCCACCAACATTGGTCACTGAGGAAAATATGAGATGAATTAAATAGATGCGGTCCAAGCCCTCAGAATGTTCCAGGACTGTTGTTTTGAGAGTTGGAAAGGAAGGAAGAACTGAAACAAACCAAGGGCTTCTGTGTGTCAGGCCCTATGCTTTCATTATATCCTGTGCTGAGGTAATAATGGACCCAATGGAAGTGAAGATAAACTTGGACAATATATGCTGTTATGTGCTGTGGTCACCGTAGGGTCTACAAATGATAAACAAATAATCAACTGGAGTGTTCTAAGAAAACTTTTGAACTTTCTGGTGCTTTATGATTTTACGTGGGTTTGAGACTATAAGAAAGGGCACAACACAGACCCCAGATTTGGCCCTTAGTGAATTTGATGGTGTGGGGTATAATCTGCCAACTTGATGGTCTCATCATTTTCAGGTGAAAAGCAATAATGTTTCTATAACCGTTGATTTAAGACAGGGAGCTAAGGGTGCTCTGGAAAGATGGCCCAGAGCAGCGTTGGCTTGTCTGCTGGGGACAGAGTTATTGATAAGAGCTCATCGGATAAGGTTAAGTAGAAAACTTAGTCTTCCTGCTTCTGTGATGTGCAGGAGGAAAAAACAGAAATTATCTATGAGAAAAGATGAAATGAAACACAGTTTAATACAAAACATTTAGAGGAGAAAATAAAAATCAGACAATCTTTAAACCTGAAAAAATCATGGTTCATATTTTGGGGTGTATATAATTTTCCAAAATCATTCTTATGATATAGCAGAAAGTGTAAACTGACATTTTGTTCAAGTAGGATTCACTCCTAAATTACAGTGATATTCATGGTCTCCTACGACAGTAATAGAATAGTCATGTGTCATGCAATATAAATTCTGCATCACCTTCCAAATCTGCACTGAGATTTAATAGAGACTTTTAAATATTAGTCTTTGTAAAATTAGGAATAAATGAGGTGCTTGTCTTACTTAGGTTTTAGAAATTAGAAAGGCTTGGAGACCTCTGATAATATTTTGCATTAACTTTTCTTTTTTTTTTTTCTAAATTAGATCAAGCACCATTTGAGTAAATGTTTTCAAGGTTTACTTTGTTGTTTGTTGGCCTGAACTTATCTTTAATATCAATGCTGGTTTCCTTTGACAACAATTTTTGAGTTAGGCTTGTTTCTCCACTTCACAGAAAATAATTCCAAGAACACATTTTCAGGTATTGTGGAAGAGTACCAGCTTCCCTACCATGACCTGGTGCCCAGCGACCCCTCCTATGAGGACATGAGGGAGATCGTGTGCATCAAGAAGCTGCGGCCCTCGTTCCCCAACCGGTGGAGCAGCGATGAGGTAGGCCTCGAGGTAACCACGGGGCTCCCGCTGACTTCTACACTGACTTCTCCTTTGCCAAAATTCAAGATATTCATTATTGAAATTCTTCTTTATTTTGATGGTGATGATACTGTTGCCTCATTGCAGTAATTTGTATGGAGCTATGTGCAAGGTGTCAAATCATCTTTTCCTTTCTTCTGCTGAGCTAACCTTGAGCCTGCGTAACTGATAACACTGTTTCCTTTGTCTAGGAAGTCTTGACATTTGCATATGAGCTGTTATTTCTTTCTCTGCGTGTTTTCAAACCATCCTCATTTTTCCCCATGGCAAACCCAGATACCACTTACTGCCATTTTGAGGAGAGGAAAAGCCAGGCACTGAAGAATTGAGTTTCCTATGCAGTTAAGCGATATAGGTCAGCCTAGTTGAGCTGCCTGTGCTGCGTGTCTTTGTAATGAGGGCAGTGGTATGTGACTTAAGCAAAACTGTGTTCAGCTGAAGTCTGAGGATTCAGCAATGAAGCCCAAATGGGCTGGAAGGGAGCTGCCCAGAAGGAGAAAGTAAGCTGGTTAGCCACGCCCTTCCTGCTTGGGCCTTGGGTCCCTTGCACCTTTCCTCCCACCACCATGCCTCCATGCTTACCCAAAGCCTGGAGTTCTCAACAAGGCTGGAACATTCAAGAGGAGCTTGAAGCATACCCAGCAAAAGGAAAAAAAATACTCTTTTTTTAAAAAAATACTCTTATCAAGCATGCACCAAACCCACTGCAGACAAATGGGCAGAACATGATTCACTACTTACAAGCTAATTATTCAGTGTAAAATTCATCTAAAATAACTTTGGGTTCATTGGTTTTCATGTCACATTACTGAAATGGTAAATAATATAGATGTTTTCCAATGAGCTGTTTAGGAAGCATTATGAGATGCTGGAGTTACAGTATTTTGAAGGTGGTTATGGGTGTCTGTGCTACTCGGAATCCCTTCAGTGAGGATTTTTAATGAAGTGAAATTGTGCTTCAACAAGATCAGTAATTGATAAACCATGGGAGAAAGTTTCAGCAGTACTCTGTGCAGGTCATTAATCTTCTTAAGTGGTACAGTGTTGTAGCAGACAGCTGTGATTTAGAAATAACCGTGTTTGTTTGAATAGTATGGAATTAAATAAAATATTTAAACTTAACAAGTGTTAGAAACAATCTGAGAACATGGAATAGAATACAGACTCCCTGAGTTTTTTTATATTTGCTTAATACTGTTTTCCAAGACACTGCTACAATCAGCAAAACCACCTGCTTTTTTCTGTCAAAAAGAAGACATGAAAATCCAAGTCATCATTTTGCATGAAAAAGAAGTTTTATGGAATTCCTTTTTACATGGCTTTAAGGGTACCTTTAGAAGATATATTTAGACTTTATGAGCCCAAAACTAAAAGCCACATGTCAGTACTGCCTTACAAGTAATGTGTTCCTCTGACACTGCTCCAATGTTCCTTCCCCTTCACAGTGTCTCAGGCAGATGGGGAAGCTCATGACAGAGTGCTGGGCCCACAATCCTGCATCCAGGCTGACGGCCCTGCGTGTGAAGAAAACACTTGCCAAGATGTCAGAGTCCCAGGACATTAAGCTCTGATGGAGAAGAGAGGAAGCATTTCCACCGAAGGCCGATGGGCACTCTGCACGGCACAGCTCACGATGTCACAGCATCTTCTGTGCCAGCCTTGACTGTCCGCTCGAGACTCAGACCTCAGCTCTTGGGCACAGCCAGGGCAGAGCCAGGAGCTCCCATGGGGCAGGTTCCCAGGTCTGTTGCAGGAGGGAGATGCTGGGTGACCTGTTCAAGATATCATGTATGTTGCTTTCTAGGAAAGCCTGTATTTTGGAATTGTCATTTTTTAAAAAGATGCTTTAATTTTGCCAAAATAAAATAAATATTGTAGATGTTTTAAGGTTTATACTATTATAGTTTAAAGAATTAAAACAAAATTTCATCCCAGAAACTGTGTTGGAAGGTAAATTAAACTAGTTTTTCCATTGGTAAAAATATTGTCACACCTGACAAACACAAGACAGTCGGTGAAGTTGAACAGGACTGGAAGTGATCTTAAGCCCCTGCCTGGGCCTCCTCAGACCTCTTGGACCAGCCCTGCACTGGGGCTGCCATGCAATGTGATTGTAC
Organism: Heterocephalus glaber; assembly: GCF_000247695.1. The sequence goes on from NW_004624757.1 coordinate 23,139,071, forward strand.
CTGGGAAAGCTCCACCTGCCTGGGACCACACTGTGGAGTTTCTGCAGACAGCTTTTGCGGCTTCAGACAAAACGCAGTGACAAGGTTATGTGACTGTCCTTCAGTGCGGATGGGTGTTCTTCAGAGCCACTTTGCTTTCTCTGGTCATGTTAGGCAGTTCTTTGTTCTTTGTTTTCATGAAATATAAGCAAAGCCTGTTTTTTATGTGCAAAGAACTAACTTGTACATGTCTTTGATCTCTCAAACCAGAAGATCAACATTAAATAAAATTGCCATTAATTGTGTTAAAGACACGGTGCTTTAGAATAGTGCTAATCTGTGCTTGTGACGCATGAAGAGCTTGTCAGTGAGGTAAGGGAGGAGGCCGAGGGCATAGACGGCCTATTTCTTGCTTTTTTTTGGTCCTGGGGATCGAACTCAGAACCTTATGCTTGCAAGGCAGGCACCAGAACCACTGAGCTAAATCCCCACCCCATAGACGGCCTATTTCTTATATCTGCAAAGGAGCCAGTTTCAGAAGCACAAGCAAAGAAGGATGCACACCTTATTTTTTATAGATAAGGATGGTTTGTTATTGTCTTTTTTGTGTGTGTATGTGTCTGAGGGAGGCATTTGTCAGGTTAATTTCACTAAATTTTAATTTAAAAATGCACAAATATAACCTGCAGATAAAATAACAAGGGAGAGCAGTGGAGGCCATGAAATACTATGGCTGCTGTGATTTATTATTCTATAATAGACAGAGATGGACCGTGGACATCTGAAGTGATTATTTTACACTTTAGGAATGGTGACTCATCTGATTCTTACAATGTTCTATTCACAATTTATTTATTGTTTTTCCTTCTCTGTGGCACTTACGCAAAACATCTCTTTACTTACCAGGGTTTTAACTTCTGAGTACCGTGAGTAAAATCATTGACAGGCCCCATACTCCTTAGCAATGAATATATGATAAGGTTTAAAGCTATACACATCTCTCTTGATTTTATCCATTTTATTTCCTTACTATGGTTCTTGTTAGAAATTCTTCAGTACTTAACAAGGAATTTGGAAGTACTTCCCCGCTAGCCTTTGAAAAGGATAATTCCTTCCAGAATACTCCAGGGGGCAGTGTTTTCTAACACACCCAACACTCAGTGACTGCAGGATGGAGCAATTTTAAGACACTGACAGCTGTGTGAAAAATGAGAAGATACCCCCCACTCCAAGCAGGCTTGCAGCTGGTGTTCCACTCATCCAAAAGACATCCTGCAGCAGTGAAGAATCATAGCGAGAAACACATTGACTTCCCAGGGCTTCATAGCTGTATTTTGTTTTTTTACTAAAAAAGGAATTTTGAATCAGAAAGAAATTATTTTTGAGAATAAGAACAATTGGTACAAATATACTTGTAGTCAGAGCACTGCTCTTACCGATGTTCAACTAGCCTCGGTAGCAATGTAAAGGTTTCTCTCTCTTGCATGGGTTTATATTCTTTGTGACAGTTTAGATGGAATATGTAGTTAGAAATAAGTCTGAGAATTATCTGAGATTTTTGGAGAAACTTCAGTGCCTCTAATCCGATCATCTGCCAACAAGTAAGTGAACATTTATCCCAGTTAAGTGGTTAAATGGGCACATGTTGGTATTTCTTGCATTTTTCTAGATTTGAGATTGGGGTTATCTTTTAGATATAATGGTGTTTACTTTGTGGTAAGTTCTTGAACACGAACTGCTTCAAATCAAAGTATTTTGTAGGGAGGTGATGACTTAAAAATAACTAGATTTTTAGGGTTCCAGTAAAAAAAAGGAAGAATTAAAATAATAAATTTCTTCTGTATTATTCATTTGGTTGCTTTGGAAAATCAGTAGCTTACCTTCTAATCCCCAACTTAATTTACTTCACTATGAAAATTTTAAAATTATTCCCGAGATACATAGTAAGCCCCACTTAGGTAGTACATAGACTTTCAGTGAGACAAGAATTTATTTTGAATAGAATTTTTCTCTGTGTCTTACCAAAATCTGCTTTACTTAGGTAATACTGAAGTGTTCTTAAAAGACTACCTACTCACTTCCCAATAGTCTTTTATGATTTTTAAATGTCCAGCGGCTCAGCAGTGAATTTTATTTTATTACTATTTTGTTTTGTTTTAGATAAATGAGAGCCTGGAAATAAGTAAAATAGTTGATTGCTTACTTTCAGACTATTTCAAAAACTTTCTTGTAACTCCTCTCAACTAATGGAATCCTGCATTATTAGTTGTTAGGTAAAATTTGTATGCTCAGATGTTCAGGTTTGTAGCTTATGTATGTGTGTATATATTATATAAATATAGATGTATATATAAATATTATGTTCAGTCTGGAGTCTGGCACAACTCCATTATGTGGATTAGAGGGTAAAATATAATGGATGATGAAGTACTAAATGAAACATATTTATTTATGAAAGTGTGTAGATTGTTAATAAGGAGTGCAGTGCTGAGAACGCTGTGTGTGAGGAGACAGGCCTTGGACCTCCTGGAAAGCGCTGCTTGGAAGTCACCAGTGACTGTTTTTTGTGGGTTTTTTTTTTGTATTTCTCAAAAAGAAAGCTTCTTAGAAAACATGCTGAGATTTTATTTACAGGGAATTCTTTGACACATTTCAATTGGTGTGTAGTCAAGTATAGCAAGTGCTCAATAATGACTGAATTTCATGTTCCACAGTCATGCATATTCATTAGGGGTTTATGTTGCTAGTCTGTTCTGGCTCTTCTTTGTTTGTTGGTGGAGGGGCACAGAGAGAAGGACCATTTTTTAAACTTGAACATGTTCAGGAGTTACCTCCTCAGAAATCTCAGTGGTGGAAATGAAAGGAGTGACATAAAAAGCAGTTTAATTTAGCAATTATAATTCCTCTTGTAAAACAAAACGAATAAAAACTTGCTATATTTTTGGGAGAAAAGTTGGCAATATATAGGGGATTTGTTGTTTGTGTCAAAAGAAGAGCCATTTATGTTCTTTTGGGGAACCAGTGCCTTACAGAATTTGTATATACTGTAATTATTCAGGACTAGGGAACAAACAATTGTATTGTATTTGTTACAAATTGTATATGGCTTTGTTTTAACATTCCCCTAAATAAAATGGTTTTATTCTCCCTGTAGAGAAAACATGAATGCCAGCTTCTGTTTGTGCCTTTTCTTTTTGTCTTTGAAAACCTAACATTGTAACAGGCACGAGGCAGCAGTGAAGCAATGATGCAGGTAAGTGTGTGTGCTTCTGTGGCAGGAGGGCAGGAGAAATGGTCTCCCTACTTCTGTTTTCTGTGAAATTGGGAAGCACAGTCATCTGGCAAGAGTAAGAGGAAAGGCAGGGCAGTCATTGTGAACAATGATAGCTCACTGAGGAAGCAGCGGCTGGCTTGGGGCAGGCTGAGGGCCATTGAGTTCTGGCCCGCATGGCCCTGGAGTGGGCCGGACCGCAGCCAGCCTGTGTAAGAATCCAGGCTCTCGGTCTCATGGTTCTGTGCCATTAGGCTCTTCTGAGCTCTGAGACAGTTTCTTCCTGTTGAAGATGAGACTATTAGTAGGTAACACACAATACTACGTTCTGAAGATGAAATAATCCTGGTACCAAGTACCCAACTACTGCTGTTAGCAATTCTTACAAATACATAGTAACCCTTCTCTATGTGGTTTGTGATTTTGCTTTTCTGCCAGCAACTCAGTTGTAGCCACAATGAGTAGATGAATTCAAGGTTGGGGTCTATCAGTCACAGGTGGCAATACATCATGGAGCATAAGAATTATCTATATCAAAGAGCTGTGTGATAAAGGTGAGGAGGAATTGAAGCAAGGAGGCAGCTACAGACTGGAAGAAACTGGGTCAAGGCTGGAATCCTGATGAACTTGTTGAGGGCAGCATTGAGACTCACAGGGGACAGCAAGGCCAAGGACAGGTTGAGAGTGTGACCATGGGAGGGGGTGGATTTAAATGAGTGGTCGAGATCCTTGGTGACGAAAGGGACCCAAAGGCCAGACTTGGCACTGTGTTGTTTCTGCATGTTGCGCCTCTGGGATGATGACAGTCTTAGAGGAGACTGTGAAGTCGATTCTGCAAGGGGCCATAGAGAATGGGCATTACAGGGTGTAGAGAGCAGAGGCGGGCTCAGCGGTGCAATGTGCAGTGAGTGGAGTGGGGTTGTATCTGATGGTGATGACCTCGAAGCTACGGTAGGCATGAGAAATGTCCCATCCTCTCCCAGCTGTACAGGGCTTGGGGTTTGTAAGGATGACGCTATTGCTCTTGTGTCAGAAATATCCTGAGGAGGAGAAAACTCTCTGCACAAGGGGAAGGAAGGTGTTAGGGCCATTTTTCCATGGATTGTGAACTCTGGAGGGCAAGTGGATGGTTTGGTTTTGAGTGGACCCATGGGCGATTTGGGTATCCTAGAATTGTTTGGGTCGGGGGAGCACAGAGAGTTTACGTGGTGGACACCACTGAGGGACCAAAGCACTTGTGCGTGATCTGCTATGTGAGCCAAGACAATGCATTTCACTGTTGGGGTTCAGATGGAGCTTGCTCAGATCCCCTCACTTTCACCTTCCCAAATCTGCAGAAGTATAATGTCTCTGAACTCCAATCCTCTCACCTGTAAATTGGGATAAAAATACCCACCTCTACCCGCAGGGTTCTCATGAAGAACAGATGAGATGACTCCATGAAGTACATGGCAGTCCCACGCCAGCACATGGTAAGTGCGCATAAACATGACTTTTTCTTTCTGGCATTGGTTTTACTGTCCCTGGGGTCTGTGGGACTATGCAAGTTCTAGGGCAAAGGCCTGGATCCTGATGAGTTCAGCTGGTGTGTTGGTGGTTACCAGAAGAGGTGATGAGGTTGGAATCAAGATTCACAGGGGACAGCAAAAACTCAGAACAGGTTAAAGTGTCACATTATAATGTGAAACATTCTGCTCCTGCAGGGGGCCGCACCCCTGTGCTGGCAGGAATGGATGGATGTAGGGAAAGGCCACTTCTCTACTCTCCGTGACTCAGCTTGGAGACAAGCTCTTCCTGACCTGACTCTGGAAACATCTGCATGCTCTCCAAGGTGTGGTGGTATCTCAACTGGTTTCCCAACTACTGAAGCCCCAAATGACAGGCCACCAGGCTGGTCACAGGTTGAATCTGTGTTATCATATGTATTCTTTGTGAAGTACAGCTTTTGTTTGCTGTCTGATGGAATTTTCATTTTTACAGCCACAGGCCTCTCATTGATTCTATCCAGATTCACATTTACATATTTTCATTACTTCCCTTGCTCTGAACAAACACTGAAATTTGCGATCCAAGCACTGGATTTGTTTTGAGGTGCTGTCCTGCAGCCCCAGGATGGGACCTTCCCTTAGCACTGGTACAGTCGCTTACACTCTCGGCAGCCAAGCCTAGAGGAGTGGTTGAGGCCGCAGCAGTCCACCTGAGGACACAGAAAGACGGCTAAACTGACAGTTAGCTTAGCTTAGCTGCTAAGCTTAGCTGCTGCTTTCCACCTTTCCTGGAGCCTTCCACTTGCTCACCTCAAGGGAATGAGGGTCCTAAAACAAGCTGATTATGTCTGCTGGTATTCTCTACAGCTCTGGGATGGGTCATGCGCCTCACCCGTGATTTCCTACCTGACAGAGTAGGTGCTTGCAAACTTTACTTAAAATTGCACCTCCAAGGGTGGGAACCGATGCCATTTCCGAGCCCCAGGAAGATGTCAATGCAGATGTCCTAAGATGCTGGCACCCACCTGCCCATCTTCCCTGCTCACTAAGAGCACCCAGGACCTTTTCAGTCTCAATGCTCAGGCTGCACCCAAACCATTTAAACCAACCCCAAGCATAACTTTTACTTTTATATTTGGTGCTGCTGGGGATTGAGCCCAGGGCTTCATGCATACTAGGCAAGCACTCTACCGCTGCATGGGTTTTAAAATTTCACGTGATTTCAGGGTACAGCAGTGTTGGAGAAACATCATTCTACAACCTTCCCCTGTCACCGAGGGAAGTATGATTACCATCCATACAGAATTCTGGGCCTTCTATCCTACTGCAGAAACACATGATGACTTACCATGACGTAGACTGTTCAGGAGAAACAAGGGAGGCAACACTCTGTTGCTTATAAATATAATTTATTACCTGTTTAAAAATTCTTTCTTACATTTTGTACATGTTGGCTGACACAATAAATGCAGGCAATTTACAAACCAAGGGGACTGCAGGAAAAAATTGGGAGAGGCAGCCAGGGAGAGAAAAGAGGCACACCCAGAGCTGGTATCCCCCACTTCCAACACACAGCAAGGCGATGGACTGATGGGATGCCCAGCGAGCATACTACCTCTGCCAGAGAGTCTTAGAAAAGGAATTGCATAGAAGATACAGCAAGAGGGAACTCCACAGCAACAAAAGAAGTGTTCTTTAGGTGAGAAGCCAAGGTGGTGGTGGTCTACTTAAAGAAAAATGTCAAAGCACAAAACCTCAGTCTGACATTTCTGCAGCTGAACTGTTCCAAAGAAGACAGCACAAGGATGACCCAGCCTCTTCAAGACAGACTGCTGGGGATTTTTCTCTGACAAACATTGGTTGTCTTCTTTAGAAAGAGCAAAGTGGAAGGTTACCAACTTGCTTCGGCTCAACATTAAAACGCAATACATACAACACTGTGACATCTGACACACACAGTGATGATATTCCCTGCAACTGGGCTGGGGGGCAAAGGCGTCATTGCCAATAGGAGTGTGAGTCTAGGAGAGGAGCGGGTTCTAACTGCAGCCATATTTCTTTTCCAAGGCATAGAGGACTACACATCTGATATTGTATAGTACATTTACAGGTGGTGTTAATGACTTTAAAAATAAAGGGCAAAGGCATTTTCCACTGGTTGTAGATTTCTTTGTTTTTATAATGCTGTCTTTAAAAAGGTTTAACATAGCTTGAGCCAGGATTCTTTGATGTTGCCTTACCATAGTGCTGAGGATCAAAGACCAAGAGCTAATCACCAAGGCCTTAGGGTGGCGATCAGTGAAACCTGCATAAAGGGCAGGCTCCAAACTGCAACCTAGGCCTTCCAGCCCTGGTCCCTCAGGTTTCACAGCAGGGCAAATGATGTCTCCTCCAGAAGATTTTGGAATTCAGGGATGACACAGGATTTAGGCTTGTTAGGGATCCCTGAAAGGTTATGACCTGCAACTTATAATTGTACCAAAACACAAATCTGAAATGGTCTGATGAAAAGCTTGTATACTGTAATATGGCCAGTGGGCAGCTGATTGCATACAGGACCACAACTATTGTATCCTACAGGGATTTCCAACTTGGGACCTAGGAGATCTCTGGACAGATCCCTTCAGTATAGAGGAGCCTGAGTCCCAAAGGACTGGGCCTAGCCTCCTGTACCTTGTCTCTGTGTGTTCACACATTGTGGAGAGCCTATCCATTTGGCCTGTTGACACCTCTCCAGCAACAGGAAAGCAAGCCCGAGGCCTACAGTACACTTGGTTGAGTGAGCCTGTTACCATCCCACCATGGATCAGGACAAGGAGCAGCCACACCCACTGGGAATTCTGGAGCTGTGAACTCTTCTGAAGATGGATCTTCAACAAAAGAGTTCTGAAAACATGAGCAGCTGCATGGCTGCCAAGACGAAAGAATCAGGAAGTTCACTGTTAGTCTGTAGCAAATCCACTCAGTGACATTCAAGACCATAGGCCCAGCTTTCAAAAATAGTTTTTCAGGTCACAATCCTGGAAATACTTATTACTTCATTTACTTGGCCCGCATGGACATCAGCTTAAATTAACATTGGTTACAATATATTTATTTTCCATATTCCTTATTTCATTAAAAAATCATTAAAGATGCAAGGGAAATCTTTCAAAGTGATCATTAACAGCTACACATTATACAAATAGATCTCTTAGAGTAGAGAAACAGTATTTCATTGCACAGAGGGAAAGTTCTAAAGATTTCAGTCAACATTAGCTCAGTACATTTAAAAATATAAAAATAATACAAAAAGAAAAACAAAGTAGAATAGTTGGTCCTATGAGGCACTGGAAAGGTAAAAAATGTTATTACCTTGATATAATTGATAAAAATATTTCTTATTGTATTTATAAAATCTAATGCTCATTGGCTACGATCATCTTTACAAATAATTGGTCTTGAGCAGTGACATTCTGACTTACAAAGCTTCTCAGAGCACATGGCTAGAGCCTAGTTTCATTCCAGCTGTGTTTCATTGGTTGTTCTTCCTTTCTCTGCCCTTGGACTTGCATTGAGGACTCTACACAAAACTAATGACTTGTCTAGAATAACTGCTCAGCAAAACTAAAATGCACATTCAACTTACAGACTGAGCACAAACCTTTTCTATCTTTTTTACATACCCTTACAGGTCCTTGTACAGTTTTACATCTGATGGCCCCAGGGAGCAACCCCTCTAGAAGCAAGAGCCCATGGATTCTGGGGAGACAGCGCTCACTTTACCAGCTCCCTTCTTCGTGTGTAGGTTTGTGAGTGGCCCAAGAGCATATCTGCTGTGTCTCTGACAAATGCACAGGACACTTAAGACAAGAGACTCATCTACTTTTTCCCAGACTGGAAAAGTCTGAGTTCTTCCTATGAATGTTTGTTTTTAATATACCTTGCTTCTAGGAGAAAAATCTTTTAAAACCCATTAGTGAATGCCTACGTTCCAAGTGCCCTGAACTCGGGCCCATGACTTTTTCCTTAAGAATGACTCTGCTCTTTTATGGACTGGCTAATGATGATGCACTATAACACTGAACACCTCACCCCTGACAGTGTCCTGCCCTTGAAGAGCTGGCGCTGCTCATGTGAGGATGCGATCATCTGTGTCACAAGGTGAGTGTGTACATCAGAGTATGTTGGTGAAAGGCTGCTGGCTACGAGATCTTTGGCGTCACACTTGTCATCACCAGGTGCCCAGTTAGCAATTCTGAATCCAACTTTATTCCTTCCAGACCACTAAGAAAATGTGAATTAGCGTTGAGGATAAAATGAAAACAGGATGAAGCTTTGCCTTTAGATTCACAAATTCAGAAGAAGCTTCTTTCATCTCCTTTATCAACAACCACAATTTTCTCTTCCTTAGACACAGTGTTGCCATTTGCATCTATAAGACTTTCTTCTTTCTAAGCAGATACCTCCTACCTTTCCAAAGGTAAATAGCAGGGAACTGGAGGAAAAGTATTTTAAAACATACAAAGTCCAATGAAATAAAAAATGTTAGAATGACAACTTTCAAAGACAGTTTTATGTTTCCATTACAAAGAAGCAACTTAGGACATGTATAAATGAGTTGAAGATGTATTAGGCTCATAATGACATGTTTTGAGGTGGGTGATTTAATTGAAAAAACATGAGACAACTATTACAGAGTCAAAGTGAAGATTCCCACATATCTATTTGTCATAAAGACCCTGCTTATTCACTCTGTCAATCAACTTTTAGTGACTTAGGAGCTAAACGCAGCGTAGGTTGTGTTGCATGCCACTAGATGGCACCATGTACAAATGATAGTTTTTCCCATCAGCATGAAGGAAGGCAGTGCTCTCTCTGCTCACAGCTGTGTGGAAACAGGAAGTGGCACCCTGGATGATGGAGTGGCTCCTGTGAAATGAACTGTTGTGTTTGAACCTTCTAAGTTGGAGAGCAATCTAACAGCTATTACTTTCCTCAAAAGGAGAAGGAAAGCAGAATTCTTAGTGAAAATATTTTGACATATGGGGTACTGTATGTATGGAAGTTGTCATCCACTTGATAGGAAACATAACAGTTTTGTGATAGATGCTTACCCCATGAGGAATCAATCACTCTTCCCTTTTCTAGTGGTGGGAGGTTGAACCAAAAACCAAGCATCTGAAGTGAATTCCAACAGCCCTCAGTGGCTTCAATACCTGTTATGCTCAGTATTTCTGTGTTGGTTCTTTTTAATCAAAGCTTTTAGTAAAAATTTTGAAATTGATTCATCTGGAGAGCTAAATTTTTGCTGCCTTCTACCTTTCATATAGCATTGAGGTTTCCTTGAACATCCAGTTCAGATTTCCAGTTCTTGATTTCTTGAGATGATTTCCAGTAATAAGCAATCTTGACAAGTTAATTTTATCTCAAGATGCAATAATGGACAGTAACTCTTTCCTCATTTTGCTTTTAAAGGTTATTTAAATTTTTAATTTAGAATACAGCTTTACTCATCAGTACAAACATTATCCACTGACCTTGTTCATTAGTGCAATCTCCTCCTTCCACAACCAATGGAACCAATATTTTATATATGGAAATTTTAATGAACAGGGTGACTAGAGAAACAGTTTATGGAATAGCTCTCAAAAATAGAAGATGAAAAAATGGTATGTAAGGATGGTTCCTTAATAATGAGAATGGAGGAGTCTGAGAATATTAAGTAAGCAAACAACAAGAGGGAACATGTGGAATGAGGGGAGAAAATGTGTGAAATAATTTCTAATTCAAATGCAATTAGCAATGTGGATACCTTCATCCCAAAGACACCTCAGTCAGGTTCTGAAGGTTCCCACTCAAGCACAGGATGCTTCTTGTTCAGTCTTCGTTTGGTCACTGGGCTATTGTTGACTCTTTACTCCCACTGCTGGGTGAACTGAGTCCCTATGTTAAAGAGCCTGTGATGGTCCCAAGGAAACCATAGTTTACACTAAGTAGTCTCTTGGCTAACATTTTATAGGATAAAAGGACTAATTAAATAACCTTTGTAAATGCTACTGAACAGTATTAAAGCAAAGATTGAAGAGAAAAAAAATGCACCAAGTTTCTACTGCCAGATTTGCAGGAATGGTCTTGATGTCATGAGTTCAAAACAATAATAAAAATTTACAACAAGTAACGAGGCTAGAACGCTAGGGGTCCTATGAGAGAGGACAAGAAAATGATAATAACATAAGATTGAATGCTGAACAAGTACATCGCAGGTTAGAATAATTTTCTTCCAAGTCAAAACTACTTGAAAAGCATATTGCAGGCTGAGAAAAAGACTAGCTGACTGTTTAAATGATTCAAGGCAGAGTTCATTGTCATTTTCAGACTGATGAATGAGGCCTCACAATAGAAGTCCAGCATTTTAAAATTTGAGATGATCTAATCTTACCCCCTATTTTTCGGGTAAGGAAACTGAGCTCTAGAGAGTTTCAGTGCTTTTCATAACGTAGCACAGCCAGACAGGACCAAATCCAGAGTGGTTTTCTAATTTCCAGTTCAGAGGCCATTCCTTCAACCACCCTATCCCTCAGGTAGACAGAGCCCTGAGGGGAGTCAGTGTGGGGCCATACAATCACAACATTAAGAGAACTTCAAAGAGAACATGTCTGGTAAGAATCAGAGGAGGAAGACCCTGCCGATGCAAGATGAACAAATTGTCAAAGCCTGGAAGCCTTTGCTACCTTTTTCCAGGGCAGGATGACAAAGGTCAAAGGCCAGTGAAGCAATGCCTGCTAACTGAATTGGTTAACCCAACCTGATTTGTGAGACAGTGAGGCAGATCTAGTTAATAATACCAAACATTAACAATAGTGCTAACAAAAACCAAAAGTCCTTTTACCACAATACTTGTAGATACTCAATAATAAGACCTTTAAAAAACCACTTCAAATTGCATATTACAAACACACATGTCCTGAAGAAATGTTTGTGTGGCTGAACATGAATTATTCTTTTCCCTCCAATGCTAAGCTTTATTCCCAAAGGGCACTGGATAGGCCCCCTGCCAAGGCATAAGGAACCTTAGTTGTTTGACTTTTGGATTTAGATTCTTCACTTCCCTGATACAAATGGTAATGCTAGTTCTATAAGTTCTAGAAACAACACTCATGGGAGGATTATCTGAGACACTTGATGTACACGATTTATATCAAAAGTCTGCAATTTCTCTGTAAATTACTAATCTGAAATAGACAAAAGAAACCGTCCACAGCTTCAACTTCAAATGATTTGAACAAAAATAGAACGAGCCATGGACAGTGTCTGCATCCCTGTCCAATTTGATGTAAACAACGTTTGTAGAAATTGGGTTTGTTAAGAAAGTTTATCCATATATCTGGATAGCAATAAAAAGCGTTTCCTAGGAAACTGTAAGATCCTGTACCATACAGCATACAGCCCAACTAAGAGGAAAATTAGGTTGATTTCTAAATTCAAGGTACAAATTTATACAATTTTTAACTCCTGTGATGCTGTCCAAATAAAGTGGGCGTGTACATTGGTATTGTATCTGTTTTCTTTCTCTCTCCTGCTGCCATCTTGCCTGTGAAGCTCATTGGTCTCCTCTGGACTTCCTCCCCGGCAGTGTTTCCCTGGACAGCCACAGACTCCCGTGCATTCTGTCCTTCATGTTTAGTTCCAGCGTGGTCAATATTGCCCTTCTGCTGCTAAAGACACTACTGTTTCATGTCTTCCCATTTCTTCCAAGACAGCTGCCAGCATGCTCAGGTTTCCATCTGGGAAGTTCTGTGCTTCCCAAAGATCCAAGATTACACCAGTCGGGCTGGATTTGGTGGCAAAGTAATTCAAGTACCTGTAATTGGGAATGGAAAAATGTGCTGAGAGGAATGCTTTATGGGTCTATTTTTTCATGTGCTTTTCTGGGCTAACCCTTCCTGTCTTGAAATATCTTAAATCCCACTGTGGTTTCCATGAGCCACCCTAAATGACTAGTCTACATCTAATCAGATCAACCCCAGACAGGAGATGTGATGTTTAACTTCGTTAACCTCAACTCTGAGTAAGATAATTTAAGAGACAAGATGTCTGTGGGTCATATCCTAAGGAGGAAATCAAGAGGCTTGTTTTCTTCCCAGCCCAGCCTCTGAGGATCTTTGACAGGTCACACCACTCCTTTTCTCAGTAGTCATGGCAACTCTCTACGGAGTCCAGGTTCCCGAGTTCTCTCTATAACTTACTGTCAGGGCTGTGTTAGCATGTTAATTATCTGTCAAGCAGTAGGCTTGGTTCAACTGGAGATGAGAAACAAGAATTACTCTAGTGAATGGATATATTAGGGGGATTTAGCCCATCAGCTTGGCTAAGTAGATCACAAAACTTGGTACTTACACACATCAGATAAACCCAGAATCTCTCTTTGAACTCTGTTTGCAAGCCTATGGTTTTGAGGTACAGAGAAGGAGCTTAATACATCTTTGCAGAATGAAAAGTGGATAGGTGGAAAAAAATGATTGCTGTCTTCTGTGTAACAGATATCATCCTGGAGATCTGGGTCTGACAGGTCTGTGTTAGCACCTGGCTGTGGAGCCCGGCTACACCCACCTGTCCAGGTTGAGCTTATGGGCCAGCATCCGCCAGTCATGGCCACGGGTCTGTGGGGCATCCAGGCTGCTGCAGAGCTTCTGCCGGATAGGGAGAGGGATGCTGAATGCGCTCGGCCCTGTGACAGTGGTGATGGTGCTGGCTGGATCCAGCAGCGGCAAATCAATGCCAGTGGGTTCCTGAAGGAATAACACAGCATTATTTCTGAAGACAAAAGCAATCCCTGTTGAGCCAGTCAACGTGATGGTTTGCTCTGAGTGATAAGGAGAACGAGTGTCACCATTCTCCTTCCTGCCCTCAAAGTTATGAGTCACTCCAGGTAACCTGGCTGAGAGACAGTGGTAGATTTTGAGCTACTGTTGCACAGCCCTGCATTTATGGGTCTTTGGTCAGGACTGGGCTAGTTATAAATCACTGATGTGATTCAGTAAGGGCTTTTCTCATGGAGTTCTCTGGGAGGAAAAAGAAGAGAATGCTCCTAGAGGGTTAGGTTTCAAGAGGGCACTTCTTTGAGAATGAACAGATCTGAGATTAGGAAGCTGGAAGTCAGAGCTTCTAGAAACGCTCTGACCTTGAGGAGGATACCCTGGGAGGGAGCCCCAGCAACTCTGCAGCCAGCCCTTCAGAAGGTGACTCCGACTTTTACAGGGTGAAATGGAACAAGGCTGAATGATATTAAGACAAAAGAATTTTAAGAAAATCAGAATATTGCCCGAGGGCAAGCTGCTAATGGCATCCTCCAATTGCTGAACATCCTTTTTTTTTGGGTCTAATTTTAGTAGAGAAAACCATAAATTGGCTCTTAAAATAGTCTCAGCTCATAAAACAGCACAAATGCAAAAATCTGAATTTCATCTGCAAGAGAAACTCTAATCATTTTCTAATCACTTCTGCTGGTTAGAAAAGCAAAAGCAAATGTTGCCTGGGAACTATTAAAGCAATAAAAGAAAATCTACTTAATGTTAGTGTGCATAATTAATTGCTAGAGGATGAGTACCATAGAGAATCTCAGCCTTCAAGAAGTCTCTGGTGCTTAGCTTGGGGTCAGTGCCATTGTTGCTCAGAGACCCCACACCCTGGCCTGCACTGTCTCAATGGCCTCTGCCATTGTGAGAGTCCTGTGCTGTGGGTGGCAAGAAGGGTCTGAGCTGCCTTCCTGGCAGTGTAACTTGCAGTGTGTTCTGTTTCCTAGGCTTGTGTAATCCCACTGCACAGGGTGCAACCAGGGGCTTGGAGGACACTGTAGAGCCACACTAAATTGGGGCCATAACATGCACAGTGGTGTTGGCTGCTATCACAGTGTTTGGCCTCACAATCTAAAGCTTGGCAGACAGGTTCTCTTGGTTCCTTTGTGCCAGCCCCAGCACATACCAGGATTTAGAGGGCTAAAGGGTGTGGAACAGATGAGGGCAGTGGGGGCTGGAGTTCCTGAGTGAGGACTGCAGCCGACAGCTCTTTCCTCAGCATGGGGCTCTTACTAAGGGATGAGAGGGGAGAGTTCTTGACCTCTGGGTGTAGACTTTAAAGAAAGGTAACCAGGAGAGTGATCTGAGGGCATGTGCCAGTGTTTATTAACAGATTCATATTTGGAATGTCCCAATGCTTATGTTAGGCACAGAATGTAAGGGATGAGCTAAGCGATGGAGGTAAAGAGAAATCTCATGCTGTTTCCACAACCTAGTGCCATCACCTGTGTTGATGTCTTCTTGCTTCTTTTCTAGACAACAGGCTTAAAACCAGACCTACCAAGCCCTAATACAATACTATCCCAATTGTACCTGCTCGGTAGTGGAGGCTGCGATCTGCAGGGGAGGAATCAGCTTCTTGCAGTGCTCCCTATGCTCACCTGGAATGCATCTTGTGCATCTGCCAGACTCGTGGGGTGGGTGTGCATCAGTATTTCTCTCTCCCTTCTCTCTCATTCTCTCATTAAGAAGTGTTAAATGCCCGTCTCCTGCATGAAGTCTCAACTCTTTATTTCCTCTATCAGGCTGTATTAATCGTACATATTAATGGGGTTCAGTGATATTTCCATATATGCATAAAACATGTACTGATCAAATTCAGCCACTCTGTCCCCATATTTTCTTCCCAATCTCTGATAATCACTATTCTAATTTTAGGACAATTATCTTTAACTTCCACTTATGAGAGAAAACGTGGTACTTTATGTCTCTAGCTTATTTCACTAAACATAATGCCCTTTAGTTCTATCCATTTTGCTATAAATGACAGAATTACATTCTTCTTTAGATCTGAATTCATATATTTCCTTACCAATCCATCTGTTGAAGAGCATTTTGTGGGTAGTGTCACAATAAACATGGCATGTAGGAATCTCTTTGGTTTGCTGATTTTATTACCTGTAGATACCTACCCAGAAGTGAGATAGCTGGGTCATATGGTGGATCTATTTTAAGAGTTCTGAGGAACTTCCATACTGTTCTCCATAATGGCTATACTACTTTACATCCCTACCAGCACTATACAGTAAACAACTGGTCCCCTTTCTCCATATCATCAGCATTTTTCTTATTGTGTGCATAATAGCCATTCTAAGTAAGGCAAAATGATATCTCATTGTGGTTTTTATTTGCATTGTCCTGATGGCTGATATTGAGCATTTTTCATATATTTATTGGTCATTCATATTTCTCTTTTTGAGAATTGTCTATTCAGAACATTTACTCAATTCAAATTGGATTGTTTGGTTTTTACTATGTTTTTTGAGCTCCTTATGGATTCTGGATATTAACCTTCCATCTTTTGAATAGCTGGCAAATATTTTCTTCTGTGGTCTAGGTTGACTGTTCACTCTGCTGATTGTTTTTCCTTTGTTAGAGAGAAGCTTTTTAGTTTGATGTAATTCCAGTTGTCAATCTTTGCTTTTGTTTTCTGTGCTTTCACTTATAAAGAAAATCATTGCCTATACAATTGTCTTGAAGTATTTCCCTTGTATTTTTCCAGTGGTTTCAGAGTTTCAGGTCTTACATTTAGATCTTTGATCCATTTTGAGTTGATATTTTAAAATATTGGTCAAAGTAAGAAACAGAGATCAAGTTCTCACTTTCTACATTTGGATTCCCAATTTTTCTAGTACCATTTATTGCAGAGATGATCCTTTCTCCATTGTGTGTTTTGGTGCCTTTATTGCGAATTAGTTGGGTGTTGTTATGTGGATTTGTTCCTGGGATTTCTATTCTGCCGCATTGGTCTACACATCTTTTTTATGCCAATACTGTTCTGTTTCAGATAGGATAGCTCTATAGTTTGTCTTAAAATCAGATATTGTGATGTCTTCATCTTAGCTTTTTGCTCAAGATTGTTTTGGTTATTTGGGGGTCTTTTTTGCTTCCATTTGAATTTGTTTTTTTCTAATTCTTTAAAGAAAGTAAATGGTATTTTAATGAGAACTGCACTGAATCTGTAGATTGCTCTGGTTAGTATACACATGTTAACAAAATTAATTCTTCCAATCCATGAACATGAGAGGGCTTTCCATTTTCTCATGTGTTTTCTTCAGGTTTTTTTAACCAGTTTTGTAATTTTCATTATGGCTATCTTTCACTTCCTTGGTTAAGTTTATTCCTAGGTTTGTTGTTGTTGTATTGGTAGCTTCTGTGAATGGCCTTTCTTTCATGATTTCTTGTTCAGCAAATTCATTATTAATGTATATAAAAGCTATTGATTTTGTATGTTGATCTCTCTTTGGATTTTGTATTATCATTTATTGATTTGCATATATTTGATGATCCTTGCATCCTTGGGATGAGACCAACTTCATCACGGTGAATGAATTTTTTGTTTGTTTGTTTGTTTTTTGGTACGGGGGATCAAAGTCAGGACCTTGCACTTGCCAGGCAGGTGCTGTGCCTCTGAGCTAAATTCCTGGCCCTCAGTGAATGAATTTTTGATGTGCTGTTGAATTCAATTTGCTAGCATTTTGTTGAGAATATTTTCATCTGTGATCATCAGGAATATTGGTGATGGGTCTTTTGTTGTGTCTTTGTCTTGATAGCAGGGTAACGTTGGCCTCATTTCATGGAATCTATAGTGAGAGGAGCAGCACTGATTCTTCTTTAAAAGATTACTCCCTGCTCTTAAGCAGTGAGGGATATTTTCATGGCCTGCTTTGATGGCTGGCATTAGGCCACAGAAGTGGCACATGTGAAATGCAGAGCCTATGTCAGATGTGACATTGGGGCACCATGTCTTCACAGTTCCCACTTTGGTTCAGGTGGCCTATTCTTAGTGTGGGTTGTCACAACTCACACCATCCTCACTGTTCCCACTGTTACACCCACGGGTGCCCCTTGTACTGTTCTTCTCCCTTTCCACTGATCTCATACAGACTAGACAAAGCCTGCTCTCACCAGGCCTGTGCCCTGATGCTCCCACAAGCAAACCTATGAGAGTGTCCTTCGTGATGTCCTCGTCAGGCACTCCCACTGCTCTTCTGCATTCTTCCCATTCTGCCCTGTGGTTGTATTTCTGTATTACTTCCTTTAATTCCTCAGAGGTCAGAGTATTTTTGTCATTGTTAGAACTCATGCATGTAGAAGCTACTCAATGAATATTTGTTGAAGTGAGAGAAAATATTGTTTCCTAATACAGGAAGAAGATGAATCCAGTTCCTGATTGTATGGAATTCCACCATGGAGTTGTGTGCTGAGCTGCCTTCCAACGAAATGTAACTAGGGATGATTCTCATTACTAAATCCTGAAGTTAAGGGCCAATTAAAAATGGGCATGGTTCTCAGGAAGGTCTGCTCACTCATGCATGTTCCCCTTAGTGAGTAAAGAACACTCACAACTTATGTAGGCGTCAGCATCCTGAGCACTCCAACCCTGCCTGCTCTGCCTACTTCTTTTGATGTAGAGGAAACAAGCTCTACAGGCCTAATTTCATGTTTCTCTTACTGGGGGCTGACAATAGCCTTCAAGGTAAAAGAAAAATACATACATACATTTACATTTCATCTAGTAACTTCAGTTGCCATTAGTTTTTCCTTAACTTCCAGGTAAGAGTGGAGATTACTCTCACAGAATGCTTATTACAATAATCGTTTATGATATTGGTACCACCTGTCTTTGATATTATGATTCCCTTAGTTAAACATATGATTTTTCACCATTAACCAAACAGCTGCTATGGGTGACAGCACACATTTCAGGGCCCTGTGCATGCTCAGCACTTGTGATAGTACTGTGCTGTACCCCCCCACTCACCCCAACCCTTTTTCTGTTTTATTAGAAAGGATCTTGCTATGTTTTGCAAGGCTTGCTTCGATCTCTTGGGCTGAAGCTGTCCTTTTGCCTCCCCTTCCCAGGTAGCTAGAACTACAGGTTTATGCCACCATGACTACCTTCTAACTCTTTCAAAAAAACATTTTGAAAAACTAGACTTTCCCCATGGTCACTTTAAACATCTGATAGAAAACAGAAGAAGTAAATAGGTAGAATAACTGGAGCAGAGTGATGTTACACTGTACCTTTGTAATATTATTCTTTTACAAATTAAAGTGATATGCATCAGTAGTTAATAAAGGTCATAGGATCTAGCTAATGTCATTGGTCATAATTATCTAGGAAGCTATTATAAGGTGACTGATAACCCTAAAACTCTACCTTTTCTAGGATTCAGAGCCAGAAACAAATACAACCTTATGGTAAACAAACCTGAGAACATATGCCACCTCCTTTCCAATGGGAGCTAATTTATATTTGTTTACAGATTCTTTATTTATATCAGAAGTTTATCTTTTTGTTCATTTCAATAGAAAGGGAATGTGGAGTTTAAGTAGACGACAGATTAGGGTGGCAGAGTTTACTCAGGAACCTATTTATCCCAACAGCAATAAAAAAATGAACTCACCTCTTACACATGTTAAAGATCAAGTTCTGTTCCCAGCTTTTGCTAATGTTCACTTATCTAAATTTTACAATGGGTCCAACACACCAATTTAACCATGAGGAAATGGATGCAAAACGAGAAATAATGTCACACATTCCCAAAGAACTGTTCACTTGGGCACTTGCTATGACTGATCTTTGTCTATAGCTAAAACTAAACAGAGGCCTGGAAATAGAAGGAGCCAGCAAGGGGCACTTGCCCACTCTGGACAAACCGAGCTGCATGTCCTGCATGCTGCATGTCTCTGTCTCTATGGTGGGTGACCTGTTTGTTCTTTGCTGACCAGAGGGGCCCAGGTCACGAGGCTCTCTAAGTGACTGCCTGTGAATGCCCTTGAGCATGTGTGCTGAGGGCAGAGTACTCCTGAGAAGCTCACTCCTAGGAAACAGGACACTGGACTTGGAACCCCTGCTCACCAGCCGCCTTATGCCATGACCCTATTCATTTGAAAGCAGTCTTCTCTCTATTTATGGTTTGTTAGTCATATTGGGCCCCTTCTCCTGGTTTCTGATGAGGATCCAGTCTCAGGACTCCCTAGAGTCCATTGCTGAGCAGCACAGGGCCTTGAGCTCCCACTCCCGGATCAGTACCAGGTCCACACTGCACCCCAAGCACCTGACCGGAATTCAAATGCTAAGCACAGTGGCAGGACTCAGCAACCAGGCAGGCAGGGCAGCAGGGTCCCCTCGGTCCCTGCCGTCACCTCCACTCTGGCCACTCGTGCCCTCCTTAGCTGTCTGTTCCTGTCTCACACTCGAGCCAGCGCCTCCCTGGACAGGACTACAGGGCTCACTGCTGCCAAGTCCCACAGGGAATCATCTTTCCTTCATGTGGGCACCAGAAGACCTTACATTGTGATCACACTGTACCAAACTCTCCTTTCTCCATGAGGAGATGGAGGCCCAGGCCAAGGAGAGCGGGGAGCAGCTCCCTTTCATTTGTAGCTGCATCCGATCCACCTTTGCAGCATACAGAACACACGCTGAACACAGAACAAGAATCAAAGGGCTAGACCTCCTCTCCCGGGTCCAAAATTCCGCAGCCTTTGTTGTCTCTGGAGCTGGGTGGTTATTGAACTTTGCAGACCTGCTGGGCCTGGAAAGTGAAAACACCCTCCAGAGCCAGCAGGGGTGGTGCTGTGTGCCTGGGAGATAGGGC
This sequence comes from Heterocephalus glaber, assembly GCF_000247695.1. The sequence goes on from NW_004624757.1 coordinate 23,159,472, forward strand.
TGAGCATCCACAGGCCGGCGGTTGCCATGGCACCCTGACATGGAGATCATTCCTTATGAATGTCAACAAGGTCTGTGACTAAAGTTGTTTATGAGTCAAAAGTCTCATGAAACTACAGGAGGAAAAGATGACCGTGCCTCTGCTGGCTGTGGGAATGCAAGAGGGAGTGGCAGTGGGCTCCATGTTGCCCCGCCCTGGCTTGCTAAGGAAGGAGGTCTTTCAGTGGACTTGTGCAGCAAAGACAAGGGAGGTGGTTGACATTTCTTTCATCGCTATGCACGAGACAGTGAGGGAGAGGCAGGATTTTTAAATCCTCTGCCACTTGCTGTAGTTTTGAAACACAACTCAGCCACAGGACTGGGTTTAGCTCCACCAGGCCCTGGAAGAGGCTGCTTTCGCACCGTGTCCTTGCTCTTCCTTTGTTGCAGAGAGAAAGCTGATCACTTTTCAGGCACAGCCTGGCCCCAAGGGACAGTGAGCCTCTGGGCCTGTCCACTGCTTACAAAGGAGATTGAAATAGCAGTGACCACGGTCATCGCTATAATATAAAAATGCTCGGCTGCAGTTTGTAGAAATCTTAGCAAAGAAAGGCCAAAAATGATGAAGATTTTTCCAGGGAAAACATGTAGATTTTTGTTCTGTTTCTGGAACATTTCTTCTGATATTTGGAAAATGGAGTATGAGAGAGAAAGATCCAGAGATTTCTCCCTTAATAAACATGGAGGACAAAGAAGGAAAAAGTGTGGGTGTGGGGACTTTTCTTAACTTTTCCTCCACCCTGCACAGCAGCAGGACTGGGACAGAGGGCTGTGGGACGCGTGGGGAAAGTTCCCTGCACACACTCCTCCACTCTTATGCTTGAGGTGCAGATCTGCTCTCCAGAGTAAGGACATGGAAACTCCTTATCACTGCTCTGGGGACGGATTCCCTATTCTTATATGGCTGTAGCTCCCAGGTGCATTTAAAATATTACTCCTTAAACAAGGAGAGCTACACACAGTTTTTGAGGGTTCCCCAGGGCCTGCACTGAAGTATGTTTTGTCCCCTCTCCTCCGAGGGCCATTCTCCCCCAAGGCTGGGCCGGCCCAAGCTCCTTACCTCGGACACAGTGCAGTTGAGCTGGAAGATCTGCCCCTCTCCTTCCACCTGTCGCACACACAGTTTGCACACCAACTCCACTGTGTTCAGGCTGAATCTCTCCAGAGTGAAAGTACAGTGGAGGTTTCTTTGAGACCCACTCCAAATATGGTAAAAAGGAATTTCCTGAAGGACATAAAAGTGTCACAAATGAGGGACTTAGCCCCTGCTGTGAGGCGGCCTTCTCAGAATTACACATATCACCTCATTTTGTCTTCCTAACACCCCTAGGTGCAAGTAGATCTTGCTGCCATAGTCACATGAAGAAACCAAGGCCCAGAGAGGTTAAATAACTCACCCAAAGCCACACAGCTAATAAGTGGCAGAGTTTAGATTTGAACATAGTGAGTCGCTTCCAGAATAAACACACCTAAACAGTCTTTCATTTGCAAAAAAGAAAACAGGAAAAGAAAGCCACTATAAATGATCTTTTAAAAAAGTTTAGGAAGTTTCCAAAATAATATCCACACACACCATCATTGCTCATTAAAAGGAATCCCTACCATGACATTCTGGAGAAAAGCAAAGCAAGCCTAAAGGACACTGCACTGATTACATTCCCATCTTTTCATGCCTCTGTCTTCCCTCTGCTCAGGATAGGGAAGCCAGAGCTCACAGGGCTGGAAACTGCAGGCTCAACTAGTGCTGCAGAAAAGTTCTTGGTCTAAAAAGCACCAAACCCCAGACAGACATTAATTTCCTAAACGTCTAGACCACCTCACAGAGCCTGTCCTGGAACCTTGTTGCAATAAAGCAAAGGCTGATTCATGGAGATGGGAGGGCAGGGTGGCTGAGGGCAGAGACTGACACCAATTCTTGCCTATTTGGTAATTTGGGGCAAATTATTTAACCTTTCCATGCCTCAGTTTTTTTTACCCGCAAAAGAGAAGACAGAAGAATCTAAATCACAGCCCAGTGGGGTTAAAAGAGCGAATCCCAAGTACGTAAGAGTCTGGAGATGGTGAGCAATCAGACAGGGTTAGTGTTTACATATCCCATGTTATCATTTATAAGACATCCATTATGAGTGCTTAAAGAAATTATGAAAGGAAAGATCTGTGGGACTTTTAGACAGTGGCAGAAAGAAGAAAATGAGCGAAGCAAGAAGTGTCATAAGAAAATCAAAAGCCTGACCCCTCCCTCTGGGGTTGAGCTGAAGGAAGGCTGAAGTGTGCAGCCCTGCTCACCAACCAGTAGGTCTGCACGCCCTAACTCAGGAGTAAGCCCTCTGTGTAGGAGAGTAAGGACGATTGGCCCCTTCCCTTCAGGCTGTAAGTCAATGCTCACTGACCTGGATCAGGAATTAGCTGCTAGGCCAGGGGCAATGCAGGGCTGGGTTGGATTCACCTTTGAGAAGCTAGTTTGTCTGCATCTCCTGGCCTGGATGAGGCCCCAGGCATGGGACAGGCAGCCTCCTGAGAGTGCAGACTGACTGACAGTTGGTGACACCCCAACAGCCCCGAGATCTTCCCAAAGGTCCATACAATGGCACTTGGGACCAGTATGGTTATGTTTATGCTTAATATTTCATTAAATCCTGACTGTTCTTTACTTTCATGAGACATTTCAGTTCCCAAACAGGGGTGCCTTTACAGTAAGGGTGATAGCCTAGCAAGATCAAAGCCTAATTGTGTCATGTCACGCGAATACATTTGAAGCTCTTCTTATCAAGTCAAACATTTGCTATGACAATTAATGTGACAGAACTGGAAGTCTCTTATGTATTCAAAATAAAACAATAGTACTCTCTTACTACGGTTCTGGGGATTGAACCCAGAGGTTAATGCATGCTAGGAAAGCGCTCTACCACTGCTCTACAGCCCAGCCTCTTCATTTTGAGACAAGGTCTTCAAAAGTTGCCTAGGCTGGCCTCCAACTCACAGTCTTCCCGCTTCACGCTAAGTAGCTGAGATTACAGGCATTCACTGCCATGTCCAGTGATAGTACATTATGACAGGGAGAACTCTTTTTAAAGAATTTCATCAAAGACGTCCATCAGGTGCTTTTCAAAAATTCTGAATTAACTCAAACTATTTTGAAGAAATGAATGCTGGCATAAGAGTAATTTCAAGAAAGGGACTTTATTACATTTATATAAGTTTAATCCTCTTTCTTGGAGCTTTTGTTCAACCTGGCAGCTTTACCTGGTATTTAGCCAGCAGTTTGCTCCTCCAGAGGGAATGGGCAATGTCGTGGATCGACAGGCGCAGATTGTGGGTGCTGCCTTTGAAGTGAAGGGCCTTGGGATCTTCCAGGAGCTGTCCTCCCATCTGCCGCTCTAGCTGTAAGACTTCCTGCAATGACATGTCCCAAACCAAGTCATGTTACTGAATTTCCTCACATCAGTCAGCTTTTGTTAAATGAGTTTCTTCATCTCCTGAGTGGTCACCTGCTCTGCACAATACCATGAGGGCTACTTCTGTGGCCAGACACTGCCATTTTGGACAGGACTGGGCCCTCCTGCCAGGCCTGGACAGTGACTTCTGACCCCTTTGGGTAGTGAGTCCAGTGCAGGCTGCCCTTACCTACTGCAAGGGGGTACTTAATCAAAAACAGGGCAGTAACAGCCAGAACCCTACACTGGAGAAGATTTGATGAAAGAAATAATAGGTAAAAATATAGATAAATGTATAAGAACTAGATTTTTCACTTAACTTTTAGGGAAAGGGGCAAATAATTTAAAGACAAACCCATGCATTGGATCTGATAAAAATAACCAATAAATACTTGGAATGTGTTTCAGATATTTAGTTATGTGCAGAAATAAAATCATAAAAATTTTGTTTAATATTATCCATTGCATAATTCCTAATTACTAAAAAATTAGAATATGCTCATTATATGTCCTATTTGAGGAAAATATTCTCATACAAATTAGCAAGATGTTCAACAACAAATATTGAACAGTTATTCAGATTAAACTTAAAAAAGAACACTCATTTCTCAAGAATTGTGGCTGATGAAAAAATTGCTCCATACTTATAAAGATATAACAGGAAGATAAATTCTATATATACTTCCATTTCTCAAACTAGTTAATGGGAGTTAATGAAGCATTTGCAACTACAGCTGCAATTTTCCAAATAGCAGCACACAAGTTATCAATGAACAAAATGTCCTGTCTAAACCATCTCTCCTGTACTTTACTTCTCCCATGCCTTAACAGTATAAGATCTATCTATCTATCTCTCTATCTCTCTATATAAATTTGTGACCTATCTTTGTAAAATAGGGATCCAGGAAAATAATGAATTTTGTTAAAAGTATACAAGCAAAATATGACTTTCTTTAGTGATATTTCAGTAGAAAGTAGGGAGTTCAAGAACACAGGAATTCATTCAGAATGCTACCTTGCCATCTGCACGTATTGGGCACCTACCAGGACACCTGGGACCGATAGATTATGTGGAGAATTTCCAGTATGAGAACCAGATTACTGGATACCCAGGAATGTATACACTTTGCATGTGTTAAATTCAGGCGAATCCACACACCTGTCTAGCAACTGCAGAGCTGCCCAACATCAGGGATTAGATGAAAATAGCTCACTCCAAGCTGCCTCTTGAGTGGCTCTCAGTCTCTATCATCTATGGATCAGGCCACTACCATGAGCAATGCAAGCTACTGAAAGGTCCTACGAGGTGGAGAAAACGGTAGGATGTGGCATGTGGTCTCAGACAGGGAGCCTTCAACCTAGTGTTTGATGGAAGCCATGGGGCAAAAGTACTGATGTAGAGCAGCTGCCTGACAGTACTAACCTGCTCTCTACCATGCCCGGTGCAGAGGAGCTATTACTTGTGACAGATGCCTGACCAGCAAGCCAGCCACCCTGACACACATGTCATGTCTCTGGGCACTGAATGCTGTGCCTGCGTCTGCAGGCCTTGAGCGTCCCCTGTAGGCCACACAGAATCATCCAGCTCTGAGTCACACACTATCTTCCCAGACCACCTTGCCTGACCCTGTACAACCTATTCCTGAGCAAGAATCTGGCCACATGGAAATGGGAAAGAACAAAACTGAGGGTTAATTGCAGTTTCTTCTGCTCCAGCAGGAAGGCATAATGAGCTTATGTTGATCATGTTCACTGTCTAGTTAGCATAATAGAGAAAACTGATGTTCCCAGTGAACCTGGCACCTGACAAATTCTAAAGCTAAAATGATGTTTGTTTATAAGCCATTAGAAGAAAAGAAACATAATTAGAAATCTTTGAGATTACAGTCATGCCAATCAATCAGTTCTAGCTGCTTTCCAGTATGCCCTAATTACCTCATCAAGATGTCTAAAGAGCAATCGATAGTAATTATCTGATTACTATAGATCTTCATTACATCTAAATTATCTCCCTGGGATATCTAAAAGAAGATGCATTATGTTTCAGGAGGTAATTGTACCCAACAATGTATAATCCACACCCCACCCCTACAATCAACACAGACCATCACAGGACAGGATAGCACTATCAGTTTTCTTGGCAGGGAGGGCCACTGAGAGAAACCCTAAGTGCCTACTGGTCATGACCTTGAAGTCAGGGAATCTAATACCATAGCGTGAATGCAAAGTCTGGTTGGAGTCAGCCTAAGAATAAGGCTCAGGCCTTGGTTTCTTCAGCCATAAATTCAGATGTCACGGTGAAGAATTCTCCTAGTGAGGAAATAGTCTGGGATGGCTTGGATCCCTTTTTGGAAAGAAAGAACCAAGTAGAAAGTGCCATTTTCGTGAGAATGGGGCCAGAGAACACAGACTCTCCACATCTTAAGCCCTCCAGCTCTCCCTCAACCAAGAGGGAACCAGAGTGCTACACAGAATTGGGAGCAGCTTGACCCTCACCCAGCCTTAACCGGACATGAACCTATATGCAGGTAAACTACTCACCGGGATGTCACATGTTGAGCTCAGAGTTCTCTGAACATACCTGCTTTCATTTTCCTACCAGCCAGAAACATGACCGTGCCTTTTGTCAGTTTCTTTATAAAATATGTACATGCCTACATTAGCATGTCAAGATGTCATAGGTTGGATTATACACAGTTAAAACTCTGAGCTAAGAGAAGGAGACAGATGCACTAGTGGTGTCCTGTTTGGGCTCCCATGGCTCCTCGGGCTTAGGCTGTGTGAACTTCACTGCAGAGATTCCTAGCCCAGCAAATGTGCTCTCCCTAGAACCCTAGGGAGAAATTAGCCTAAGAGTGAATGATTCAGCACAAAAAGAATCTCTACCAAACTTTGATTTAACATGTTTTCCTGAAAAGTAATGACCATTACTATCATTATACACATGATGTTCATCTTCAAGAAAACAAAGTACAGATAAAAGATAAGACCCAAAGCATTGAAGGTATTCAAGCATAGACTGAAGACAATCAATAAAAAAAATTAATTGGAAAAACAATATAAAATCACACATGAGTAGAGATGATTCATCACACATAGTAAAACTGATAGTTGTGTGTTAGGGGACAGATATGGCGGGCTCAGGGACAGGCTAGCTCCTTAGGCTTTGGTTTCATATTGTCACAGTGTTAAGATGTCATTTGGGATATTTGAGATATGCAATAAAAGATTATACTTGAAATATGGTGGCACTTGTACTTCAAAAAGTACAATCCTGAATTTTCTGGATTCTTTCTACATGAAATCTTCTTGGAGTCAAGAAACTTAATACCATATTAATATATATGAGATACAAAAATGTAAGAGGACATAAAATAACAGACATAAAAATCCATATAATATAGCTTCACACATAGTTAAATGTTTTTCCTCTCCTTAATTTTGGGACCATTCATTCAACACCAGCGAGACAAGTAAGGCCTGCAGGAGCCAGGGGGTTTCTGGAACACACAGGCAAGGAAGTCCCCTGCACTGCCAGACCTGGGGAGGCAGGGTGGCTGACACATGAGCATGTGACCATGCTGAAGTGTGCTTGCTCTGAAGTAGCTTCTAGACAGACTGCTACTGGATCACAAAGGTTATTTCACACACTTTAAAAGGGAACAAGAACCACATATATTTAAGGTCAAAAGACTTAGGAAGACTTTAAGAAAAATGCCATGACCTCAGAAAGAAATGTCATAATAAAAATTAGGACCACCTGGCTCTTGTTTTTAGAACTATAAATGTCACCATCCTTTGCAGAGGTTGGCTCCTGCGCTCCCCACTCAGTGGTTTGTCCTGATCTGGCTGAATCCACCTGTTGCCTCACTGATTACATGAGAAGGGAGTCCTTGTCAAGTGTAGGCTTCCATCTTCATTCCTCTGACCTTACTTTGCAAAAGCACCCTCAAGAATGGGTCACTGACATGGCGTCCTTAACCCATCCCTCTATGATCTCTCTCTCTCTCTCTCTCTCTCACACACACACACACACACACACACACACACACGTAATGGTAGCATCACCAGATGCAGCTCCTCTGCCCCAGAGCCAGATGTACCTGGGGATTTGAGCCACCCTGTAGGGTGGGCCACTTCCTAAGTGAGTGCAGGCCTGAGTGAGGGCTGAATTGATCCCCAAGCCTGTGAAGAATTGCTCCAAGGGCAGAGACAAGGGACTGCACAGGAGAAACAAGCAGCTTTGCACAGTAACTGATTGAGCCAGGACATTATCCATGCCAAGCTGTTAGCCGGTGCCTCCTAAGAGCCATGATAAATCCAAGCTGTTTAAATAGCTTGTGTGCATGAAGGGAGCAGCTCTGGCCTGCACCCAGTCTCTGCAGACCGTAGGACCTGTCACAGGGGGCCTGACAGCAAGAGGCAGAACTGGGGACACACCTGGAAGTGGGCTGGTTCCTACGCTCAGGTCTCTTCCGTCCCACACGTTCACTCTTTGTGATGGTGAGGGATAGATGGCCCTTACCTCCTCTGCCTCTCTTGTCCTCTCTCCCACTCCCAGTCCTTCTGAGCCCAGGCACATTCCCCCTCAGTGACTGTCTCACATCTGTCACTCCCTAAGAATCCCAGGTGACAGAGTGGCACACATGCAGAGGCCCGAGGAACATCTAAGAATATGAGTCTCTGCCTATGGCAGTTAGACTGAAGCTGGACCCACATCTGGGAAAATCAGACTCAGTGCTGTGACTCTCAGCTCACCCTCCTCCTCCTGGCCCAACCTTCGCCTTCTGCTCACAGTCCTCATTTCTCCCTCTCCTTCTCTGCTCACTTGGTCTTCTCCTCACCCCATCTTCTGCTCACCTTCTCCCTCTGCTCAGCCCTCCTCAGCTCCTCTCAACCCAAAGCCCCCTTGTCCTGCACAAACTCCCCTCTGGCATCACCACTTCAGACTGTACCCCCTTCGCCCTTGGTGCCTTTGTTTGAGTTTCCAATTTCTCAGGGATAAGGATCCTATTGGTAGATTACATAGTCTTTAGCCTTTTTAATCTCTCCCTTCCTCTCTCTCTGTCTCTCTCATTTTCTCCCCAACCACTTTCCTATTGTTCTTTTCCTTTTATTATTAGAAACCTTATCAGCTAGAGAAAGGGTGAAACAAAAGATCACGCTTAACTCTCATATAATCCATCAAAATCTCTTCTTAATGAGAAGGTTAGAAAGAAGTTAAGTTGTGGTTTTGTTTCACTTTGTCTTGCTGTGTTCTTGGTATTGTTGCCTGATGTTATTGGTGTGTGTTCTTTGTTCTCAGTAGAAACACAGAAGCATGGATGGGCTGCATCTATTGCTGCCAAGGAGTGGGGCATCAGCAACAGGAACATGGACAGGCACGGGGGTTCCGGTGGGGAAGTCACCAAGGCTGCTGTGCAAAGAGGACGGCACAGTAGATGGTGAGGAGGCAGCAGCCCACACTCAGCTGCACACTCTGCTTTGGCCCTGCTGCTCTGCAGAGGTGGAACCCCGCCTGCCCAAGCTCTGTCCGTGGTGCTGACCAAGCACTGGGGGGCCGAGTAGCAGGGCTGCCTGCCCCACCTGCATGGATCTTCCACAACACAGAGAACAACCCTGCACAGTCAGCATGCCACATGTGTTCAACCTCTAAGGCCCAACCCCAGTGATTGTGCTGAGTCCTGTTTAAAAGAATCACATCTCCCAGCAGAGCCAATAGGACTTGCCTTGCTTCCATTCATTCTTTAATGCTGTGTTGAAACCTGCCCTGGTCATTTGGAGGTGAGAAATTTCTCTCTTTGCTACTGTGGTTGTCGCCACTGTCTCTGTCACAGCTGTGTGCCTGCACTCCACAAAGCAGAGGCCAAAGAGAGTGGCTGTCCCTCTCCCTGTTCCCTGCCAGTTTTTCAGCCAGGCTGCTCTCAGCCCCGCATGTGCTGCCTCCTCCTCTGGCCTTGAAGGCCTTGGGCTGCTGAGCCAGGCAGTGGGGAGCATCTGACTGTCAGCCTGGCCTCTTCCACCTGCTTGGCTCGGCCTCTCTGGCACCCAGCCTGCGCTGCTACTTTCCCTTCCTGTGTTCACACTGGGGTGCTTTGCTCTCCCCCTGAGTCTGTCTGCCTTGCTTCATCCCTAATAATAACAAGGCTGGACTCCAGTGACCATGTGCAGCCACTTTCCCGTCAAGCCACTGCATTTCCAGGGCTCTGCCTGCTGTTCCCACAGCTGCTGCTGCCATGGGTGCATGGTCTGAGCTGCCACCTCCAGTCTGCCAAGTCAGGGAAGTTGGCGATATTTCTGAAGCAAAGTGCCACAGAGCACCACTCAGGGAGGTGGCTGTGTCACTTGTCTCCCTCTGGGGATGCTCCTAAGGAAAAGATCATTTCTCACTTCTGTGTAATGGGGGACAGAGCTTTATAGGTTGTCCTAGGACTGCTGAAGTCATCTTGCATTTTTTTTTACCCTTTAATATATTATTAAGCTTCTGTATTAGTTTTCTATAGCTGCCATAAGAAATTGCCACAAACATGTGACTGAAAAGAATACAAACTTATTATTCTAGAGTTCTGTAGGTCAGCTGTCCAGCGTGGGCCTCACTGTCTAAAATGCAGGGTCAGTAGGACTGCTTTGCTTTCTGGGGACTCAAGAAGAATTTGCTTTTCTGCCTTTTCCACTTCCCACAGGTTGCTCACATCCCTTGGCTCATGGTTCCCTTTCTCTATCTGCAAATCTAGCAATGGCCAATGTCCCCAATATTCCTTCATGGTCTTGTCTCCCTCTGATGACTGCTGGGAAAGGCCTTCTACTTTGAAGAACCCATGGAATTAGAGTAACCTCACTTCAATAATCTATGGTAATGCCATCATACTTGCAAGGTCCTTTTTTCTATGTAAAATAACATAGTCACATGTTCAGAAGATTAATGTGTAGATAAGTTTATCATGAACACAGCCTGGAACCAGGTGGGTGGGGGTTATTCTGTCTATTGCAACTTCTATTTTTGTCTTCTCTCTTAAAAAGTAAATTCAGCATGGAAGACCATTTCTGAAATACAAGATAGGGCCTCGGTCATGTCTCATGACAAGATGATGAAGACTGAGTAACTCTGAGACACTAAAAACTCCATGTGACCAAATGGCTGACCACCAGATGGCCACCAAACCTGAAACATATCCCACAATTAGATCACAATTACATTTAATATCTTCATTGAGTCATTATCTTTAGAATACTGTAATAGTCTAAATGCCTGCCCAGGGATGATCAATGGTATCTAGTTCCCGTTTTGTGCCAGGACATATAACAAAAGTTGATCTCCTTGAATCTTTAATAGGTCCCCAAGGCAGGCCAAATCATTAGGAAACTTTAACACATTTTCTTCCTGCTGTTATCTAATACATGTGTCACATATATGAATATATTAATTAATTCCAGAAGCTAAGATCCTGAAAGTATAAAACACAGGTCATGCTACTTTTGAGGTTGTGTGAGGGCATGGAGAGAACAAGTATAGCTAATGGGAGAAACTCCATGGAAGGCCAGTCTTACAGGGCCAAGGAGATTGGGCTGAAGCTCCGGGTTCAGGGGGGCAGCAGCTCACCATGCAGGAGGCACAGAAGGGCACCAGTGGCAAAGGTGACAGGCGGCAGGATGAAAATAAAACCCCCTTCCCCTGTGACACGCTGCTCATGACTGTCTGCAACGTGGCCCAATTCTCAACTAGGCTTCATCCTGACTGCATATTTTTCCCACTTGTCAGTGTTTATTTCATTGTATTCTTTTTTTTTATATTTATCAATTTTTTTATTAAATTCTTTTATTGGTACATTGTAGGTATACAACACAATTACATTTCTCATTGGGAATTGTACCTTTACATAATGCATCTTGGTTCTTATTTTTTCCCCATTCCTAGCCCTCCCTTCAAGCCCTCCACCCTTCCCTATTTCTTGGTATATTTTTAACATACATAATGATCACCTTTTTCATTGTATTCTTTTTACATAATATTATCTTTCAAAAAACAAACATGCATCTTGTGCTCTGAGCAACTACTCTGAAGATAATGATACTCAGTGTAACAAAAGTTATTCTCTTATTACTTGGCTATGAAATTATGTTCTATTTTTTCATAAAATAAAAAATTAAAAATATTATGTTTCACAGAGTTGCTCTACTGTACTAAAGCCTAGATTAGGGTATGTGAAAGCTAGATTAATCCAATGAAAACTTTTCTCCATACCAAATGACTCTATAAAGAGAGCCAGATTATATTAATACACATAATTTGGATTGTATCACAGATACATTGGTCAGGTATTCAATGAACATACTCTCCCAAATTGTATGCAAATAGCTCCATTTTTTAGAATCTGAATCTGAGAGTTTATATAAACCCCTTTATTATGAAAAGAGAGTCTCATAAATTGTATCCTTCAGATAGTAGGGCAGAAATTACTTATTTCCTAGTTTCTGCCTAGGTGTTTTAAAACTTACCCAAATATAAACTTGTTCTCTGTTAATCTCTGGTCTGTTTATACTAGGATTTAAGTCTCTGCCAATAATAAAAGGAAAACACCATTTTTATGACTTTAATCACCTAAGGAAGAAGAAAGAGGAGAAACTGCGATCCCCAAACACAATCTTTTCAATAGACTTGACCTCTCTATTTGAGCTGATTCCAAACTGTTCTCACCATGCTTAGCATTTTTATCTCTTTAGATGACCTGGACCTGAGCACTGTTCCCCTGATCCTTCAAGCACACACAGGCAAGAGCCCTTCCGCAAAGTGTATAAAATCATTCCACAGTCTCCCACAAGCTGACTTCTACAGTCACTGGTGGTATTCTAATTCTGCATCAATGGTTCCAAAGTTTTCAGTGTAGCTTTTAAGTTTCAGGTGACCACTTCTGCCCTACAGCTTAACAAAACTTAGGAAAATTGTTTAAAAAAAGATATGCCAAATTCAAAGAGTTAGATGGGAAGCTGAAAAATGCACCTTGGCTGCTTGCAGTTGACTGATATGGAGATCTCCTTTCTTTCCTAGCCACACGTATGATAACATAACCAGATATAATAAAACATGATCATCACTATCCCTGACACGCTCACCTGTAGACCTTGAATGGCCATCTCTTATCAACAGCTCCCAAGTATGGGTAGTTATGTCTCTGGGAATGAGAATTCCACTGGGCCTCCAATTACATCCTAGTCTGATGTTTCTATGAGTTTTTCTTCAATTCAGAAAAAATCTTCAGAGTAGCAACAGTAATTTTAAAAAGTTATCAAGTCCAGGGAGATCTCCCCACCCTGTAAATGGGTTATCATTTCTTATGATGGAGATGGAGGTGGTAAGAAGTGGGTTTCAAGTACAAATAAGGAAACAGCTTTTTATACCAAAGTTTAGAATAAGTAAGAAGAGGCTAAAGCCCAAGGTTGGGAGATGTAAAGGACTGAAGTTGAGGGAGCTTCCATCCACAGGTGAGATTACTGCTACTGCTATGTAAGAAGGGGGCCTGAGGGACTCTGGGGGAAGGGGAGACCTGGGAGAATTACTGTATGGAATATAATGAGTCAGTAGTGGTGAATGGAAGGGCTGTAGAGAGCAGGGGGTGCATGGCAGGGCAGGCATTGCTCTTGAGAGACTTACAGGCACAATCAGTAATGTATGGGTTTTTTTCATAGCAAAACAATAGCCTGGAACTGAAAGCAGAGAACATGTTCATTTGAGGTCATCATGAGCTAAGGAAATTAATAAAGCCTGCTACAGCTCAGGATGACAGGAGAGTTCATGGAAGAAGTAAGTTCCTTGGAGATATAGGTAAGGGCAGAGGAAGGTTTATAAACCAGGGGATCAGGGAGGGTTGTGGGATTTCTCCTTAAGAATCCAGGACAGCTTCCTTGAACCTTGTGTGACAGAGATGGGAGGTCAGATGACTGTAGTCATTAATGGGGGGAGGTGGTCACAGCTGGAGATCTTGGCAATGAAGCAGCTTGTACTGAAGAGGAAACCAAGAACACATCTGTACTGAATGGTGGACAATGTGGGATGAGATGAATGCCACTAGAATACATTTGGGTCAAGGAACTGTGATGTAAGCGAGGGTACTGAATTTTAGAGAATGACTGGAGCAAAGTGGGTGGAAAGGAAGACATAGGCAGATTCTCCTATGGAGAATGGAGATGTGTAGAGCTCTGTGCTCAAGGAACTGAAAGAGGCAATGAGCAGCATGTGAAATATCCAGCCATGTAGGGAGAGAGCCCACAGTGATCATGGGATATGAGAAGTATGAGAATTTTCCTCCTATTCTAGTGTTCAGTTAGAGGAGTGGTCATCACTATAGCTGTTGGGAGAGATGAGTGATTTGAGGGTATAAAAAAACTGTCTTTTATAGTGTTATGGCTTGTGCCTAGATGTCCCCAGAAAGCCTCACACATTCATAAGTGGGGCTTTACAGAGGTGGCTGGATCTAGGGTGTGACGCTGAGATCAAGGGTATGTGATTACTAAGTTAGTACTCTGATTGGTTTGGCATAGTTCTGAGTGCAGTTAATGGGAAAGACCTCCCTGGGTGTGGGTGGCACCATCTAAAGAGCAGGTAGCCTGGGTGGATATAAAGGGGCAGAAAGAAGGCAAGCCTGCTGCTGCTTCTTCACTACTTCACCACTCTACTGTCTTCTTCCCACTATGAACTATTTTTCCTTGGAGCCAGCTGACTATGGACTGAAGCCTCTACAAACTATGAGCTAAATAAACTTTTTCTCCTTTCACTTGAAGTGTCCAGCATTTAGTTTCAGCAACAAGAAAGTAAGACAAACAGAACAAGTTCCAAACAGATTATGAAAATTTATAATAATAGCTTATAATCTTGACTGCACAATAGAATAACATAGACAGCTTTAAGAAAAAACTTCAATATTTAGACTGTTTGGATGGGACTTGAAGTGAGTCTTTTCAAAAGCTCAAAACCAATTCCTGAACATGCTGAATAGGAATATTGATTTAGGGAGAGCCTGGGACAGGATCGGGGTGGCTCTGGAGGGAGAGGAGGGACTGGCAGAGATGATGTGGTACCAATGGGGAAGGGTAGTAAGAGAAGTGGGATAATGGCAGAAAGCCTGGCAAGGAATGTTGGCAGGCAGGGTGTTAAGAGGGCAGGATTTTGGTATGGAAGGGCCTTTTTGAGGTAATCAGTCCCAAGGTTCTAACTTGAGGGTGGGTGTGAGATGGTGCTAATGGACTGAACTTTCTCCTCTGTGTGTCTGACAGACCATTTACCTGTAGCTAGGATTTTGGTATTTCTACATTATTAAAAGGCCATGAGGTGCAAGAAAGCCTCATCCATTATGCATGTTTGTTTCAGGCTAAGTGCTGGATCTCCAGATGCTGAGAATTTATAAACGTCTACTTAGAAAGTGTTGACCACAGTGCAACCTGGCTCTTGGGTTGTTTTCACTGCTGAAAACTGTTTGCTGGTCATCCTCAGTGATGGCCACTTTGCATCTCTCTCATTAATTAACATAATGAAAGTATTTTATAAAATACTATGTTTTTGCATAGTACTGTGTATATCTTTTGGAAAGACAGGTCAAGAGTTCTTGAGTGTAACTATGTGTGTGAATATAAAATATGCGTATAAAACACTTCAGAAGCAACACAGGTTTTCTATGGTATGCTTTTTGCAATATTTTTTTCTTGGACTTGTTCAAAACATTGGCTTTAATCAGGCCACATGATTCCCCTACAAATTTTTTTTTTCCTAAGAAGAATTTAACCCTAGCATGGTTTTTATCCTGACAGTATCTCAGAGTACCACATTTGCAAAGAGTATAAAAGAAATAACCTGAAGCTTTACACCAGAGCTGTGTGTTCACAGCATTTGTGCTACATCAAAAAATCCTATAGGGCTGATCATCAAAAATATGTCCAATGACCAACTAGGTCTCATCACTTCTCCTAAACCATTCTGCCCAAATCCTCCATGAGGAACGGACAAAGGCAATTGGAGCCTCAGTTGTCTCCCTAGTTCCTCTGTGTCCCTTAAATCTACTCTCTGAATCCTGCTTCCTAGGGGACACGATCTGCAACCCTCAGTTTTCTTGACAGAGCTACTCTCTATGTGGGAACTCCAGAAGGAAACAACATGACAAAACAAAATCCATCCTGTGGCATGCTCAGCTCACTTTTCTCCCACCTCTCTTTCTCCTGGGGTGCTCACCTTCCCTCAGTTCCTCCTTCCTTGGTCCCCATCAAGGTATGGCAGCTGTAAGGGCATTCAGCCTGCTTTCTGCACATAGCAGCCCTGTGACCTGGAGCAACTCATTTCCTAGGCCTCATGTTTGTCACGTGGGATGATGGAGTTGTTCTGAAGAGTAAAGGAGCTAATGTGAAATACTGAGAATTTTTCCAGACACATAGGAAGCTATCAGCAATATTCACTATTGCTGTTATTGTTTTTTCCCTCTGTTCCCTTTTGATATTTTCCCTGATCATCTTGGTTGACAAAATCAACATAATGTTGTTGGTTCCTGGATATCCTATCTCAGGATGTGCTCTCTGTTCAGAAAGCCGCATCCACTTTTCTTTTGAGAAACATTTTAGGTGTTACTTTTAAATTTTTGTCTTTAATTGACTCATAATAATTGTACAAATTTATAGAGTACAGTATGATGCCAGGCACCAAAGTACAAATATTGCATGATCTCACTCACACATAGGATCTCAGAAGCCAATCCCCTAGGAGTAGAGAATAAAAGAGGCTGGGAGGGAGGGTCAGGGGGATACTGGTCAACAGCTACAAAGCCACACTGTATTTCTAACTGTCCCTTGGCATCTCTGTCTGGATGTCTAACTTGTATCATTAATTCAGTATTCTAAAAGAAAAATCAAGTTATGGATGGGATGCTTGTATCCTCCGAAGTTCATATTCTGTCCTCCTAACACCTAATGTGATGGCATAAAGAGGTGGGGCCTTTGAAAGATTAGGGTGGAGCAACTGTGAAAGGGGTGAATGTCTTTATAAAAGAGCTCTCTAGCCCTCTCTCTGCCCTGTGAGGACACAGAGAAACCAAGTCTGCAAGGCGGAAAAGAGCCCACCCTGAAACCCAATCATGCTGCACCCTGACCTCAGACTGCCAACTTCCAGAATGGTGAGAAATAAGCCACCCAGTCCATGGGGACTGTTACAGCAGTCTGAACTGACTACGGCTCACAATCCAAAGTTACCCGTGCCCCTAAGCTGTACTGTTACTTAGAGACAGAGCTTTGATCCTCTACCCCATCCATTGATGGTGGTTCATCAGGTCCTCCAAGGACACTTGAACAGGACCTTTTACACCTGTTCCCTCCGCTCACTTCCCTATCGGCTCACCACGCTCTGCTCTCCTTAGTAACCTGCCTTTGTCCTCCCACTGAAGTCAGACTGATATTTCTATTATATTTCAACCATGTCTTCGTCTTTCTTCTGTGCAAACCCCTCCAGTCCCCATTAACTCAATAGACCGAATCTCAACCCCTCTTGCTGACAACAGTCAGGGTGCACCCCATAGCAGGAGCCGCCACTCTGGCATCCTGGGATTAAGATGCCTGCACAGAGACCTAACTTACTGTTTACTTCTCTACTTTGGCACAGTCCCTCCACTTAGAAATCATGGGAATTTTCTCTCTCTATTAATTCTGGTCAAAACTCAATGCTCCATTAGGGCCAACCTCAAATATCAGCTCCATTGCTGAGGAAGCCTCTCTCCCCTGAACTCCAGTGGAACTCTGCATCTCAGCTGTGGCATTTGTCACACTTTGACTTATCTCTGCATCCTGGGCATACTTCTTTTATTCCTCCTTCCTGATGATAACTTCTTCAAAGACACTTATTATACCCCTTAAAGCTTCAAATGGAATAAAATGAACAGCAATAATCGCACCAGGAATTAAGCTCATTTATTCTGCAAAGCAGCAGCCTGTTGTCAAATGCTAACCCTCTCCCTCACAGCCCTCATAAAAAGAATGGGAAAGCATATAAATGAAGTAGCACACAAGAGAAACATACAGTGTGAGCAATTACACCAATTTCTTTTATAGGAAGAACACAGCTGAGATAAACATGGAAGCAGATTATTTACCATCCACAGGTCTCATTACCAAGTTCTTCTACATTTTTCATTAAAAGAAATCAAGAAATATAAACAGAAGTAGCCCTTGGGATGAACTGGCATAAAGGAAACAGCTCATACATCAGAATGGCCTCAGAGATATGTCTGTTTCTAAAACTACAGTGGTGGGTTCACATGCGTGCACAGGTGCACCTCCAGGTGTGCACAGACACATGAAGGTAAGGGAGCGGGTAGGATGGGAGCCACTAACCTTCAAGGCATCCTGGGTGTCATCCAGACAGTAGACTCGGATGCTGTACTCCAGGGATGAGCAGCAGAGAGGACCAAAGATGGCCAGCTTCAGGCGCTTTGCAGCAGCTTTGGTGGTGGACTGGCCGACCAGGGCATAGGTGCTCAGGCTCTCCGTGAGGATGTGGCAGGCTTCCGCGTCCAGCTGGATGTAGCAGGGTGTGGTGAAGTTTTCTTCTCCGACCACCACCACATCCTGGGGGCAGAGGGCAAGGGGCAAGGCTGAGCCATTGAGCATGCACTGGCCACCAAGGATGGTGGTAGGAGAGCAGGGTCTCTTCTCTTGAGTTCTCTTTTCCTGCTCTTATCCCTTCCTCAGACTTTATGATTCCTCTATCTCCAACCTGAATTATTAACTCCCATCCTTTCATTGCCTACATACTGATAATGTTCTTTATGCACATGCCATTTAGTGTTTTTTTGATCTTCCAAGAACTCACATGAAAATCTAACACATTTATAAATTATCCTTTTTTTCCCAATGTACTGAGCTTATTACTGTTTCTGAGGATTTAATGTTTTAATCTTAGCATTTCTTATTTAATCTAAAAGACATATTTTATTTCAGTGTTATTATAGAACAATGCTTTTCCCCTAAAACTCTACATATTTCAAAAGAATTAGGGAAATCAAGGCATTATACAAGGCTGTACTAGTGTGTTCTTCAAAAATTCAGTATCCAGTTACTTCTCAAAGCAATATATTGCTCTTCCTAAATAATCCTGCTTGCCAACTCTACAAAAGGCAAAATATTATGGCAAGCTCTGTGTCTTTACTGCACATCTTTCTCTTTGTTCCCCCATATAATCTATCAAATAGACTACTCTTAAGCTTTAAAATATATATCAAAAATAAATAGAAGTGAGGGGTAAAACATGGTTACTATTTCAGTCATGTTTGATTTATCCACATGGCTCAAACCAAAGTATAAATAATCAGAAAGAGCAAGCACAGAATTCATAAAATGATGGCCAAAGTCCCAGCATCATTACCTACTGGAGGAGCTGGAACTGAAACCCTGGAAGCAGGTAGAGCCGAAAACGCAAGGGAGCAGTGGGGCCTGTGGCAGAGCACAGCCTCTCTGCAGAGCCCGGTCTCCAGCCTGGCCTGAGAGGCTGGCAGGGACGCAGGTCCCGGGCACATGGGACCCTGACTTTCCCGAGAGAAACTGGAATGTCAGATCTTTATGTGAAATCTTCCAGCTTTTAACTAATTCAAATTTAAAATATAATGTCATGTGGGAGAAACAAAGTACACATGTGAGCATGATTTACTCTCTGCACAGGCTACTTAATCTCTGCAGCAGGAGCATGTCCCCTCTGCTTTCCATTGCGTCTTAGCAGGCCTGGTGCATGGTGAGCATCCAGCAACAGTTTTTTGAAAAGAATGAATGACTGTTTCATCATAAATGTGGTCTCCAGGACTGGGAAGAGCTATTAAAGAAGCAGCCACCTTGGGTGGTGGTTTATTAGGCCATATTGTACCACCTGAGTGGTATTTTAACAGCATTGGTGAAATTAGTTTTTCAACTGAACCTCTCTCCCAAAAGGAAGCTCACACTGAAAAGGAAAAAACAGAAAGAAGCTTAGTACCTCTGAGTTTACTGCAGCTCCAAAAGGACACGTGGAAAGAAGATGCACTATCCAGCAGGACAAAGGCAAACCTCAGGATCACCAAGATGGTTTGTTACAGAGCCTCCCCAAGGCACAGCCAAGCACAGGGTGGCCACATCCCAGAACTCACTCACGGTGGGCCTCCTCATGAGGACGCTCCCTTCTACACTTCTGTCTCTAGTGCATTCTGGCTATTGTACTTGTATTATTCAACCCCAGAGATGATAGGGTATCAGGCAGGGAATCTTGCAAACACTTGAGGGTCATTTAAGATAAGGTTTTGGATGTTTTTCTTTAATGTAAACAGTTTACAGTTTAAGTGAGATTAAAGTAAGATCTGGTTAAGTCTGGTCTTAACTTAAAGATAACCTAGATTTTGGATCCTCTAGCAAGGATTGATTTCTTTATATGCCCACAAGAGGTAAATGTTCAGAAAGGAAAATCTAGGGAATCCCAGGGGGCCCTGCTACTCTGCTAACTTTACATTTTCCTAAAATATTATGGGCTGAAATTTTCATATGTATCTTTAGAAATTTCTTTGCTAAAAGAAAAATATCATAATTACAAAGTATATAATCTATATTTTGTATATAAGTTCATATTTTATATGTATAAACTTTAATGTAAATTTACACTTATATTAGTTTTTATAATTACTTGATATTATTTGATGAACATATTCCTGAGATATAAGTATTGAGTAAAGTGATCTGATGTAGGGAACAGAACCCGTTTAAGACATGGACTTTTACAAGTTATGGTGGCAACAGCCACACAGAGATAAGGTGCCACTGGTTTTCCTCGGTCTGGTGGCATTTTGGAGACATGGCTTTTCTATTCTCCCAGGTTAAATTTCCAAGTCCAGTTCATAAAAGCTATTTCTAATTACTTGTCTGCAATGTTTCTCTGCCTGCAAACTAATTGAATAAATATCACTTCCCAATATACAGGATCTATATTCCAAAAGGAATTTGTCTGAGACTTTTGAGTATACTTTCCCTGAGTTAGCTTATGTTTGACCATCTTTTTCTTTGTGTCTGTCAATCAGAAGATAAAGCACTTAGGAAACAGACTGTCTGCCTGTCTCTCACCCTTGTCTCACCTTTTCCCACCCATGTTTTGTTGAAGAAAAGGTCTTCCAGAAGGCTCCCGCTGGACCCCACCTCCCCACCAGAATGCCCTCACCTCCCACTGTCCCTGTGCTGCCTGGTGCTTGAGCTGGATCCTCCAGTCCTCGGTGCTGGGGTCTGCACAGTGGTGCAGGGTGAGAATGACGGGGCGGGTCAGCAGGGCTCCAGGGGGCCCACAGCTCACCACAGGGGTCAGCAGTGTCTGCGAGTCTTCCATGGGGGGCCTGTGGAGAGCAGGAGCCATCTTAGTGACCCTTCATAGCACTGATGTATTATGTACTCATTGAGATCTGAGATCTAAAGTTGCACAAACAGTTCAAATCATTTTCTCTTGGAGCTCTTTTTTGGGGGTGGGGGCCAAGGCAGAAATAAATGGGGAGACATGCTCTTTATACCAAGACTTTGATCTTGCAGGACTGGAGGTCTTTATGATAACAGTGAATCTCTTTGATCTGCTTTCCTCAGACACAGGTCTGCCTTTGATAGCTTCCTCTGAATTTATGAAGGCTACTTTCAGGATGGAATGAGAAAGAACAGAATTCTTATGAAGTTATATAACCAGGTTTTCTGATAATACTTGTCATTGGTCTCACAGGGTTTTAAATGCTTTTGCGTTTTTAGGACCTAACTGAAAAATACTTTTAAAAAATCATGTCAGAATGAGGACACCCTAGAGCTAAACTTAGTCCAAATGACTTTAGGAAATAATTCAGGCTAGTATAGCAGACTCATTCTTTCAAATATGACCAAAAGAATATAGAACTGTATTTCTATAGCAAGTTAAATAAAATGAGATCTCTTGACTTACATATTTCACGCTCAGAGAATCTGGGCAGAAAGAACCTCAAAAATCCAAATTCCTTATTTTCTTGTATATTTTTTAAAACCTCACTCATTCTTTTCACTTAAAGAAAGTAACTAAAAGCAAATGGATAAATTGATCCAACCTATCAGTGATAAGTGAGGAAGTCATCCCAAAAGTATTGGGCAGATTGCCTCAAACTCCTAGCTCACAAGGGCTGGTCAGTGCTGGAACTCAAACTTGTACCATCTCAAGAACTCTACCTGAGGTAGCTTTCAGAACAGCAGTCTTCAGACTTACAAGGGCCCTCAGGGTTCATGGAACTCCCTTTCCATTCAAATCAAGAGCCATGCCACAGCATGGATGACGTATGGTTTTTAGGTTCATCCACAATTACAGTCCATAGCTTCAAAGGGCCACCTTATTATCTACTCAAATTTACAAAATATTCTCAGCTGGAATGAACACAGTCTGCTTTCCTTGAAATTTTATGTATCTTTGACCTGCTTTCTGGCCCACTTTGTTTATTTGGATGTTGTTATGAAATCTCTAAAATCTTTATTAGAGACCAAACATCCTGAAGTTTTTTCTACATCAGCTGGCAAAACGTGTTTTCCAGATCTCTCCCTATATTTATTAATTTCCATGTGGAAGTTTCTCATTATTTCAGTGTCTTAATTAAATTTTGGCATCTTGAAATGAACCCAGTATGCAAGTAGAAACTATAGGAGGAAGAATTTTCCCTTTGATTTGGAATGTGCAGTATATTCACGCCTCACAAAATTGCTGCATGAGATTATTCTCAATCAAACCATTACTTGTAAATATTATTCAGCAAGCTCCAGTTGGAGAAGTTGGAAATAGCATGATCAAATATTTCCTTTATAAAACAAGGCAAGGAAGCTGCAAGGAGGTTGAGTAATTTGGTAAAGCCCATTTGAATTATTCTGAACTTGAAAGAGTCTTAGGCTAAGTTGAGGTAGTTCTGCCTGTAATGACAGATTTTGAATCTAGGCATGCACATTTATATTTAGCTTTTAACTTTACCTTAATAATTCCATTGTAAATTTCCTTTTTTTTCCTAATATTGTTTTATTGACAAAGTTTATAGGAACAAATTAAATATATAAAATCAAAGGTCAAATTTTAGGTCTCAGTTGCTTATCCCATTCATTTGTATTAAGTGTACCTTTCCCTAATGTCCTAACTTTGTGAAGGAACAAGTCAAACCTGTGAAAATACCTGTTAACATTCAACATTTATCATTCTTACTTATTTCTGTTCTGTGACGCAAAGATTTTAACACTCAAGTGGTACCTCAAATACCCAATTTTGTTTTAAGCAGCATGTTTCATTTTAAATGTCAGAGAAAGATTATTTAGTAAAATAATCAAGAGAGTCAATTTAAAAGACACAGGTCTGTCTTTTAAATTCAAAAGTGGTCCATATATCGATCACCTGGAATCTTGATTGGCCAAAATGTAAAACTCAAATACATTAAATTTCTTTAAAGCTAAAAATAAGTACAGTACATTATCACTTTTGAGAAATACTTTGTCAGAGATGTCTGCTACTGCCTACATATTCTCTTCTGGCAAAATATCTGGGTAAATTTCTTAATGCTTGTCTCTCCTCCAAGTAGTGGTTATCTTCCATAAATCAGATATGCCTGCCTTTTACGTTCCCCTTAATAATTACTGATAACATCATAATACAAGGATAAGGTAAGGGCAGAGAACTTGTCAAGGACACTACTTGAAACCTCTTTCCTATCTAATGCCAATATTTCTCAGTTATTTAGTTCAACTAAATATAAACCAATTGTTTATATTTAAGATGTCCAGGTGACGTCTTTCGATCTTATTCACATGGATATTAATAAAGAACACATCAACTTTGTTGTACTTGCAGTGCCCACTTAAAATTTATTTTTCTTTAGTCTTTACAGTTTCTCTAACATTTATTACATCCTCTAGAAGTTAGTTCACATCTATGACTTGGCCTAATTTAACACTCAATGGATGATAGCAACTATTATTATCTTTAGCACTGTTGGAAGATAATTTTCTCATGTTACTGCATGTTCTTGACTGTTCAAGGATGCTTATAGAGCAGTTGGCTTGGAAGACAGAGTCAGTGTCAGCCTTTGGAGCAACTAGCGCAGGTCTACTTCTCAACACAAAAAAGACTAAGGTACCCTAAGCCCAGAGGCCTTTATTGAAATGTGTAGATGCAACTGACTCTCTTTGTGTTACCTTTTGGGAACTCAGACTCAGGAAACTACCACAAAAATGATGCTACTCTCGGTAGTGCTACTGTTGTGACTAATAAACCATCCTTTGTCTCTGACCCAAGAGATTTATGTCCTCTATCAGCAGCCACAAAACTGGTAGCTAATGGAGAGCTGACCAAGCAAGGCCAAATCCTAGAGCTTTTGTAGTTGGCAATCATTGCTTCTAAAAACTGAAGCAGAGCTTGGCATTTATGGCCCTGAATATGCCTAGGTTCTTGCTGCTCCTTTTCTTTTTCTAAAACTGCATTAGTATCTCACCAACCTGTGTCTTTTCCTATTCAGAAACCCAAACAAGCTTTCCTACTTTTGGTCTTTTAATATCATCTCCATTCACTACGACTATCAACAAAGTTTCCTCTATTACATCTAAAGTTTGTTAGGTATTGGAAATGTACTTATATTTTGGAATCATTAGGTTATTGGCAGCAGCTTGAGACCTCAAGACTCTCCCCTTTACCACTCAGGTTTTCATTTTCCCATAACCCAGTTTGTCCTCCTTCCATCCAGTCTGAAATTCATTCTCTTACAATGTCAGTGAAGTTTTGCTTTCATTGTGTCATAGTTAATATTACACTATCTGCCTTAGGCAGTGACTTTATTATTCCTTAATTCTACTTTTCCTGTCAAGGGAGAGGAAAAAAAAAACAAAACATCTGACAATGATTGCATTTTCTTGAGCACTGCTATCACCTTTTAGATATAAGTGTACGTTGAGAAGCTAGCATTAAACTTTTAAGGAAGGAGACTAAAGTGAAATCTATTTCAAGTGGCTCTTTCAATATAGTTGTGGATTGGAAACATCTGTCTCTCAGTCTGGCCTTTGCTGTTGGTGCTGGGAGCCAGGGAGGAGCGGGTTCTTCTCATGTTGAGTTGGAGCAGAAGGGAGAAGACTCCCTGTGGGGTGAGGGAGCTGTCAGATTGTACCTCCCAGGCTACCCCTGGCATGCAATACTGATGGGCAGTGCTTCTGGAGGGGGGATAGCCAGGGAAGTGGGACACGAGGAGGGAAATAGGTGTCAAAAGAGTTTATTAACCCAATGAGATGCCAGGTTGTAATGAACAGGGAAGTGGGAAAGAGGAATTTTTACTAGGGGACAAAAAACAAATAAAAAAAAGAATCTCTTCTATGCTTTTAAGATGAGAGAAATAGCATAAAATTGGAAATATTTTCAAGCATAAGTGGAAGGAGTGATTTAGGTAAGATTTACATAACTATGTGAAACCAAAGGTGGAGTTTCTAAATCCCCATCTCCTTTTTATATAAAAGGAGAATATTAAAGATATATAAAACAAAATAGTAAAAATAGATAAGTCTGATTCATATTTTTGCAGAGGGTTTCACTCTTTATGTCTCATGTTACCTAATCCAAGCAAACAATTTGTAAATATTAATTGCCTTTGACATAGAAATGAACACAGACAAAAATTAGCCGTCGATGCAACAATTAGTAGAAATTCAGCAATAAACAATGATACAAATTTTAAAGGCTTTTCAAAGTCCACCTAGCATAACATCATGGTAAATGGTGCACGGCTTCTGAGTCCTCCGGGACAAAGCCCATGGAGAGTTTGTTCCCTGTCAGAGATATTTTTTCATTCTTTGCCATTATCAGTGAGGGAACTTCTACCTCAAAATACATAATTTACAAAACTTCCGTATAAGTAATTGCATTTGTTTCTCTGGGCGCACCTGTAAGGTGGTTGGAATGAGTATTTATATCACTTCTTTCCCAGGAGAGGAAGCTGAAATCTGGAGACACTAACACACTTGCCTAAGGGCACAGCTAGTCAACAGCAAAGCTAGATTTTAAATGCAAGTCATTTGGTTTCTTTCACACCATGGCCATTCATGGGTTTCGGTTAGGGCCTTTGTAGCTGTTTTGCTAGAACAAAACTCTTTGAAAAGAATTTGCCTCCATCCACCTCTGTGGTGCCTCCTGTGATGAGAAACGCCTTCTGTGGATGCATGTGTCTTCTGTCAGGTCCCCCAGGATGACAATTCCACTCTAGGCTCAGCTGCCTTTTAAAGCACATGCCTTCGTATGTAACTGGCAACTTGAAATATCTGCACTCGCGGTACCTGACAGGGAATATCTAACTCACTTGCTATCAAAAGCTCAATTGAGCAAAAATATATATATGTATAGAAGCCACTCTGAAGGGCACGCCACCATTTTAGACAGGCAAATCTGTCCCTGGATTGAGCCAGAACACCTGAGCACTGTGCTCCTGTGTATGTATATTTGAGCCTAGACAGTCTAATTCCATTGAGGGATACCAATAGGTGAAATTCATTGCAATTTTTATTTAAAAGATACTGTTAGGTTTTTTTTTGTTGTTGTTGTTGTTTTTTGCTCCCGGGGATCCAACTTGTGTCCTTGTGCTTGCCCAGCAGGCGGTGAAACCAGTGAGCTAAATCCCCAGCCCAAAGATACTGTTAGTTTATAGTAACAAAGTATCTTCTTCATGAGGAAGCAAGTAAGAAACAATGAAGCCTTTTCTGGGCATATTCTTTCCCCCCATAAAAATGTGGATCCTCTAACTTCCCACATGTTTGAAAGGGGCAATTCATGATCTATTGCCAGTAAATGTGCTGGGAATCACATCAAACACTTTACATTCTAACTGCTCACCTGACTTTACCTTATCTTTTATAACCTTATTTTTCCCATTTTCTTTTTGCAACAACTTTAAATATTTTCCCTTTCATTGAAAGGAATGTGTTTTTTACAAACTACTTTGAAGCACTTCTTTCTAAGTAGGATTTCAATAAATCCTACTTCTAACCACTACTAAGAATCTGAAGAGAAAGAGATTTACATATATATACCTGAACTCCACTACCTCTCCTCTTTAGTCTTTCTATAGTAATTCCTTCAAACAGAGGAACTTGGGACTCATGAATGATAAAGGAATCTCTACCCAAAAGGAGAAATATCTCCAACTTTCACTGAGAAATAATGTCAACTACTATTTTACAAAACTCCAAACAATAACATGTTAAACAAAAACCTCTCCTATATAGTTACATACCTTAAGAAAATTTAGCCTTCTATTTTATCCTAACATATGCTTTACTATTCTTTTTGGTAGATTTGTAAGATAGTTTTGTCACTAACTTACACCTTAGCAGTATCTACAACAATTTCACCAATAAAAATTTTCTGAAGTCCACCAATGTCCTATAGTTGACAAATCCAATACTTTTTATTGTTCTTCCTCTGTCTTTATGTTTTTAGTATCATCATTGCCAGTTACCTCCATCCTGAAGACCTCTTTACCTTTGACTTTTGAGATACTCTTATACTGTGATTGATTCATTTATCTTTACAAATTTTCATTCTTTCATTCAAAAACGGTCACTGAGTAACCATTCTAGGTTAGGAGCTAGGTATGTATGTAATACTCTTTGTCATCTTCCTTGTCCCTGCCTGTTCTTTTTAGGTTCTCATCACACCCAAACCAGCATGGGAGTATTTCTCCAGAGATAGGAAAGCAGGAGAGAAAAATCCTCCAGTGAGAAGCACCCGCCTGGCCTCTGGCTTGGCCAGGCCGCCCATCTGCCAGCCTGGAGTTTCTCTGAGAGCAGATTCAGTAATGTTAAGGCCTATCTTGTCACATTCAGGATGCCACATGTAATTAAGCTCATGCCCCCACCCCTTCAGATGGTTCACATCAGCAGATGACGAGCTGGACGGCACCCAGATGGACACACTCAGTCTGGAATACAATAGAAGGAACTGGACGGGAGGAAACTGCTCAGAATTTTTCTACAAATGCCTTGAAGTAACACTCACATCTTCTGATGTGCATACCCTGTCTCCTTACAGAATAGTTGTGCCATCTCCTGTCCTGTGAAGATTGGAAGGGCCTTCATTGAGCAACCAAGTATGCATCCAAACCACAGGCCACTAAGGAGGCCAAGGCCTGGTCTGTGTGCTGCTGCTGTGCAGGAGGGATGGAAGAGCCATCACAGCGCAGAGAAGCCTTGCAGTCAGGTGAACTGCAGTTGGAATTCTGCCTCCTTAGTCACTGGCTGCAAAATCTTGACTATGCGACTTGATGTCCTTGTGCCTTCCTTTCTTTACCATTAAAGTGGAGTGCATCATAACTTCCAGAATTGCATTGAAGAATAAATGAAATTAAGAATATGCTGAATAAATGATTGCAATGCTTTGTTTTATTACTAAACTCTAAAGCGCATTCTTGCCTTTGTGCTTTTACAAGAAAAATGCACCTAGTTCATAACAGAAAATTAGTGTAGATAGGGCTTCTCATGTATCTCAGACTATTGTCATTTTGTGTTTCTTCCTTGTGTTATGGTCTTGGGTATATATTTCCTTTAGAGATCTTGAACTTTCTCTAGTTTCATTTTTATAAACAAAAGTTCTCTGATGCACACCAAATTCAATAGAGCAACTCCCTGCACACCTAGCTTCAGCTGGTAGGCAGAGCAAGCAGTGATTTATCATTTTCTTTGCTTTCTAGTCAAAGGCAGAGGGTCCTAAAAGCAGAAGTATCTAGCTTTATCAATTTTGTTTTTTCTTTCCTTCATCTAAAATGTACAATCATCTTGGTTAGGGAGCCAACTATAGCAGTGACGAGATGTGTGGGAGCATAATACCATCTGTTTCAGCCAGCACCCAGGCAGCCCCTGGAGGTTCAGTGTTTAGCTGGAGATGATGGTCACCCCAGGAAAGCAGAGACTACCAGCACCTCACTGCTTCTCTGCAAAAAAATGCAAGGTACACCCGTTTCTATTTACACTAAATGTCCATGTTGGCAAAGGCCTTGTGAATGGATGTATGTATTTAATTCTAACCTTGACTCTGGACAAGGAAAATAAAATAAAATAAAGAGATCTTGAAATCTGCTCATCTTTTCTCAGCTGCACAAGAAGGGAGATCTGAGGGCTTGGGAAAGTTGCTTTGCATTGGGGATGAAAAAAAATGAATATTTGATGTGGGTAAATGGAAGCCTGTTAGTGACTGTTGCTTAAGTTTAAGGCATGAATAATGCTTACGGAATTTTATTATTCTCATAGTCTGGCTATTGTTTGTGTAGGTGAAAGTACACTACCCAAGGAAAAAAATGTTCTGGGTCATACCAATTATAAATACCAATATCTCCACCTGAGCGCATGATAAAAGGGCTTTTCAGCTACTGAAGAACAGGACTAAAAATGGATGCTTTTCTCAGGATGAGACAGGACAGGGAAATGGTATAATGCATAATAACAATAACCCAGTTCTCCATCTGTCCCTCATGCTGTGTACTCATTGCTCAGGGAGGAGGAATGATACCTTTCCTCTCAGGCAAGCAAGGATCAGTACTGATGAGGATCTCCATTTCCACAGCATCTTTTATTTTAAGACCTCAGCATTCTTCAGAAGCATCCAACCATCAAGCTTCTGAGGCAGTGTTTACCACATGCACACTTGATGTGGGAACTAATCAAGAAAGACACCTAAGATTTGTCAGAGGCCAAACAAAATTGAATTTAGGACTTTTAAATCCTTTTTTTAACTTAAAATAACTTCATCTTTTATGATTATGACACATTTGAAATAGAGCTTCTTCAGTCCATCTAGTTTTAATCAAGCCTAGACCCAGTCTGAAAGGCCTGGGTATGGAACTGATAAGTGCTGAACAAAAGCAGGAAGTTGGTAACAGGGGGAATCTGTGCGTAAGAGCCTGGGCTGAAGTACGAGGAGCAGGCAGGGGTTAAAGGTGTTGGATTTCTTGTGACTCTAACCCTGTAAGGAGAGCAGCCTGGATTCTGGAGCCAGGCCTCATGAAATCAATGCCTCTGTGTCCACCGACATATCTCTCTGGACAGTCTGTGGATCACATTTTGGTTGATTTGTGCTTCCTAAAATGGCCACGTCTATTTGGGAAAAGGGTCTTTGTCATTCCACTCATGCTCAAGATCTGCAAAAGTGTCTGAAGTGTCAAAGATAAAGAAAAATAAAACGACCTTTTATATGCCTAGGGAAAAAACGTATGTCATTCATTGTATGTTTCAAAAATATGTTGTTTCTTATTTCTATCCAACTTAGACATTTAGAAAGTCAAGTGCATCAAAGCGTATTTACCTCATATTTTCTTTCCTGTGTACAGTCACATACATCTCATAGACTCTCCCCTGGGGAATGGCCCCGGCAGGAATCAGCAAGCTCACCCCTGAATAGCAAAGAGAAAATCAGTTGCACAAGAGCTTGGAATCAAAAGGAAACTTTTGGAATGCCTTTGCAGTAACCAAAAGGAATGATGTGATTTCTTGTGAGCATTTAGCCCTCAGCCTGCTTTGTTTTCTCTAAGGCTATGTAAATATTCATAGCTACCCTGATTTCCTTCCTTATGGGCCTTACTCCTTACCACAGTTCCCTCTGAACTGTTATGGAATTACTTAAAGGAATGAGGTAATTTTTTAAACTCTTGTTTTATTTAAGGAATCAAACAGATGGTTCCACTGTTGTTTTCCTTGTAAAACAAGGGGAAAACCAACAACTGCTATTAAAATTTCAAACAGCTATAATGTTGCATTGTTTCTAATTAAAAAAAATTCTTTCCAAGATTCAGAGTTAGGGAAATGCTAACTTCAGCCTATCAAAAACAAAAAAACAACAACAAACACACACACACACACACATTTATTTCTGAAATATCTGGTTAGCATCAGTGTTATTCCACCAAAAAATATTAGTTGGTGAGGAGCCTTTTTTCTAATCTATAACTCTAGGAAGTGATGGCTGGTTACTACTTAGTCACTAACTGGTGCTCTTTAGAAGGACCATGGGCTTGAGCTGCATTCGTGCTAACTCTGCCTAACAGCAGCATTTGAAAAGCTGAGCTTTCAAAAGGATCACCTGGAGGGCTTGTGGAAGTCTTACCCAGTCTCTGATTCAGAAGGTCTGGGGATGAGTGGGAGATTTTGTTGTCCTAAGTTGCCAGGTGATGCCCAAGATGGTAGTTTGGGACCTACCGTGTAAGAACCACTGTCCTACACTGCTGGTTTCCACCGTGAGTGACTCAGGGTCCCCAGCACTCTGGAGGTGTTTGCTCCACCATTTTATTCCCATGAAATTCATTTTAATCCAGTGCAATTAAAGTGTATGGTGTATGTGAGGACCGTGTTTGACACTGCTGTGAACACCAAGAAGTAAATGATGATGTTCTTGTACTGAGAAACATGTAACTTAGCAAGGAAATGGAATACGCCAAGTGAGCATGTGGCAACAAGAAAACTTGCCTATGTTGAGAAGTCTCAAGAATGAGAAAATGGAGAGCTAAGGGGGAGGCACTGCTCAGTCTTCACACAGCTGTTCCATGATGCTGAGGCCTGCACTTTTGGACAAGGAACATAACCCAAGGGCCATGGTGCTGTGGGAAGCAAGATGTCATGCTCACATCCAGAATGGTTGTAGAGAGCACACAGTGGGAGCAGGAGGACCGCACCTGACGCTGCCAAGCCTCAGCAGGTGTTTTTCCCACAGTGGAATTGTGAAATGTACCTTCATTTTTGTTAAGGGATGAAAAAATTGTAGGTGTAATAAGAATATGCTTGGCATATGTGGGTAACTGTTGTTACTCTGGTAAATGAAATAGTGTAGGGTGATCACCACTGCCTCGTACATATTAAGAATTTAAAGCATGTCAGTTCCCTCTCTTTCACTTAAGAAACCTTTATAATGTCACATATGAAAAAGTGGCAGGTTTAGAAAAGGGAAGGAAAAAGCGGAAGACCCTGAGTAAAGTATCACAGGGAAAAGAATTGTCTTAGAAATAATTATAATTATAATGTGTAATGTAAGAACAACAGAAAATGCTTTGATGTAGTCATGTGATGTACTATTATAGATATATATCATGATTTTAAAAACATGCAACTAGCATGAGAATTAATGAGAAAAAGATGAACAAAATATTTTACTTACAATTTCACCTGTGTAAAAATGTATAGAAAAAGAAAAAATTGAATTCTATTTAATATTCTAATTTTATTAAGATTTCTGTTTAATGGTGTGGGGTAAAATGTCACCAAGGCATTGAAACGAGGGGGTGAATAAGAAGACCCAAAGACAGTTTCATGTTCAGGCTTGGAGACCCATGGGTCTGTATATTACTTCACCATATTTTTCATATGACACTAACACATTAGGTTGATGAAGTTGCTTTCTATTTCTGTATTTAGAAATATTCACAACCTTGTCCAAAAGAATTAAGGTAGGTTCAGAGAAGAAGTTATTAGCCCTCCAATGACCCATGGCTGCAAAGCCACTGCTACTATTGATTAATGATTTCCAATATTGTCAGTTGCTAAATGAAGTTTACCATGAAAGATCTTTATGAGGGTTTTTCTCTAGTTGCAAATAAAACTACATAACAAACTGAAAACTAAATAATACCTCAAAAGGACATCTATGAGGTGGGGCTCATAGTGGGTATATCCGAGGTCTGTGTGAATATTTTATAAATACCTTATGGATGAAGACTCTGTAGTGAACAGAAGATGAATGAAGATGAATGTGATGAATGAAGATGTGATGTCTATTTTGATGTCTCTGATCATCTGAAAATTAGTATTCTGAAGTTTTGCTTTCAAAAAAACTGGACTAATTGATATGTTTCCTAATTAATTGTACTTTTAAGGTATAGTGACAGCAGCCAGGGCTCCTGGCTTGATGTTGCCTTCTGAAGTTCTATGAGAAAGAAGTCAATACTAGTTCTGAATTACAGCTCAGCAGAAAGTTGTGAATAAAATATTTCTAGAGGAAGTGTTTGCAGAATTGGTTACAGGAAGATAAACGGTTTTGCTGATTTTGTCTGAAGCAATATTTGATTTATATTGAAAGCAGATTTGGCTTAGATAGGCTACATTTAACATTTTAAGTCTAATGAAAACAAACAAAAGAGATTGGGCATAAAGAGCATGGTTTCAATCTGCATCTTTGCCATTTAAACTTTTATAAATTACCTGAATTAGGGACAATGAGATGACCACCAAGGGAGTTAAAGGTGCCAAATGCTGTACAAGACGGGTCAGTCTGCCTGGCCAGACTCTGGTTCTTCAGGTTGAGAGCCTCGTTCTCCAGCAAGGATTGTGTCATCTGGGGGGACAGCTTGGCTGTGAACTCAGAGAGGTCATCTTGGGGAGTGACAGCACCTGAGGTGTTGTACACTTTGATTTTCAGGTTGGGTAGTGGATCCAGAATTGGAGAATTGGTCATTGGGATTTTGTCCGAGACATCATGCAGGGCGTAGACAGGTCCCCTGTACATGGCTGCAGCCGATGTGAGGTCCGGGGGCACCGCCAGGAGATCTGAGTCAGAAAGAGAAGAGAATTCCATTTGCAATCTCCATTCAGGCAACCTACATTACTCAGACTCCGCCGCCCACTCTCTGGGCCAGAAGCAAAGCACTCAGCTAACACTGGGGATGTGTAGACTCTGAGGCTCTGCTGAAAACATGCCAGACTGGCAACAAGAATCTGTTTTACTATGGGCCATTTCCAAGTGGCCCAGCTCCTTCTATGTTTAGTTAAGGTATTTGGCTATTTCAACAGACAGGATTGGACAATAAGCCCCACAAGGAGGTCACTGTTTGCTAAGAGGTTCCTTTGTCTGCTCTGGATTGGGTTCATCTGTAATCCACTGCAGTCAAAGCAATACAAGATGTCTTGTCAAAGAAAGGGAGACAAAGAGACCAGGAAGTCAGTCAATGAATCGATGCATTTTTAGAAAACAAGTTAAAAAGTAGGACACAGCAAACTGTCAGAAATGAAAAAGGTAATTTGTGCACTTGGTCAGTTCCAATTTGTTATATGGAATGACACCAAGCCAGAAATGAGTGAAGTCAATGAAAATCGCTGCCTTCGTGGAGCTTACATTCTAGCTGAACTGGATGACCCATACATAAGTCACGAGTCTGAAGCCACACAGGGAAATGGCTCACATAAGGAGCAGGCTGTGAAGTGTGATGCCCACTGACCTTGTCTGGCTGCTTTGATATTCACAGGCTGGAAGCCCCCATTGAGGGCTGAAGAGTCAATAATATCGGACTCAAAGTCCCGATGATTCTTCCGATACACAAACAGAGCCACGGCCACAGAGATGGCCAGGCACACTATCACCGCGATCACGATTCCCACATAGAGCGCCACATCATCTGAGTCAGGAGCAGCTGGAGGGAGAGAATAAAACACGGGACCAACTACTTATAGAAATTTCCCACAGTGCACATATGTATTGCTATAATTTTTTCGGACATTTATTGCCCTTTTTATAGGTTAATTTCAAATCTATTTCAAAAGCTATATAAAATGACTGTGGCCTTTCAGTGGAAAATTATCTCTGATTTCTTTTTCTTTCTCACTCTGCATCAATCCACCCAATAATCTATCTTATAATTGGGCAGCATAACAGACCATTTATTACTAGCATATAAAGAAACCAGAGCTAAAACCATCCCAACCCACAGAGAAAAAATAAGTTTATTACTCCTTTCAGGTGAAAAGTTTGGAAGGGTTTTTGAATTCACTGATAGTTATTTAAAAAACATAAACACTGTTAGAAATACATGGCATATTTTGAGTCCATATTTTTATCAAACCAGAATATTTTCCTAAGTATCATTCCAGGTCATACAATTACTTTCCCTACCTCTCTTACTTTCTCCTAACTCAATGCAGGGGTGGGTGGGAATGGTGTAACTAAGCAAAGCAAATATTAGCAGCAGACACTGGACTAGAAAGGTGTGCTTTCAGAAAGCCCAAGTCAGGGGCTCAGAGGTTAAGACCACTATGTTCTCAAAATCCAGACTTCTGGTATAGGCACAGTGTTACCACTGAGCTTCCCATGGACCCTTGTAAAAGAGTTGCATTTGAGCTTCTCATTACTGGGATATACATAGCTCTAAAGTGTGCTATGGAAGATACAGGCCTGGATCAGTGACCAAGAAGGTCAGATTACCCCAGAAGCCAAGTGAGCTTTGACCAGCACAGGGTGCAGTCCACTGGTGGTTATTTCTTGGTAAAGTAAGGAAAGAATTTCTATAAATGCTGCCTGTTTCCTTGGTGGCATGGGGCATACTTTGATTCAACTGGTAAAAGGCAAAAGAGCTGGTAATTAAACTATCAGCAACAAAATTAAAGCCTTGCAGAACCACTTTGCCAGTGTTAAGTCTCCACCTTCCATCTTTCATGACCCACAGAAGAGTTGCAAAGTTAATCAAAGCTGCTCTGTTCATTGTAGAAGAGGGTGTCATTGTTTGGTTCTTCAGGTGGTCAAGAACCCCCTCAAATTTTATGGTCAATTTAATATACATAGGCATTCTTGGGTAGAGAGAATTCCAATGTATGGGTCCTGTGACTTAAAATTTGAGGAACCAATGCTCTCTCTTCAGACTCAGAGCCACGTGGTTTATTTGAGGAAATGACTCATTCTTTCATTTGCCAGCGGCACACGTGATAACTTACAGTCTGGTGTCATGGTGACTTCCACAGGATGGCAGGTAAACAAATTTCCTGGTGGAAACTGCCCCGTCTCTTTTGGTGTTTTGTGTTTAAATGTACTGTGAAAGGATTGTGCTTCTTTTTAAAAATATTGTCCTTCCCAAAGTTTCCAAAATATTCACTTTTCCATTAATCAAGTTCATACTGACAGTTTATTTTTTCCACAAAATAGTGACATCCCAAATCCTCTTGGTTGTGAGAGTGTGGTTTTCTAAGTGCTGACTCCCTTTGCTTCTGCTGGGTTTTATTTGGGGCCCTGCCACAGAATTTTAAACTCTGGTCAGAACATTATATGGAAATATTATATGTAAATTCTTAATATTTTACTTTGCCAGGCCATAATTACTTATTCAACATTAATGATTTCTAGCACAACAGATATGCATTTTCTTAACCTTTTCCTTTTGAGTATTTGAACCCTGCTCTTTATTTATATCAGCATATTTCGTGATATGTTTTCTCAGTTACTGGGACTCAAGCTTTACATCATAGATGGATAGATTTTGAAGCTGGCAGAGACTTAGAATGACCCTTTCTTCTCTTCAGCATTGAAAATCTCATTTGCTTTTCATGTTAGAATATATTAGGCTCCTGTTTACTGTGTGCACATCTGTGATCCAACAAAAGGCAAACTTGAACTGGGGGCAATAATGTTAAATGATTATTCAGCAACATAAAATCCAAACATCAAACTTACAAGAAAATCCATATTCATTCTGGGTTCTCTGTTCAGTTGAAATAGGATAAATGAAACCTTGAAAAGAAAAAAAATGAAACAAAAATGGGAACAAAATCAAATTAATGCAGGAAACAAAATGGGAAGCATGAAAAATGGTTTAATTAAAAGAAAAGGAAAAGAAACCTGTGTCCCTTTAAAATCCTGGGTCAGTACGGAGTTATGATTTTTTGTATCCTTGTCTGCTCTGGAGCCTCACTAAGAATTAATAAGTAGGCAGATTGAATTTCAGAGTAAAAACTGGTCTCGAGTCACTAACTTTGGAGTGCTTAAAGTCTTCCTTTTATTGAGCATAAACTCTAATGGATCTAATTTATTTCAGACATCAAGGGTCATTAGCATAAGGAAAATCTTTATCCCTTATCCTGCCATATGCTTTAATTCCCAGGACATACTCGGCAAGGTTCTAAACAGTTTTTTCTTTCTTATTTAATCATAGCTTGTTCTTGGCCTAATAGAAATAAAGAAGACCTGTCGTCATTGGTCAAAGGTTAAGTACCCATTTACTGTGCAGAGCTATGACCACCTCTCCCCTCCTTTTCAAATCCACTTTTTGGATTTTCTGGGGTTTTTTTTGTCCCTTTCACTTAATGGGAATCCAATAGGGATTGCCCAGGGACTGAGCAGTTTGTCAATGCAATGGAAACTGGATGTTTTTTATTTGAAATCATTCAAAAATCAATAAGGCCCAGAGGTTATCAGGATATTTTAGAGCTTCAGAAGAATGCTGTAAATTGGACAAAAATAATAACCTCATATCAAGTGAAAATGAAGAAGAGGTATTATAAGTTTTCTTGTTAGTGTATTCTGAAGTAGGAAACTAATAATAGCAGTGAAATACTAATAATGATAATATGATGTGGAAGAAGATAGAGAAAAAAACACTTAAAAAGGGTAAAACAAAGTTTTTGCAATAAAAAATCTGAGAGCACATTTCAAGTATAACTTATAACTGGCACCCACAGTTCCCCAGGGTTTAATATTCTGCAGCATATGAATTAATTAAATAATAGGGCACCATTTGGATTAATCAAATAAGGAAGAACACGAAGCAAACATTCTAATAATACTCAAGGGCAAAAAATACAGGGAGACTGCAAAAGTCACAATTAATTGGTTGAAAAATGAAAGGTCTTTAAAGGTTTTCTACTAAAAGTAACTCTGAATCATGCTCCCCAGTCTGCAGAACATTCGGTCCTTACAAGCTATTTACCTATTTGGGAAACTAATTCTGGGGAGAGGCACAGTGTTACTTTAATGAAAGACAGGTTTGCTGTAGCACAGATAGGTTTGCTCTGGATTAATTTTTAATGCTTTATTTTACAGCAAGGATTGCAACCTCCTACTCAGTTTTATAAATATTATATTCCTTATCCTGGTTGTCTGAGTCCATGTATTAGGTTTGATTTTCATTTTTAAACATCTCTGTCTGGTAATAACCTTTTTCCATTTGTATTCTGTGAACTCAGTGAAAGGACATCTGGGACAAATACAGGCTTTATTTTAGAAACCCAAAGACTCATGACCAAACAAGTTCACTGCTAGTGGGAGAGCAGACACGGGTGCCATCCTTTTGGAAATGGCAATACAAAGCAGAGAAATGTCAGAGACTTATTTTTACAGGTAAGAGAGGGCCAAGGAACTGAGTATAAAATGGGATATTTGGAAATGCTCTGATGTTCATCTGGAAAATCTTGGTAAGGACCTGGACCTATGTGAGTAAGTAGAAGAGCTGAATCTTTTAAAAAGGACAGGCTATGACCAGAGATAGATAACATGGCCTGAAATTTCTTCCTTACATCTACAGAATTCCTGTTGTTGACAGGCAGAGCAAAGAATAATAGAAAAGAATTTTATAAATTTGATTTTAATTACTACTTTCTCATATTTAGATTTAGATCACTCAGTAAATGTATTTGTGCCTTTGATGTTTTTCTGAAACTTATATTTAATTAAAGCCACAGAAGCAGATTTCATTTTCTCACTCATTCAACCAATACCCCTGAGCTCTATTAGATTCTAGACTCTGTTCTAGC
The DNA here is from genome assembly GCF_000247695.1 of Heterocephalus glaber. The sequence goes on from NW_004624757.1 coordinate 23,197,462, forward strand.
CATGGTAGATACTTTCTTCCATTCATGCCCCTTACATTACACTCTCCCACAAAATAAGTGAGTAAACAAAGTAATAGAATTTGAAATCCTCAAAAAGCCCTTTTAAAAATAAATTTTAAAATGTAGTATGATTGGAGATGTCGGGATGACCAACACATGGAATTATGGAATAATTTTTTTTCAGAATCATCCAGGTAAAGATCAGGAGGCAATAATGATCCAGGAAGAGGGGCAGAACATCCCCAAGTCCTCATGTAAAATCAAAGGTTAGAGCCGGCAGAGCAGTATGCATATGGGTCAGGGAGGTGGGCACCCCCAGGTAATGTAGGCCCCATGGTTCGTAATGGAGAGTTTTGATTTTATTTCAATAAAATGCAACTTCTGTGACTGAGTCTAATTTTGAAAAAAATCACTTTTTTAAAAAAATAGAAAATAAACTTCAAAACAAGCAAAGTAGGATTTTACAGATGAATTCTGGCTTGTGAGACGTCCATCAATGAGTATCAATATACTTCATGAAGTGTTGACATTTCAGGTTGTTCTAATGTAAAAATACAAAAAAACCCCTCACTACTAGTTATTCCTCATAGCCCATTAGGACCAATCTAGCCAAACCATTATTTTCCTACATGGGAAAATTTAAAACAGACCAGTATTAAGTATGCTCACTAACAGCTCCACACCCCAATTTACTCTGTTATGGAAACACTGATAAAGAGTTTTGGAAGGCAACCCTATAAAACTTTTTCCATCCCTTTTAAAACACTTCTGCAACTCCAGAAGTAAAACACCACTTAGAAGGCTGGGTTTCAGGGAAGAAAGGGATTACTGTTCCATCCCCTAAACGAGGGAACACAGAATCACTTTCCAGTGTTTGTTTCTATGCCTGTCCATCTGATCCATCTCTCATGGAACAACAGGGAACATTTTCTTCAGCTAATGAGGTGACCCTGCTGAGAGCTGTCCTAGCAATAATGAAAAATAACATCTCTTGCAGAACACAGTGAAAAATAATTATTTTTAGTGTCACTGCCATCAGCGTGGTTCATAAGTTAGGGATTTCAGTCAACTTTCCTGCTACTTGAAAGGAAGGCGGACTGAAAAACACCAGGGCTGTTGGCCAAGGCAGGGAACATTTGCGAACTTGAGCTTGTCAGCTCCATGAACTTCAATTTGACCCACAGCTCTGCCACTTTAGCTGTGAGACCTTGGTCAAACTACTTCCCTTCTCTAAGCATCAGTTTCCTAATTTGTGTGAAGGGGTAGAAATACTTGTTTCTATAGCTGTTGAAAGGATAAATGAGATTTGTAAAGTGCTGGTACATTGCAAGTAATCAATAAATAATGAACAATTATATCATGATGCATATGCTAAACTGAACTAAGATGCTTGCTTCTTAAGGGATTTTATGTGTAGAGTCAATGCAGCCTATTATTTAACCAGTGACCTTAGGCAACTCGCCTGAATTTCAATTTCCCCAGTTATAACAGAGGTGAGGAGCTCAGTTCTTCTGAGAAACTATGAGCAATGGACTCTTAAGTACTGTGTTCTCTTTTCCCCTCTCTGTTGAAAGAGGTTTGTGCTTGGCCTTCGTCACTTTTGGCAAAGACACAGAGACATATTTCAGAAGTAATTTTCCAGGGCCAGAGGTAAAACTGATGCTGTTTAACAGGGTTTCCCAATCAGAAGTGGTGCCACTGCCTAAGGACATGCTTGAAAAGGGGCACTGATGTTTTGACTGTCACACAATTAGTGTTTTTTTTTTTTTTTTTATCATTTAGTGAGCGGGGGCCAAGCATAATGAATGTCCTGCAGTGGGGAGCAGTATTGCCATGGAAGAATTGTTCAGAACAAATGCACCCCCACTGATGATAGCTGTCAAGGTTGCTTCTCTTGAATTGATAGAAGAAACATAGGGATAGGGTTTGTGGAAGGGAAGCGTGCAGCAGCCAGTCTAGGGAGCCAATCCAGACAGGGGCTACAGTGGAGCGGCTTATGCTCTGCAAGCTTTTCTTTTAAAATTTTATTTAAACGAAACTTATGTTTGAAAGAGGAGGTTTTTCTTACCTGGGGCACTAGGGACTGGAGGTTTGACTGTGAAGAGAAACTTTTAAGTTTCATTGAAGGCATAAGCAGTTAGAAAATAGGAGCAGGCATTATTTATTCTTTTATGTTATTTTTTGCAGTAGTGAGGATTGAACACAGGGCCTTTGTATTGAGCTAGATCCCCAGCTTGAACTTGCCTTCCCCGGTTCAGCTCAAACTTGCCTTCCTCCTTCCTCAGCCTCCCAGTCAGGAGCAAGCACCTTTTTCTTTCTTTTTTTTTCTTTTTTCTGGTACCGGGAATTGAACTTAGGACCTTGCACTTGTCAGACAGGCACGGAGCCATTGAGCTAAATCCCTGGCCCAGAAGCAAGCACTTTAAATAGTGAGGCCATGTTGCTTTTGTTTGCAAGCCACCTTATAGCTGCTGGCCCATCATTTCCAGAGATCAACATGTACAACCTTTTCAGATGAAGAGACCGAGTCCCAAACATGATTTTTCAAGTTACTCGATATTTTGAAATACAACTAAGATTGGATTTTAGCTTTCTCATCAGGAAGGCTGACAGTGTGCAAGGTTTACATTTTCCAACCTGCCTGAGAACCACTCTTCACGTTTGGGTTTACCATATGCAGATTTGGACTGTTAACAGAGTTATTTTCTGGCTGATGGTATTAAAATGTCTTGAGAAAGGAGTGACTTTTCTAATTTATTTGACTGCTGGGGAGCTGCCCATGTTTTACAGCTGATGTCCAACTATTATAGAAGGTCTGACCCCATATCCAACTGTCTTATAAAGGAGGTGGAACTTTTGTTGATGTTATATTATTGTAGGTAACAACACAGTACCTTTATGTACATGCCCGATTATCTAGTAATTGCTTAGTCATATGCCTGAACACACCCTGTTTAATGAGTTTATATTTGGACATTCACAGGGAAAATGCCAGAAGCCAAATGTAAATTCTATTTCCCCAATAAACAGAAACTTTTTAAGTCTTTCAAAGGCTTTTCTTTTTATGCATTGTGGATAGTAGATGACAGACAAAGATGATAATTTTATGATCTTTTGTAAAAAAAAGGGTAATAGAAAATTTTATGCCATATGTAATATTTTCATAGGAAAATGTCATAATTTCATATTTTCATAGGAAAATGCATAAGAAATGTCATAACCTCTGAGTATCATTGACCAGGTTTAAATTCAAGACCAAGTCTGTGCCTTCACTCACTTGCACACCCCCACAGTCTTGGAGTTAACGAAAATCACTGATAAGAACAACCTGTTTTAACCCCACAAAATGGTAATGGGGCTTAACATTACAATGCTGGTCAAACAGCAGAGTAAAGGTTAGGTTAAACCTCAGCCAGTGAACTATAACCCTGAACTTTATAAGCACTATGTGAGCACTAATCAGTAAATTTAAATGAGGAGAGATGAAGAAATAATAGAAAGGGATTTTATAGTTCCTGGCTTCATTTGATATTCAAGTGATTGGATGAGGTAACATTAATGACTTACATTGCAATACACACACCTCTCCATCTGAAGTGTTATCACTGATATTCATGATATTTAGAAAGGTAAAATAATATATAGAGGTTTTTTCCCTCAAATGAGACAACTTCCAATTAGTATCTTTTCTTTCAACTATGTGTTAAGGAAAGAAGTGCACCAAACCTTGGCATTTCTATTCTACGGTAACTGGAGAACCCTGCTAAAATGATGTGGTTGTTAATGCAGGATGAGTATGTTGTATTTGTTACAAAACCCTACAATAAGTAAACATGTAAATAAAAAAATATCATTTCTCTCAGCAATGATTCTATCAGGGAAAAATGAATAAACAACAGTTGGAGGGATTCTTACATGTCAGAAGAATATCTCATTTTAAAGCAATAAAATCTAGTGACCATTGGATTCCAGTATCCAAGAGTCTGCACAAAAAGAAGCTTAAAAATGAAACAAATGTAGGTTTATGTGTTGGGTCTAGCAACTGTCTGTTGGTGTTGGGTGAGCAGCTTCAATTATATGCCTCAGTTTCTTCCTTTGCAAAAGAGAACTATTATTAGGGGATTATAATCAAATACTCCACAAAGTTTTAATTTTGTTTTGTGTTTTACTTTTTGGGCATTAATTAAATTGAACTGAAGTCAATTTTGTCTCAGCTTGGGCACATCTAAAATAGCAGATTGCAGTCAGAAGCAACTTATGCCAGAGCCTAACATCAGTATACTAGGTAGAAAGTGAAGAGAATTAGAATTAAATCTGAAATTCCTTTAATTATAAAACATAAGATACAGTGATATTTATGTCCTCCAAATTTTGAGAAGCACTGATCTTAAGCATAAACTTAAGGGACACCTAAAAAGATGCTCTATATGTGCAATAGATGTCTAAGAGTCAAAACTGTCTTTAGGGCCAGGGATTTAGCTCAGTGGTTCTGCCGCCTGCCTCGCAAGCGTAAGGTCCTGAGTTAGATCCCTGGTACCAAAAAAACCAAAACCAAAACCAACCAAACAAAAAAACTATCTTTAAATAAGGTACTAGGACTCTAGAGTTTTTATAAGGTGTTCCTGCTTGCCTTAAAGATTTACTCATAATATTACAATGTGGACCTAGTTCAATATAATTAGGTTTTAGAATGCTGTATTTAAAAAGGGGAATTATTCATACCCTACACAGGGCTGAGCATGCAGGTTATGCATGTGATGTACTCAACTGTAGTTAACTATGTTCTCTACAAGTTTATGCCTTTAAATAGCAAAGTAACGAGTTAGTTTTAGTCATATTTATCTACTTAAGTATTCTGGACAACTTCATGACTTTTCCCATTTTACAGAAAGAAGAATCTTTGTTCCCTATGGACTTTCCCCTCTCCTTGACCTGGCTGTGATGCTGCAGTAAACCAAAATGTGGGATTTTTCTCGCCCCAATTACAATCTCCTCAGATGCAAATGTTCTTATTAAAACCTCAAGGGCCATTCAACATAAACCTGTGTGGCTTCTCTTTTTTCCTCTGAGGTCAGTTCTTATCTTGCAAACACATCAGGACTGCACTAATGATGTCAAAGGTCAGGTCTGTCAAAGCCATCCGGGATCCTTTATTATAATTTACCACCCTTCTGAGGGTTTATTTATTGATGGGGCTTAAGGAACTCCAAATAAATGAATACATAAATTCTAGGACATGACAACAAAAATCAAGAAGAACATCTGTTTATCACCGATGTCAGTTATCTAGTTTGCCATAGTAATCTGGGCTCCAGGCCTCAGGACAGTTGGCCATGCCGTATGAAGCCAGTTCAAGTCCTGTTCCCAAAAGTCACCAGCCACACCCTTCTGAAAATGAATGGCAGATTCTTAACACCCTAGATGTGAAAGTCTTATCTCATGACTCACAGTAGGTACAGCATAAATGTCTGCAACTTAGCTGTGATCCAGTTTAGTAAAATCAAACTCATATCAGCTGCCCTAGTGCTTTTAGGTAGCAGACTCCAGCCACATCAATGCTTTCAAAGAATAATACATAACTGAAACCAAAGGTGATGATATTAATATCCTCCTAGGGTAGGAAAGCCATCTGATAGAAAAAGCAAAATATTGTAGAATACTAAACTAAAGGGGCTGAGTTCTAGAACACATCACCCTGTCCACAGTTTTAGGCAAAAAAAAATTTAGCTAACTCCCTTGTGCCTACACTCAGGTGCTCTGGAAAGAGTCCCTGCTGGGCTGTGCCAGGTGTATGGTGGCACTTTTTTGGATCCCTTCAAAGTTTACATTGGGGCTGAAGACCTTGCTTTTGTCTCCTCACACTAACCAGTCTGGGCCTTGTAGGTGTTCAATGGGTTTCTGTGGGCTCAAGTTTCTAACCACATCCTTGCTTTCAAAAGCAGGAAAATGTTTTAGCAGAAAGGAAAGACAGCAAACCACACTGATTATGCCAGAGACTGCCGAGTACTGTGTTGGGCAGGCAGTTCATGCACAGAATATTTATTTGCCAGCTGGGACACTAGATGTATCAAGATGTACACAAACACAGCTATGACATCAGCTTCTTCCAGCTACAGATAAAAGCACTCACTGTCTAACACTCACAATTATGCTTTCCTATCAAACTGCTACACTGAGAAGAATTGCCCTGGGCACTCACTAGCACCTTGGAGAATGCTTACTATGGGTGGTTACAAACACATCATTCTGAAGAAGTCAAGACAGGACGATCTGTAAGCTAAATTATCTCTCCACATTAAATGCACCTGGGACTCCAGGGGCCCTAGTATGCAGTGTGTCCACGCTGAATTACATGTAGTGAACTCTGCTACTTCCTCTGGTGAGAATTAATAGAATAGCTGTATGACGTGTAAATGTTTTAATGAGAAGAAAGTGCTGAATTTGCAGAATGCATAGCATTTTAATTTCCCAAAGTCAGGAAGTTCACTGATGCAGAGACAATTCCACCAGTTCTTATTTGTAAATTGCAATTTTAAGTGTGTCTTCTGTGGCATAAGCCTTCTTTAGCAAGAAGGGATAATTCTGAATTCTGATCTGAACTCTGACATTATGCCTATGTAGAACTTCAAACTGAAAATGGGATGAAAAGTTAAAATCCATAGGAATAATCAAAGGAATGTGATAATCTAATGTGGTGGATTTATAAAAATAGATAAACCCCTCATTTTTAAACCAAGCCATATGTATGATATAGCCTTGGTAGTACTGGTGATTGAACCAGGGCCTTCACACTGAGCTCTGTCCCCAGCACTTTATTTTCTTCTTTTGAGACAAGGTCTCCCTAAGTATCTAAGTTGTCCAGTCTGGGCTCAAACTTGCAATCTTTCTGCCTCAGCCTCTCAGAGTGCTGAGATCACAGGTGTGTGCTATCATGCCTGGCTGACAAAGTAAATCTTACTACAAATTTACTATAAAGATGATAAAAGTTCAAAGTTATCAGGTCTTAGTAATATAATTTTATTCTAACATGTCAATATACTTTCTGGCTTAGCATATTTTTAGAAACTTCTTAAGGATTTTCTTTATTCCTATACCCTGTTTTCTCCCTTCCACTCCCCTACCCCACCATTTTATATATTCCCATTTCAAAAGTATACTGCAAAACAGAAGGGGGTCTACTTTAGTATTATTTGAGAGATGATGATAAAGCAGCCCAAATATTTTGGTGGACAGACAGTATGACTGACCTTCCAATACAGCCTTCTGGATAAAATAAATTATTCTTCAGTATTATGAAGTAAAAACAGTAAAATTTGTAATGAATATGGAGTTTCTTTCTCATACCACACCGATCAGACATGTTTTTCATTAGTTTCAATACTGACCACCACTATAAGTCATTGCTCTTTCTTGTTCAATGCAACCCACACCATGTGGTTCCCCAAAAGTCTTTGGTTTTCTAAAATATTTACTTTCCTTAAAAGAACTGACAACATGCCTATAGACTAAAAATGTCTATCCTATTTCTGGAGTACTAAGTGACTCTGCTGGTTTCTAATTACTCTCTCATAATACACTTTAGAGAAATAGCACAATTTCTGGAAGAGACCATTTGAAGGCACCAAATAATTCTCTCTATTGTAGGAGTGACTTCTTTAAGGCCAAGGAGCAATCACGTGTGTGTGTGTGGGTGCATGTGCATGTCTGCATGTGTGTGTATAAACTGCTTAAAATATGAGCTGTTACGTGTCAATGGTCTAGAAATTTAGTAGAGCTTTTGAAATTGTTTGAAGATTGTGATCTTATTACACAAATGGAATTACACAACATCACACAATAAATATGATTTTTCAAACAGTCTAAGAATAAGTTTGATTGCAAGGACAGAGTGTTATGTATATGACAGGCAACTGGGAAATAATGCAAAACTGTAACTCAATTCCAAACCCCCATGTCTTCCAAATACTTGATTTACTGGCTGTAAGTAGCTCTTGCCACCTGGGGTTTTATACTACTAGGATTTTCTACAAGTATTTTATGAAATATTGTTTTTGGTAATCTGATTCGAATCAATGTGACTGGATTCTCAGGGTAAGTCAGCAATATTGTTATACCTCAAATTCAGAGATTCTGGCTTCCAGCATCACACTGTTGCTTAAGTCTATCCTCAGCACTCCTTTCCAAATGGCATTTAGAACCATAAGCATAATGGGATGTTCAGTATAAAGAATGTGTGGAATAGAAAGCATATGGAAAAAGAAAAAAAATGACTCGTAATCTCAGAAGCCCAGGGAATGCATAACTTTCAATGGTCTTTTCCCTAAATTTACTCTCACACTATTTTAACAAAGTACATATATAACCCACATTCTGCTTTTCTGTGTTAAAACATAAATATTTTGCATTTTACGTAGATATTTTAGTGGCTGATATTCCACTTCAGGGGAGTAACCATTACTAAAATGATGGTCTTTGGGCTTTTCATTTTTATAATAATAAATAAACAAAAACTATAGACATATTTGGCATATTATTTCTAAATGTTCTTATTATTTAAAATATATTTATTCAAATAGGATTACTGAGTCAAAGGGTCTGAACAATTTTAAAGCTCTTGACTTATATTGTCAAATTACTTCCCCAAATAATTATAAAAACTCTGTATTCCCACTAGCAAAACACAAGTTTCTACTTAACTATATTTTTTTAACATTTAAAATTATGAGAGTTTCCATTCAGCTATGTTTTTAAACATTTAACAGTATTACATTTAAAAAATATTAAATAATTCTATAAGTGATCCTCAAAGTCTTCAGATGAAAAATTTCAATTAGCATTATATTAAGAAAGATTTCTAAGATGTCTTACAAGATCATGCATAGGCTAGCAAATAATTTTAAAATCTTTTAACCAATTATTCAGTGAAAATTAAACACTCTGGAAACTATCAAGTATAACAATAAGTCCATAAATTAGACTAAGCACAAAAACTGTCTGATACATGTTATGTACTTACAATAGGAAATGGAATTGAAAAGAACAGTTCAATCACATAGTCAAGACCACTAACTAGACATTTTAAAATGAAGATTGCAAATTCCATTTATTAATTCTTAATCTTTCTCTGTAATTATGAATTCAGTCTAATAATAATAAAACAGTGTTTTTCCTATAATTTTTAGTTTCCTTTATAGATGCATTAATTCATTTACTTTATGGTCCCTGATATATATATATATTTATTTATTTCTAGTATCTTAATTTTTGTTTACATTTACCATGAGTTGTGTTTCTTCTTTGCTTCTTTCTAGCCCTAAAAAATTATTTTGAATTTATTCAGTCAAGTTTTATATTTGTATTCAGTCTTAAACAATTTATCAGATGTTTGAATCAGTTTAGTCTAATGCAAATAGTATTACTATTCTTTTCCAGAACAATATATGGAAATTGGAAAATTCTACTTTGGTTCACACTTTTCCACGTTCCATGTTAATAATGGCTACAATTTAACTCTATCTTATTTTCAGCTGCTCCTCAGTTGTTCTTCATTTTTTGTTTGTTTTGGTTTGCTTGTTTGAACAGGGTTTTGCTATGTTGTCCATGCTGGTCTTGAACTACTGGACTGATCCACCTACATCAGCCTCTCCAGGAACTGAGACTATGGATGTGCCCTGTCCACTGCTGTAACTAGTTTTGTCTCTATTTTAAAGAATCAATTCTTCTTTTAGACTTCTGGGAATTTACTCAGTGAGGATTTGTGAGTATTAAATTCACTCTCAATTATGGGGAAACCTTTTAAAATTTTGTTTTTTTGAGTAGTAAATGTTGAATTTTTTCATTCTATGCTCTATGTGTCTTGCATCTTTTACACAATCATTCTCTTTATCATTCTTTTCTGTGTTGTGGGAAGTTTCATGACATAAACGTTCTGGTTTACTAAATTTTTCTTCAGCCTTATCTATAGCTATTTTGGATCTCATTTTAAATCTTTTATTAAGTTGTAAATTTTGTCAAATGCTTGTTTTCTGCTTATGTTGGGATGCTCTTATGGGCTTTTTTTTTTTTTTTTTTTGTACCGGGAATTAAACTCAGGTCCTTGCACTTGCGAGGCAGGCAGCAGAACCACTGAGCTAAATCCCCAGCCTTTAAGTTGTAAATTTTAATAGTCATACTTAAATTTCTAGACATTCTATCTGATTTTTTTCCAAAGATGTCTATTCTTTTAACAATATTCTACTTTCATTGTGTTTATATTGCCTTTAAAGTATAATACTTTTACTTTTGCTTACTATGTAGTCTGATTCAGATTGCACTAAGAGTCCACATTAGTACAATGCTAACTCATTAATTATGCTGCCAACTCTTTCTGAGGGTGAACAGTTCTCCTGGGCAACTAGAACTTCGGATTGTAAGCTCATTTTCAGGAGCGGGCTGTTTTCATCATAGACCACATTATTTAGGTACATAGGAGACCTTACAGAATAGTTTGTTCTTTGCTCTGCCAGTGCCTCAGAAGTTTGACCAGTTATGTTAACTACACATCTTTTATTTTTTGCTCTCTGCACTGTATCACAGAGGCCATACCACAGCGGGGCATAGAATTGTGGTTTTACTATAGGTTTTATTTAAGTAAAAACTTTATTTTCTGTTTCCCTAGCATGGGTATTCCTGTGGCTTTCTAGAGTTGGTGGGCAAAAGCTGTCCTAGTTGATCCTCAGTGGTGCAGTCCTTTCTGAGTGACAGCTTTATTCGAGGTCCTTATTTCCCAGGCTCAGCCCTGGGTTTCTCGGAGCCTCTGTACCCAGCAGCAAGTCCCACTTCCTCTCTGGGACCCATTTCCTGTCCCTGTTGTGATGGTGGCTGGCATAGTCCCTCCTCTCTGAGCTGCATCTGCACCTCTGACACTTGAGGAGCTCCCTCTCTCCCTGCCTTCCTGTGTGTGTGTGTACAAGCATGAGTGCACGTGTGTTTTTTAAGTTGTATTTTCTCCACATGCGTTGAACCAAAGGTTTTTGTATTAAGGTAAGTGGTTAAGGAAGGAATGCATCTGAATTTGGTTGTTGTTAACAAAATAATAAACATTAACAATATTTTTTATGGACTGTATACAGTATTACTCTTCAGTATTAACTTAGCTTTTAAAAAAATACTGTACTACAAGATCTAGGAGTCTCTGAATCCTATTTACATCCATTATGAACTTGAATTTCTCTTTCATAGCAGCATACATACATTATTATCAAAATTATTTGTATGTGAACTTCAGTAGATTCAGAGATGGTATTTCACATTTGGTTCATGGTAATAGGTAAGCTTTATTTTGAGATAAAATTAAAATATTGCTGAAGAACTATTTATTAATACATTCAAGACACTTATTCTTCTAAAGTAAATTAATACTAAATGATACAAATTGCAACTTTTTGGCTGCCTTTTTTCTCTTTTTCTTTTTCTTAATACAGACCTGGTCCTTCTTGTAAGCTTTTCAGTTTCATCTTTAGAAAGCCTTTTGTTTTCTAAAATCAGGGCCAAAGTAACATTATTTCTTTGCAAATCTATAGCAGCAGTACCCTGCCAGAAACACCAAGGTTGCTGATAAACAGAAAGTATGGCTTTCACTGTAAAATACTATAATTACACAGCACAGCAATATCTCCATGGTTCTCACCACAAAGGAGATCAATAGTAGTATAGACTATTACCCTTTGTTGGACTCCAGTAGATATAAGAGGGTAGATGAAAGAGTTTATTAACTTAGCAGGTAGCAAATCAGAGCCGCAGAAATAACTAGCTCTTTAACTGAATATTCTTAATCCACACACAAAATTTTTTCAGTCTAAAAAAAGACTTAATAGAAAATAAACAAAGCAAAACAAACAAAAATCCCTTCTTGTAGCCTCATTCTTCTTCCCTATTTATATACACACTCCAGGCTATCACTACTAGCAAACATCCATTAGGAAACACTGTACTACACTGATGTTGTAAGAAATTATCCAGGTATTAAGGAATTCTATGTAATGCAAGTCTTAGTTTGGATAGTTCAGGTTTGTATTTGACAAATGTCATCGCTTAGAAAGTGTAATTTTGTACAACCAGGAAAAGATCCAAAATTCCAACCCATGGCACTGTTTTCCTTATTAAATAGCCTGTTCTCAGAATTTTTAAATATGCATAGTAGGAAGAGTGGATATTAAATCATCCAAGGTTGAACTATTATACCAAGAGAGGTACACAGCATAAAAGAGAGAAAACCTCAAACACTGCTACTTTTCAATCACATGAATCAGTATGTTCCTCAGAAAAGGAAAAATACTAAATGAGCAAATGGTAAAAAAAAATGACTTGTGACTTTTATGTTGTTATTTTAGTCCTCAATTCAAACTCTTGCCTAGGGAAACAATCCCTGTATCTCTGGATAGATGGTTAGCAAAACAGCTGTGCTCTTTTCATTCTTGCACTTCTCGTACCAACTTAGTAAGATGCACAGCAGCTGTCCACGCATAATCAGAAGTGCATGCTGCCATCAGCAGCAGGCCACTTTCAAAGACTGTTGTGTGCAGGAAACATACAAATAAGAGACCTATCAGATAGTTATTCACTGCGAGCAACACCATTACTTATTTGCATTTTAAGTAAGATTTCTTTTTAAAGATCCTTGTATTTATAGACTCTGGTAAACAAAATTTTGTATATGTGAAAACAAAATATTTTTTCTTAAATAACAAATACAAATATCTCTACACAAACACACTTGGTCGCTTGTATTCTGCAGGCAATTTGTAATGAATTATGAAAACTGTTAACATTTGGCCACCATAAGATCAGGCCCAAATGTGATTCAGTGCTTGGTCCTTCTACCTGCACAGGTATGATTTCAGGGTAATTCTTATCATCTTAATTCCTAGGAGGCAAAAAACTATGAACATGGAAGAGATCCTCAATAAAATATAAGTTTGTATCTGACAAACTTTCCAAGTATATAAGTCAAGTCACTTTCTCGATAGGAAGATAGACGCTAACAAAGATAGGAAAAACAGAGATTACTTAGCTTATAGCATCCACTGCATACCTGAGTTAATCTCTTGCACTCTTTTAAAAAACTTAATAAGATTTGTGTAAGTTAACTAAGTCATAGCCACACTCTCACTAGTAACAAAAACCCACTACTCTCAAAGGGCTGTGAAGATGTTCTTATTAAATCGTTATTATAGATTAGTAAGTCTACCTGCAGAAACATGTGCCATCCTTGTATGTTTTACAACATTGGTTTGGTGCCAGCCATGAATTAGGAAATAAACAGCTCACTTTTTGGAAGCTCACATTTTGACTCCATGAGGAGTTTAGTTTGCTCTTTGCTAGATGCTAATAAAACTGAGTAATAATATGGTGGTCTGGAGAGAATGACTAACTTACTGCTTGCTCACGGGAAAGCCAGGCTGCCTGTCATTTGTTCGCTGGACATAGTTATTAATCATTCTGTTTCCAGGGAGATTAGTTTTATCCAGTTTTGAGAGAAAGCTAGGATATTGCTGTGTGATTGCAGTTTTATTATTGCTCAAAGAGTTCTTAATTTCTTATACTTCCTTCAAAGACATCCACATGGCTCACTGTCAGGCCCCTTCACATCTGTGGCTGCTAAGATCACTTACTCTGCATGCAGAGTCCATCAGTGCAGTTCTTGGATTGCAGAACTAGCCCATCGCAGTCCTTGCCCCCATTCTTGGGGGCCGGCGCTGTGCACTCCCTCCGGCGCCAGTGAGTGCACTCAGTCCCACAGGTGGACCACTTGCTCCATGAGGTCCACCTGCCGTCCACTGCCACAAAAAAAGTCAGAAAAGTCGGGTCACAGGGAGAAGCAGCTAATGAAGGGTGAGGGATGCAGAGCTCAGGACAAGGCGACAAAGTGAACCGTGGAAGAAAGTGCCCCACCTAGCAGCCTCACAGTCTTTTCTGCCCTGGGAAGTGAGTGGGTCGCACCAGTTCCTCACTGCCAGGCAAGGGAAGCTTCTGGAGCACAGGGGAAACAAAGTTGTGCTCAGGACTTGTGCACAATTAGCTCCTGGTGGTGCCCATTTTTCTTTTCAAGGGGAAAGTTCTACATTTTGTATTGAGAAAGGAAGGGTCCCTTTATGGATCTAAGATTCCTTTGTTCACGGTTTCATGTGGACAGTGAAAGTCAATTTGTACGGGAGTTTGGAGTAAAGGTTGGTACTGTGGGGAAGAAGTCCACCCAGCCTTTCTCTCCTCTCTCTTATTCTTACACTGTGCTCTCTCATCTCATATCCTTTCCATCTATGTCTTATATACTCTCTCTTTTTTTTTTTGATACCAGGGATTGAACTTGGGACCTTGCGCTTGTGAGGCAGATGGCAGAACCACTGAGGTAAATCCCCAGCCCTGTCTTATATACTCTTTTTTATATTAGTACATATTTGCAGTACATAATGTCTTCACTCATCTTAGGGCCTACGTACATGTACTTTACACATCTTAATTTTTAAAAAATTTTCTTTCTCTTCCCCTCCTCTGTTTTCCTCTCCATCTCTAGGTCTCCTTCTCATTTGCAAAAGATCTTTCTGTTCCCTACTGTCTATCCTTCATTTTATTTTGTAAATTAGTATTTATACTTTGAGTTTCTCATGTAAGAAAAGTTAGGTTATATTTAAGCTTGTGTATATGATTTATATACTCTTTATTTTCTTTTAACATACAGGCTGCTTCATTCTGCTGAAACATTCTGTGATGTCTTCTTAAAATGATTATATTATTTTCCATTTATTATTTGATGACTCCATCCTTTTTGTGATGATATATCCATTTATATTTACTAAAAATAATATTTAACTAAGTTCTTAACTTTTCCAGCCATTCACTTAGAATTGTTACTTTCTTCTTATTTTTATAGTTTGTAAGTAATTCCAATGATAATGAGCTGAAATATCTATATTTTAAAAATGCAACTTATATCCCAATTTGAAAAACAAATACAGTAAATTCAACTGCCATACTTTAACATGCATCTCTTTAAAGTTTCTTATAGAAATGGGATAGAAATGTTGAACTAAGTTTTAAAATTGTTTCTCTCCCTGAAGCACATAAATTATTATGATTATCTATATTCCATGTAAAATAATGCCAAACATCAAATATTTAATATACATCTAAAACATGTATACTGACAATAGTGACATAAATTGTAATACATTATGTAATTGGAAAATCTGCATGTTTTTATAGCCTAGCTACTGTGTGAATATATCATACATAATGTGCATGAAGATATAAACATGTGCATACGAAAAAATGAGGAAAGCATTATTATTTCCATCACACAGAGCTTGCTGTACAAACAACTCCCAAGTATCTGGAGCAAAGATATTTGCTTTGTCCTACATATTGAGGTAGTACATTTGCTTTTACCCTCAGTATACTGAAACACACACACACACACACACACACAAGTGGGCGTGCACACACAGACATGCTTATGTTTCAAATCAAATTGATCATTGCATTTTAATTGAGAGTCAGCATCTAGATACAATATAGAATAGTATAAGATAAAAATCTCAAATTCTAAGCCTAAGTGTCAAAATTCGTTCCATAAATAAAGGCTCTGAAAGAGTTCAGTGTGAGAGGCTATTCTGATACTTGGATATCACACTTAGGAATGTAACATGCAGATTATATTTTTCTATCCATTTCAACTCATTTCTTACAAAGGTTCTATGAAAGGATGAAGAGGACAAAATTTGGCAAAGTAAAGAGAAGTAAGGAATCTGTATATCTAAATAATTAATGTGATAACAAAATACCTACTCAATGAACACACTAAATGCACGGGCTATTTCAAAATAATTTTAACTAAATATTAGGGTATTTACATGACTACACATTTTAATAGGTTTTGACAAATACTAATTTCAGTTTACCTAAGAACAGGAGTGGGCAGCAATACAAAATCATGCAGAAAGATGCCCAGGGGTAGAAGAATGCAATCTCACCACAGGTACTATTGCATGACTCACGTAATAGATGGCCACCGTGCACAGATAATAAGAGCCGACTGCACTGTATTTTCAAAATCCATTATCCCATGTGTCACAATGCTGTGCCTTCCTTTTAATTCATTCCAAATGTTTTATTTGCCCTTGCCCAGAAACTGGCACCACATATCAAATATTACAGTATAAAACATTTTCTAAATTTCATTTCCAATTAAATGCCGTGGTTTTCTGAAGATCAGATGCTATTGATAAATGTGTAGTTTTCTATGCTGTTCAAGTCCCTGAATTATAGAATCTGCAATCTTGGCTTTAGCGGTTCCACTGAATACTGCAGAAGGATTATGTACATGAGTGTGTAACTGCTGTTTTATATTATTTTGCATGTTTGGGTAACAAAGCTAAGTATTCTTTTGGAGGAATTACTTGATTTTTCAGCAATGTAAACACTGAATATAGAGTGGATTTAAACACTGTTTATCACACTTATAAGTCAAGGTTAAGGCCTTTGATCTATTTCTAAAACCTATTTCTAGCAGGGTGGAAAACATGTGGAATAAAGGGCCTGGTTTCCTTACCTGGGCATAGAGTAGTACAGGCTATTTTCTGCACGCTTTGCCCTTCACAGAAGGCACCGCCGTTGAGTGGAGCTGGGTTGGTGCAGGTCCTCGTGCGCTTCTGATACCCTCGTCCACAGCGGCTGTTACACACGGACCACTCTGTCCAGGTGGACCAGCCACCATTGACTGAAACGAGGTGAGCCACAGAAAGTGGATTAAACATCTCTGCATGCACACCCAAACACGTAAACTACACACAACACACAAACAAACAGTCATCTCACAGCGGCCATTACAAAGCCTAAAATGTCAAAGCTACAAGAGACCATGGGTATCATTTCTAAGTTCCATTATATAGCTGAAGAATCTAAACACAAAGATAAATAAAATTATGGACAGAGATTTACTCACTCAGAGCAATAAGTAAGACTGCATTCTCTTTTTGTTGGCTAATGTTATTTAAAAATATTTATATCCCTTTACATAGTCAAGCTCTAAAAATTACTTTTGACAGCTTATCTCAAATAATAAATGTTCACATCCTTAAGCTAAGGAAAGCTGCAAGCGGATCTGTAGCATGGGAACTAACTAAAAATTGCTTAGCCTTCTTAAAAATGATGATGGTTATATTTTTCGTAACACATGCAAGATTTACCACCTTTTAAGGATTCTTCATCAGTTTCATAAACTAATGAGTGAACCTAGTTACAAAGGAAAATCTTATAGTGTTGGAGTTGTAAACAAAGTGACTAGTAATTTGATTGACATAGCAATTAATTGAGAATATTGAAACGGACACCTATTTTGTATGGAAAGTCTAATTATAATATTTGATGGAGCTGTCAGTACACATGCGATAAAAAACCTATACCCTAACACTATTGGTACTATTCATCTCCGGAGAGCTCCCTCTACAAAATGCCCTGAAATATTTTTTTAAAGTAATTCAATAATGTGAGTCTATGCAATTATTTCAATGAAGTAATTTCTAACAAAAGTTATTTGCTGGTAGTTAAAAGATGATACAACTAGTAAAAGCATGTGCCTCCTGATAGTAAACAAAGCTGTTAGCCATTGAAGTAACACAAACCTCTTATGTGCATATAATGTGCCCAGCATCTTACTTTCTAGAAAGCTATCCATTAAGGAATATTTTCATACAGGCAGACAAAGATATTTTCCACATCAGATTTTTTAAAATAAAAATAAATAGTTCAAAACATCTGTAATAGTAAAAAACAAGAAATTATGTAAGTTTATGTGATGGACTCTTCTAAAGAAGCCATTGAAATGATATTACAGAATGCCATTTAATAATGCTTAAGTATTTTCATGTTATATTTTAAATAAAAATATATCTTATTTTTCAAATCCTATCTATGCACAGAAAATATCCATGGTACAAATATTAATTATTTAAAAAATATTAGCTCTAGATGATAGGATTATAATACTTGTAGCTGTTTTCTTCTTAGGCCTTTTCTGTGCTTCTCTAGTGGATGCATATTTGTGGTCTAAAATGATACTAACAAAGAATGTATGTAAAACAGACTCAAAATAAGACATGCTGGCTGGATGTATGCTTTCCTATGGAATTTGGGTAAGACCAACCTATGAGCCATGGACAATTTATTTTACAAAGTCATAAAAAACACAAGCAGATGGTTGATGCGGAGGGTTTCAGTTAGTGTTTTAAAAAGCAACTTAACCTATTCGACTTTATAAAATTCAAAATGTCATGAAATTGTCAGTATGAACTTCTTGCTAGCATACTGTCAAGTTGGTATTTTGGGGTTATAGAATCAATGCACTGCTCTGCTACAACTTTAATGAAAAATAAATAACCAGAAACTTTTAGAGACACAAATGTATTTGCAGATCCTAGGCTTATCTCTTTGTTTTACAGAAAAGGTGACAAGGGCTCAGAGAATCTTGGCTTTGAAAGGTCAGTTAATGGAACCCCTAGTCCTAGAGCACAAGATTTCTGACCCTTAGTCCTTAGCCTTAGCTGTGAATGCTTCAGTTACTTGCATTTGATCTTTCCTAAAGACAATGTATCACTACATTTGTGGATACTGAGAGCATGCTATACTTAGGAAAAGATTTGCATGTATATTAAATATCTATATAATACATCTATATATAGTCTGCCTGCATTAGTTATTTATGAGTGGTACACTCTATGATTGGGCCCATTTCTACTTTGCATTTCAAATACCATTAATCACGTCCTTCAGGCAGTTTAGATAAAGATAAAAAGTAGGAAACATTTTATTGTGATTGAAGACACACAATTGCTTACAATTCAACATAGCCATTATCTGGGCTAGGAAATTAAATCGCACAGTAATCATGGGATTAAAAAGAATGTATGCATCTGTCCTGTAATTAAAATGGCAATTTAAAAACATCACTATATTCAGGCTCAGAATATCATAATGGTTTCTGTTCTCATAACTCCTTACATCATAAGCACACATTCACTGGGATGTTACTGAAAGAAAGGGAAAATTTTAATCTGTACAGTTCCAGAGTTCTATCAGCTTGACCTAAAATTAAACTAGCATAAAAGAGATGTGGAGGAGAAAAGTGTTTAAATTTATTTAATATAAGTTTTACATGGCATAGGAATCTTCATAAAGAAATGATCATCTAAAGATGGCTTTGGAACTTAACACTTTTGTGCTGAATTAGACCAAAAGTGTAAGTTTTGAGAATGTAACTAAATTATGTGATAAGGCTGAAAGATTAAGAGTTATTTTAATAAGATCTGTTCAGCATTCATTTGATCTCAACTTCCTATCCTTAACAATAAGAATGTTGTTTTCCTTCTAGTATATGGGAGGCATCTTTCATATGAGAGTCTGTTTTTTGCTTTTAAGAAAAAGAAGAAAGGCCAGAGTGGTCTTATACATACTGTTTTTCAAGTGATGTAACTCAAAAAAAAAAAGTCAGTAAGCCAGAATAGCATATTTTGGGGTTCCATTATTCTGAACTCCTTCCAGTACCCACAATGAGTAACGAGCCAGAGAGTCACTGGTGCGTGTCCCTCCCGCACAGCCTATCAGAGCCCAAGGCCTGTGAGCACTGCTTACCATAAGCAGGGCTGCCAGGCTCCACCATGCCCTTGGCGATGGAGAGGCCTGGACCTGCCATTCTGGAGGGGCCACCACCTCCACCCCTTCTTGAGGTGGCGCCGTTTTCTCTGTGACTATTAGTCATCAACCCTGTAAGGACCTTTATACTTCTAACACTGTGATATAAGTACATGGCCTGGTATAAGTATAAGTATGTGGCCTGGTGTCTCAGTCTATAAAAGGGTATAAAGTTAGGCAAGGAGGGGGAACCATCTATAAAATGACCAGGACACTGACTGCTGACCTGCACAGAGAGAGATAAGCATACGGGCCCCTCCACATGCAACTGGCTGGCATTTGAGCAGCAAGGACAGCTGTGGAGATGAGGAAGATGAGGAGGGAGAGTGGGAGGGACTTCCTGGATAAGCCCTTGCATATGACTTTGCTGTGCTGTGAAGCTGAGAGTGACCTGACCATGGACATCCTTCCATCAGCTCTGGCTGCCTCTGATGCAAAGCATATTCTACCGAGGTCAAGTTGTTCTGTGTGTCTGGGAACAGGGGAGCTCCAGAGTTCTGGAGGTCTCATCACCACTGTGCCAAACCCTGTCCACAGAAACATCAGCAGGCTGCCTCAAGCACCTGCGTCTCTAGAGCACTCAACCTGGATCTCGGCAGTGCAGAGCAGAGCAGAGCAGAGATGAGGGCCTCGGAAGCAGCAGGCCCTTGGTGGCTGCCTCCACTTTTCTAGAAGCTGAGGGACAGGGCTAGGGATTTCTAAGCTTGGTCTTCCTTGGGTGGGTTGGGGACACAGTTAACCCATTTATGCCTAGCATTCCATTTATGGAACACCACAAACAGTGGAACATAAAACATCTTTTTCTCTTCAAATTCCTGTTTCCTGAATTTTTCTAGGTAACATATATAAATTTCATGCAAAAATGTAAAAAATTGCAACCTTTGGCATAAACAGCCTCACTGACTCTATGGGACACTGTTAGGAGCAGCAGCGAGCTTTGAAAAGGGGCCTCTAACTTGAAATTCTAAAATTAAATCAACACTAAAACTGATACCAAGAAGAAACTGCAGTGTGAGGTGAACTGGATTGAGATTCCGTGCTCACTTACCATAGACTATGACAGTGGCGGTCGTGCTTCTCCTCTTAGCAACAATGTTCTTGGCAACACAGGTGTAATTCGCGGTGTCTGAGAGGCGGGCCTGCTTTATGATGAGGTTGTGGTCGATAGTAATATAAAAATTCCGATCTTCAACAGGATCAATTATGTCTTCATTTTTCAGCCATTCTACCTAAAGATGCACAAGAAACCTAAGTAAATTCCCTGTGAGTCTCCCTCGACGGCAGCTTGTTTAATTTGTGCTATGGAATCTGTGTAACATTATCCACGCTCTGAACTTCTGCAAAACAGGGGAAGTGACTTTATGAGGTCATGTGAAGTATCACTCACCTGCCAAACATGCCAATTCTGTCTGTACTACATTATTCTCAAATGTCAATGAACCAATTGGGAAATACAGTGTGGAAATTGTTTTCATTTTGCCCTGTGGGCAGGAACAGGGAATATGCACTGCCAAGTTCAGAACCCAATCAAAAATAATGGGCCAACCATTTCAAACTGATCTCAAATCTTTTGCTATTTGATTTGTTTACTCTTGGCAACTTACCTGCTGCTTTTCAGAAAAGGATATAAGGGCTATAAAAAAAAGCTCAAAAGGCATTTCAGACATCATGGAGCTCTAATAAAAAAACATTTGGATGACTATGATTTACATGTTGCCTCACTGCAACATATGGATTAAATTTCCCTGAAAATGCACAGGCTTTAAAACGTAGCAAAACACATATCTGGAGATGCATCTAAGCCAAAATATTTGGGAAAAAAGGTTTTCTACCAACCCTCAATATAATCCAAATACTGTGTAAATCAAACTCCAATCTCCCTCAATATACAAATATTCCCCCCTCCTCTCTCTCCCTCTCTGTGACTCTCTCTGTGTGTCTCTCTCTCTGTCTCTCTCTCTGTCTCCCCTATCTGCAAATCTTGGCCTCATGGTTGCTTTGGGGAACATGACCTAGGACAAGACTGTTGTTCAAAACTAATGAACTATTGGATTTTTATGCAAATGATATCAATTTAGCAATAATGATATTGTCTTT
Organism: Heterocephalus glaber; assembly: GCF_000247695.1. The sequence goes on from NW_004624757.1 coordinate 23,219,281, forward strand.
GCTAAATAAAAGGAGGGAAATATAACTGGACAAGCTGTCCTTCTGGACAGTAAACTATATTTTTTATCCAGACAAAGTTTTTCTTTCTTTCTTCCTATACAGTTTTTTTCCCCATAAAGCAAAACAACATTGATATTTACCACTCTTAAACTTTCCTTTTGATTTAGAGTGGTTATGGATACAAGTAACCTTTAGTCATAGGGAGTCAATATTTTTGCCATTTTCAAAATCTTAAAGAGCTTCTCCAGCACTGCAAGAGGTCTAGAAATTAATCTCTAAATCTGTCGGTGGGTCTGACATAGCACAGCTTTAAATTTTGACTAATGCAGGGACTCTCAAATAATGCTCCTCTAATCCTTCAGAGACAGCCCAATGTATAAAGGGAAAAACAAAAAGCAACCACAATCTGAAAATACAGAAATGGATGGGGAGGTGGATTAAAGCAACTGTTTGTAATGATGTAAATTTAAAAATAAACATTCTTGATATTTGCACTCAGGGCACTGGGAAAGAGAATGGATTTTTGCAAGATGCACTTTATTTTCAAATAGCAACTACACATTCCTCTGACCTGGATTTTCTCAAAGTCTGGCCCTAAGGGTGACAATATAACCTTCCTGGAAGGAAGCAAGAGGTATACTGTCAGAAATTGCCTTGACTATAACTGAAACTTGAGACTCATATTCTCCCAATTGAATCTTTACCTAGCTTATCTATGGTGCCACCCTAAAGAAAACTTTCCACATCTAGAAGGCACCACTGGACTCCCGTCAGTTGGTGTTAGATCCTTTCTATTTGTTTGTGCTCAACATGCTTATTTCTCAAATAGTCATGCCTGCTACTCTTCTTTGCAGCCAACCTTCAGACTCTGGGGTTCTCTCATCCTGGAAATACCTTGCAGTTCACAATGCCCTATTAACAACTCTATTAAGCCACTGACCCCTGGGTGCAGAAATACACTTCTGTCTGCTTGGGTCAGAACCTGGGTTCTTACTTCCCAGGGCTCCCCTGTGGGGGGCAAGGTGAAGCTCTGTCCTTGGCACTTTGCCTGCATTTACACTATGACTCGGCTTCTCCTTCCTCTCCTGTTTGCTCTGCCAGCTTTCCAAGCTGTCCTGGGAACACTTCCTTAGAAGGCTATTGCGTTCAAGACTCAGCTCATGATTTGCTTCTGGAGAATCCTACTTAAATCACGGCTGCTCAAAATGACGGTTTCTCTGTAACTGATATTAGTTTAACGACATTGTTGTAATCCTCATCACAATTGACATAAAGAAATCTCAAGGGATATTACAAACCACTTGTTTATTTAAAAAGTTTATTACATGGAGGAGAGTTCAATGAGCATGCTGGACAAAAGCTTTAGAGACACAAAGACTGCTGCACATATGATCTTTGGGTTTCACATGCAGTGTCACACTTTATCTGGCTGTCTCTCACTAGTGTTGGGGAGTACCATGACCTCTGCCTTGATACTCCTCCCTCTGGGGAGCCTGCCCCTGCCTCCCACACTCTGATCCCTGGCTGGGCTGCCCATTCTCACTGCCGCATCTTGAAATCCATCCTTGCTGCTAGGAATCCAGCAACATCCTCCAGAATTGCAACCTCTTTCTAGATTATTTACTTCACCTTTTCCCTAGTAAACCTAGCTCTATTTAGTGCCAGAATTTTTTCTGGAGTCCTCCTCAAGTAGTAGATGATTCATTTACATGGCCTGGGGCTCAGGTTCAAGTGTTCTTGGTTTTTCTTTTTTCATATTTATTTTTATGAGTACATGTTTACAGTACATAGTGACCACATTCATCAGGGGGAGCTGGCACACGTACATAACACATCTCAATTCTCTTGGCATCCCCTTTGTCTCCCCTTCCTCCTTGCTCTCCCCATCTCTTCCTACTTGCAAAAATCCCCTGGTTTTCTATTATCTCTCTTTTAATTTGTTCTTTATTTTGCACACCGTCTACTCCAGACCATTCTCTCAACATCTTTGCTTTCAATTCCATGCCATCAGATACCATGCCATTTCCACACTGTTTGTAGTTATCTGCAGGCTTACAGTCACTTTATCCAGTACAATTTCTGCTTAATAACCAAAAAGATGACACTTCCAGTATTTCAGCCCTCAGGTGCAGGCCCTCCCCACCCCCAGAGTGGTCTTGGACCCTGAGGTCACAATTCTGGGCCGAGGTCTCCAACCCTAGCCTCACGTTGAATGACTTGGAGAACATTAATAGTGATAATTCTGAATTCAACCCAGAGAACCTAAATCTCACCCAAAGGGATTTTGATTGCATGATCTAAAGAGGTAAGTAGTTTTTAATCTTCCCAAATTGTCTTTCAACAACATCACCTTCACCTTGGGAATTGGACAGAAATGCAGACTGGAAGTGTGCATCCTCACAAGAACTGCATGCATTGACGTTTGAGAAGCACCAGTTTAACTCTTGTCCTTACCATTGATTGCATCCTCTCCATAATCACAGTTTCAAACACCGTCTCCTCTTACCATCTTCTACCTTTCCTGATAAATTTTCTAGGAGTCCTAGTTCAACAATCCTTCATCAAAACCTGTAAGCCATTTTACTCACCTAATTTCTTCCTCACTTGCTGTCACTTCTTCCCTCCTTCCCAGCCAGTGTTGAATTATATAAGCAGTCCTTGCATCACACCCCAGTGCACCCAACTTGCTCTCTCTCCAGGCACTTACTTGGCCATTACTCTGTCTCTCCCCATCCCCTCTCTACCCAGGGAGGAACTGTGGCTGGATTCAGCCATGCTGCATGGGCTCATCCTAAATTCATAAAAACAGAACACCAGTGGGCTCTTCTTTCTGCCTAGAAGTCATACTCCATTTTTTCTTCATCCATTTGCTCTCCCAGTCACACTCGCCTCTCTGTAAACACTACTCTCCCTCCATCCTCAGTGTCAGCTGATGACTAAGATTCCTATCACTGAGAAAATGAGAGACCTTCAAAGCTCTCACTCCCCACCTACCACCCCCTGTACTGTGCACCCTCTCTTTGTCCCTGGGGTGGGAGGTCTCCATGCCCCGTGTGTCATTTCCCATTTGTGCTTCACCTCATTACCCCTCTCTTATTCAAGGGCAAGTCCCACAAATTTCATGCCTCTACTAAATCATGCTCTTCCTTCAATAATAAATCATCTGTTTCCCTAAAAACACAGGCAACCTGTTACTCCTCAGGACTTAAGATATGTTCCACTCATTTTTGTTTCTGGTCATCCAGCACTTCTCTGCTTGCCTTACAAGACTCCTTGGCACTCCTTTTTGCACCTGCTCTTCTTAGCCCTCATCACCTTCACCTTGCTGGGACCAATTCTAACCTGCCTCTGCTTCCACCCCCACCTCACCCCACCCCACCCCATGACTCTCTTCTGAGTCATCGATTTTTTGTTCATATGCTGATGGGAGCCTAGTGCTCTCCTGGATGCTTCAGCAGCATCTGGCCTAGTTGGTTTCTCTTGGCCAGACTTGTTTTCTCTGGACGTGGCACTGTCCAGGTTCTGCTCTATCCCATGTTCCTCTGTTGCTTGCTCCTTGAACCTCTGGGTTCTCTTTTCCGTCTTTACTTCCTTGGTGAGCTAATCCAGTCTCATGCAGTGACTCCTACATTTATCTCCAGCCCAGATCCCACCCTTGAACTCTCAACTCATATATCCAACCACGTCCGTGTGACCCCACTCAACTATCTAACAGAAAGCTCCCAAACAGCCTGTTCAAGCCTCATGCAGTCTTAGCAGCTCAGTTCAGGCTAATGCCAGCCCTCCTGTTACTTAGTCAGACTTAGTGTTCACCTCATTCTCCCTCTCTCTTTGCCCATTCACTGTTAAGCAGTACATTACCAATCTTACCCATTTCACCTTCTCTCTACCAACTCCTTCTTGGTCTCAGTCACAATCATTTTTCTTCTGCATTGTTTTAAGAAATTTCTGTCTCATATTCTGCTTTTCCCATTAGTTCTCACTCTATTCTCAATAACAATAGTTAGGGTGATCCATCAATCCCAAGTCAAACCATGCTGCACTGCATCTCTAACCTTCAATGGCTCCTCAGCTCCCTCAGTGTTATAGCCAAAGTCTTCACAGCATCTGAGCCCAGGACCCTGAGTGGGCAGCACTCCAGGCTTCTCCGAGCTGCTGCCTTCATTCTCTGTTTCTCTGTCTGGCTCCTCTGCGGCCTTATCCACATCAGGGGCACTCCCGTCGTGGGGATTTTGAACTTGCTGATGAGTCTACATGGAATAGCCTTTCCTTAGGTCCCCACAGGGTTTGCTTCTGCTCCTCCTTCTGGTCTCTGATCCAAGTCACATTCTGAGTGAGCCATTTGCTGATTATCCTTTAGAACTGCAACCTCTCCTGCTGCCTCTACCCTAATCTATCATACCTTTCTGTTTTCTCCATGGAAAATCTCACCATCTTATTTACTCTTTATTTTACTAATTTTACTTATTAGTTACTAGTCTTCTCCAGAACATAAGCTCCATGGCGTTTTGGAGCTTACATCCTTCCCTTAAGCACTGTTATATTCTCATGGCCTAGAATTGGCCCATAGCAGGTATGTTACATTTGGTAAATGCATGAACAAATCACATGACATGCAGTGCATTTAAATCTATTACATACTTTTTTAGGCCTCTGCAAGCCTGGTGCATTGACTATCAAAGTTAATATGAAGTGTATTTAGCAAGGGTCATTTTAAATATTCCTTGGAATCAAGTTCATTCTTTGGAATTAAGTTAACTGTGATTGCTGTTCTATCTGGGATTAAGAACCCAAATATCCTACACTTTTGAGAGTATCCTGCTTTGGTCTCTAAGTAGACTCATTGGAGAAATCATGAGACAAAGCCTCTATGATTATGCTGGTATACACCCATGCTTCACTGCCACTTAAGTAGCCATCTATAGTGGCCTATAACTGGACAGTTTTCAAAGTGGCATGTTCTTTTAGTCCACTTTATATGAATATATTTCCTGTAGATGTGTTTGAATAATTCTTATGGATGTTCACCTAGTAAACACAGAATCATAGTGGACCTGGGCCTGCAACACAACCCTCTAAGAATTTTAATGTTGAAGTAATAAAGAGTTTGACATCTTGTGATTTCATTTCAATTCCACAACCTCTGAGCATCTACTATGTGCTAGCATTGTGCCAGGTGCTGGAGATACAGAGCTCGCTGGATAAGAATAAAAACCTACACACAGGATTTCAGTGTGGCAGATGGGGTGAGATGGAGGTAACATGAGCCTAAATTATGTGGAAAGAGGACCTTTGAGGCAAATATGCCTAAAAGCATTTGGAGGACGGATTCAGCTTGTGGGATACAGAGGAGACCATGGGAGTGAGGAGGACACTTCGGGGAGAGGACATAGCGGGAGCCTGGGCAAAGGTGCTGAAGCTGCATGAGGAGTCTGAGCTCTGGACAACCTGCGATAAACCACAAAGTCAGAGAGCACAGTAAGGATGGAGAGGCTGGCTTTCAGGAAGTCACCAAGGGACCCAGTGGTGTGTTAACACATTTGGCCTTTACCCGCACTTCCTGCAAGTTTATGAAGGGTAAGAGGTGAAGATGCATAATGACACGTTGGGTTAAAAACAGTTGGAATGGATTAGAAGAAGCCACTTGGGAAGCCAGACACCAGTCAGCAGGCACTTGCCATGAGATACAAAGACACGAATGGATCCAGGGAGCAATCTGAAGGGACAGAGGGCAAGGATTACAAGGCAATGGATGTGGGAAAGAGGGAGCAATCTGAAGTCTCGGGCTTGGGACTTGTGTGTGCTGCAGGCACAGAGACAGCAGAGAAGGATGTGAGGGCTGACAGGATGTGGAGTTCAGGCACCTTACTACTACACAAGGAACCCAGAGCATACAGCATGGTTTCAGCAACAGCAAATTTGCTCAAAATTCCCATTACTTCCATGAACAGAGTGATTTCTTTTTCCTCTAAAGGTTTTGATATATTAAAAACAAATCTGAATGATTTCTGTGTCTTGGACCAGCTTTATCTTAACATTAAGAACTGAAGATGGATATTGATAAAAAACAATGGTGCAAAGCCGATGTGCTAAAATGCATTTATTACCATTTTGGCTTAGACAAAAATAACAATAGCATTACTGAAACCTTAAAGAAATGTATGGAAGGGAAAACACTGCATGAGAATAATTCACTGAAAGGATTATGTGAATTGCCAAGTTAATATAAAGCCCTAACATACAGTTTTAAAGTTCTTTTCATGTAATATCACAAAACCGACACTACTACAGTGACATTCTTCCATCTGGAGTGAGTCCACAGTGAGCTTCCTGGCATATGCTGTACATAAAAATTACAACATAGAATATTTTGCTGTACTAGGTGTGTGTGTGTGTGTGTGTGCGTGTGTGTGCGTGTGTGTGTGTGTTTTGAATAGTGTTATGGCTTGTGTCTAGATATTCCCCCAAAGCCTCATGTCATAGGTGGGGCTTTTCAGAGGTGGCTGGATCTAGGGTGTGTGATGCTGGGATCAACAGTGTGTGATTACTAAATTAGTCCACTGATTGGTTTGGCATACTTCTGGGAGTGGATAATGGGAATGCCCACCCTCAGTGTGAATGCTACCTGCCCTAAGGGCTCATAACCTGGATAGAATGTAAGAGACAGAAAGGGGGCTGCTGTCTTCACTTACTGCTTTGCTACTTTGCTGCTTGCTGCCTTCTGCTTTGCTTCCCTCTGCCTGCCGTGAACTATTTTCCCTCTATGATGCCCCTCTGCCATGACACCCTACCCTGGAGCCAGCCGACTTCCAACTGATACCTCTACAAACTGAGCTAAATAAACCTTTCCTCTGTTAACTTTGGGTATCCGGTATTTTGTCTCAGCAAGGAGAAAAGTAACTAAGACAAATAGTAAGTAATTCAATTGCTGGCACCCTATTTATTTGTAAGCTAATCTTGGTTAATCAAGTCCCTGGTCAGGCCTCTAAGTTCTGCTCCTGTCTTGGTTGTTCCATGCTTTTCTTTTGATTTTACCCAATGCTGGCCTTCTCTCTATCCCTCCCACTTAGCAAACTGATTTATACACAAGAGATGTCTTTCTGTGCTAAACGTTATTTTTAGCTATGTATAAAACATTCAAGAAGAAAGAAAAATAGGTTGAAGTTCAGAAAACAATAAGAGGCTTTGGCCATAAACCATGACTTGTCACTGCTGTGGTGGTGCACAGCTCTGTTCCTCTATGTCCTTGTGTCTCAGCAACTGCAGCCCTCACAGTCATTTGAAGCATATTTGATGTAATTTACTCAAGTGTTTAAAAGGCATGGGACTTTATTAAGGTAATAAAAATAGTTTCAAAGCAATATGAGGATGACCTATTTGTGTGTTCTGTTATGCTTGGCATTGATTAATCCATTGTGTGCAATTGAGAATCCTACTTTAACAAGCATTTCCTGCAGTCTCCATTGAGGGGGTTGCTCTTGCTGAATGGGTTTAGAAACCAAACTGTCATTCTAGGGTTATTTGTGCCACTCTTTGGTGGGTTTATTATACTTCAGGGTATTTACTCATAAAATGAGAATAATTCTAGTTCCTATTTCATAAGAATTTTAGGGATTAAATGAGTTAATACACTAAATACTTTGTTCCTGGCATGTAGTAAATATTCTAATATTATTACTAAAATTTAATTAAGGATATACTAAAAGAGGTGGGAAAATCCAGGCAACTCTAAAACATGAGAAGGAAATGATATTCATCTAAAAACTAAAGCAAAAATAACATCTGAGTTTCTTTATCCTTCACTGACATTTATCCTGGACAAAGTCCAATCCACACACCTTTGTATGATAGCTTCACAACTGCCCTAGAACTTTAAAAGTGAGTATTAAATTGATCCCTCTAGTTTGTAAGCTAGTCAGGTTACATATTTCCAGTTAAACTCCATGAATCTATAATTCTAGAAATGTCATTAGCATACATTTTCCTGGCAGATATTAAAATATATAATTTTATTCAACTGGTATAAATACTTTCTAATTATTTTATGTTCTAAGAAATCATCACCATATCAATGTTTTGAAAGTATAAGTAGAAAGAATTTCTGATCAAAAATATGTCATCAAAAAATTTGAAAAATGGGCCGGGGATTTAGCTCAGTGGTTTCGCCACCTGCTACGCAAGCACAAAGACCCAAGTTCGATCCCCGGTACCAAAAAAAAAAAAATTGTAGTTTCTCTTATACAAGAAACCCAAAATATAGGAAAAAATGAGATAGGTCTCTTACAAATGAGAAGAGGACTAAGAGATGGAGGGAAGGGAAGAAAGGGGAGGGAAATGGAATCTAAAAAGAATTAAGAGTCCGATCCCCGGTACCAAAAATAAAATAAAATAAAAAGAATTAAGATGTGTTACATACATGTACCAACTCCCTACAATGGATGCACTCATTATGTGCTGCAAATACACACTAAGAAAAATTTTAAATTACACTGGCGAAGCATGCCTATAATCTCAGCACTCTGGGAGGCTGAGGAAAAAGGATGTCAAGTTCAAGCAACTTATCAAGGCCCTGCCTCAAAATATAAAAGGCTCGGGGTGAGGATTTAGCTTAGTAGCACCCTGCCTGCCTCACAAGTGCAAAATCCTGAGTTCAATCCCCAGTACCAAACAAACAAACAAAATAAAAAAGGCTGGGGATGTACCTCAGTGGAAAGGCCCTAGGTTCAATATCCAGTACTGCAAAATTTAATGAAGTAACTAATGCTAAAATATAAA
>NW_004624757.1:23228155-23245660 GCF_000247695.1 Heterocephalus glaber
AAAAAAAAAAATTGAAAAATATTCTCTACTGTCTTTGGTAATAAATCAAGAGCTATAAGCAATTTATATATTGCTATTATTTTTACTTCAACTAAACCATGCATATAATTTCTACTCTGCCCTTCTGAGCTTTTCTCCTGGCACTTGGAGTTAATCTTCATCACTTGTTCTTCAGAGACATCAGTATCTCCCCACCCCACACCATGGCACACCTCTCACTGGCTTTAACACATTTATCTAGGTTCCAAGGAGACAGAATTTCCCTTCCAGCCCTCTCCATTCTCCCCACCATGTAACTGTCCCTGAGCTCTCTTCTCTACTTCCTTCTCCCACACAAAGGATTCTGGGCAGAGCCAGGAATTATGGGACACACCCTGTGGTTACAGAATAATTACCATTCTTGGGGAGCAGGCCAAGTAGGGAACATGATATGGAGGAAGAGAGGATACCCTGCAATCCCTAGAGTGAACCCTAAGATTTACTCAGATCGAGGGAGTGGAAATCTTACAAAAGCAGAATATTGAAGAAAGAAGGAAAGGAAAGAAGAGAGACGCTTGCATTGAGCACTCTGGGTACCCAGCTGGGTACTCCGGAAGGAGGTATTTATACGTCCATTTTTCAAATGAGATGAGGCTTATGGAGAAGACTCACAGAGGTTTCCAAAGCTTGCACAGGAGTGCAGATCTCAACGCAGGAGTCTTGAGCTCCAGACTCCTTCTTGCCTATGGAGCACAAAGTGGGGAGGAAGCAACTACTGTGCTCTAGGCTGGAGCACTGACAGCTGGCCTAGATCATGAGGTGGTGGCCTGCAGAAGTGGGACAGCGAGACACATCCTAGCCTTGGCAGGACCTGGGTGAAGCTAGCCTCTGGCTGGTGCTCAGGGAAGCAGTGATATCCTCAGGAAAGAGGTGTTGGCTGAACTCAGAGGACCAGCACAGGTCCACTTTCAGAGCTGGTTTTAGGACTGGCTGTGCTTTAATTTCATGGGCATCAGAAAAAGTCTCTTTAGTTTCTAAAATTACTCCCCACATTTTGGACAATGACTTGAAATGTCTTTAAGAATAAGTAGCTTTTAATTTCATCTTTTCTCTTCACATCCAAATGACCCGGCAAAGCAACAACTTAGGCCATATAAAATGTTATAAGACATGGCATATAAATAACATAGGGAGCTCTTCTTGGATTAGATAAACAGGAGTTTGACAGTGGTAGCATTTTACACTGGATTCAAGTAAAATTTCAAACAAGGATTTCAAATCTAGTATTAAGTATCCAGCAGTACAAAAGTTTCTAAGGGATGCATAAGCAAAACTATTTTAAAGGGATCAGTATTTATATCTTGAACTTCTTAAAACTAATTTCTCTAAGCACTTGCCCTCTATTTATTCAAAAAACAGCATCTCTTGCACTGAAATCTTACCATCAGGCATTGACTAAGAGCATAAAACCCTCAGGGCATCAGACAAGTGAGTGACTGGGAAGACCAGTGTGGTAGTTGAGAAAACAATGAGACTGTAATAACTAGGGAACAAATCCTTTTGCCAGTCAGCTGTTTTATAATCTTTTACTTTCACTGAAATTGAAGGAGGGTCTCATATGCTAGGTCACTAAAGATAAATTTTGATGACAGGTCCTAGGTGATTTTTGGCATATAGCTCAGAAGTTGTATAAAGAGTTGAGGGATGTCATAGCATAGCTAGATAAGTCCATATATTCTTACTTATGTATGAGAAGAAGAGTTTCAGTATTTGAATTATAAATGACAGAAATAAAAGTGATTTTATCTTTCTCATTTCAGCAGTAATTGACATTTAAACATGGCTAGATGAGCCAACTAGGGGAGGATGACAACCTCATTTTTTCTATAAAAAGATGTATTTTATACAATATAAATTCATTTTTATGCTAAATAATTACTTATCATAATTATTAGTATACTTAGTAGTATGCTAAAGTATACTATATAGTAGTATACTTAGGTTCTTCAGACAAATCAAATACTAATCATAAAAATACTGACAACCCAGAAGAAAGTAAAATTTACTTTAACTGAAAAGTGTTAGGAAATAGGAAAGAGAGAAAGTTCATCAGAAGATATGAACTTACAGGTGGATGCACCACTCCCAAACCATCCCAATGATACACTGGTGAAATTTTACACTCAGAAGGTGTAATGAGTTCCTGTTTGTCCCCCTCTTGGGCTTTTTGGGGCTCTGGGTTATCAAGAAAGTACTCAATATTTCATAATCTCCCTTAGTCTGAGAAGATGATGTATGCCACTTCTTTTTATTTCCAACAGGTCAAACAGGTCAAAAGACATAAAATTCCCCCCAATTTTTTTTCTTTTTTCTGCATTACACATGCACATATCCTTCTACCCTAAAAGCAAGCCAACCACTAAGTTACCCCTCACCAAATCCAATGCATCTTCTCTTCATGGACCTCTCTGCGCCAAGGACCTGTGTTGCTCCCCTAAACCCTTCGATTGCTGCTCTTCTTGCCACCAAATCACCTGTGCTTCTACAAAGCTCTCAGTGGTCCCTTTATTCAGCCGGCATTCTCATAGGATCCTTCTTAGGGATCTTTCTTTCTCTATATCCCCTTTCTATTTTATATCACTGGTTCTTAACGCTGTACATTAGAGTCAGTTCCAGCTGCCTAGGTCCTGATTCAGTTGGTCTTGTGAGGGTCCCAGGCAGGATTTTAAGAGCTCCTCAGGTGGTGTCCATATATGCAGCCAGGTTGAGGATAACTGTCCCTGGTTGACTTCCTTCACTTTCAAGGCTGATAGCTCAAGTATCATAAACTTTGGTCTTAGTTGTTGTTAAGCTCCATTCATATTTCCAATTACTTTTCTAGATAATTCCATCTAGAGGCTCAAAAAGTATGAAATGTATAACAAGTGCTGAATCAATCACAGTATCTCTTCACATCAATTTCTCTATGAACTCAGTCCTCCTAGTTGTTTCCTTTTAAAATAATGGCGTTAGGAATTAGACGTTGGAGTTGAGTTTAATTTCTGCTTTACATTCTAAAGTTCTAAGATCTCTCAGCATTTCATGAGATGTGTGCGGACACAAACAATACACAACACAGTAACATGTACTTACCCTACTTTTAAAAAAATTGATGAAATGCTATAACACCTTTGAAATAAATGACTTTTCCTAAAAGGCAGTATTACCTACTTAGCTTATAAAAATCAATCGAGTAAGTCCACGTACAATCTCTCTCATTTTAATGAACCAAGCTAATACTGTGCAGTCAATAAGATGCTTTGTTACAAAGGAGAAAAAGGGCTTTAGAGTCAGACATGGCTCTTTTCCCAGCCCTCCCACAAATTGAGTTCACAGCCTCAGCAAGCTGTAATCTCCTGAAATCACAACCTTCTGTACAACAGGGAGGCCCATCCTTCAGGGGTTGTAGGATTTAATGAGATATAGAAAGCAAAGTACCTAGAATTGGAGAGAGTCAATACATTTCTTTGCTACTCCCTAGTATGAGCTTGAACTCAAACAAAGCCATTATCAACATAAATGTATTTTAAACACTGATGGTTCAGTACCCATTAGTGTTTCTATTAAGAGGTAGGTATCTTTAAAATCATAGTACCAGTCAGAACAAATAAACATCTAGGAGAAATCTGACTTTCAAATTACCACTGCAAGGACAATTATAGATGGTGGTTAGGAGCCCTCATTTCAGAAAACTGTCCAGGGGAGGAGTTTCCCCTATTCACAGCCACAATTCCTTCTAGTGTATGCATGAGAAAGGATGCCAGCTTTCTAGCTGCCCTATATGAGACCGGCTTCCAGGGCTTGCAATAGGAGAGTTAAGGGTTTAAGAGATCTGGCCGATACTTAGGTCCCTCAGTTCCGTTGACACCTTGGGTCTGGCACAAGGTTCTTACTAACATGATTTCATTAATGAAGCGATGAGTGATTTGGATTTGATTATGAATTTCAGAACTGCAACATATTGACTCTGTATTGTGTGTTCCCAGAAAAGGTATATAAAACTGCCATTACTACCTGTGCGTGGTGTGATTTAAGGAACAACTGTTTTATGGCTCTTAGATGCATGGTTTTACAGTTTCACTGTTGCTGCTATTTTATGAAAGTCAGAACTATTGACTGTGTAAGTACTGTCAGGGAAAGAGAAGCTCTGCAGCAGAGCAGGGAGATAATTTTTCAACAGCTCAGGCTACTCCAGCATTGAACAACACTCATATTTCAAAAACTCTTTATTGCCTCTTCCCCTAATACTCTGTTCTCCAGTTTAAGTTTACTTGTTATTTATACCACTAGCAAAGATGGAGTAAAATGTATTGACACTCAATGGATGACCTGTTTCTACCTCATTATGAAATATAGGATACATTATAATCCTCAGTTTAATCTTGATTTCCCATACTTATTTTCTCACCTTTGCTCACTAACCTCCCTCTTCCTCAATGACATCATAGAAGTTAGGCTTCCTAAGACAAATTCCCAAACTTCCAATTCTATTCTCACATGTAGGAGTATACAAAATCAGGGCTGATTATATACATTATTTTCTCTAGTAAGTTTTTCATTAAGAGTTGTTTAAAATGTAATTATGTCCATATGTTACTCTTAAGAAAGAAACAAAAAACCCCAAATATTTTGGACAGGGTGGTAACATTTTTTTTTTTTTTTTGGTACTGGGGATCGAACTCAGGACCTTGCACTTGTGTGGCAGGTGCCAGAATCACTGAGGTAAATCCCCGGCCCCGGGTGGTAACATTTTTTAAAAAGTCAACAACTGCAGCCTCCTTCTCCGTTCTTCACCCTACCCATGCCCTGAAAAACAGATGACACCCCCCAAAAATTCACATATCAGGGCCTGGCACCAGTAATAGCAAACCACTTCTAAATAGATTACATATCTGCTAGGAGTCTTTTTTTTTTTTTAAAGGAATTAGTGTCACAATAAGAAAAATAATTTGTAATCTGACATTCTAGTCAGAACAACTGCTAGTCTGAACAACAGCTTCTAACAAAACAATCAAGACAATGTATTCAGAATCACCTTAGAGACAATATAATAGCAAATGATAATGTTAAAACTTTAGATGCTAAAGGTACAAAGTTGAATATTATTAAACACTAGGAATATGAGCCATATTTAGTAGCAAGAATATACTTTAAATTCTAAACTAAACCAAAAGCTTTATCATTAGGATATGCTCTGACCACCTTCAAAAAAATTAATATGTTGATTTTGTAAGTTTTTCTTCACATTCTTAAAATCAACACAGAGGTGAAGGTATTACTTAAATTATGAAACAGTTTGGATACAACTACATCTCTCCCTAAAACCCTGACATTGAAATATGGACTGCAATGCCAATAAAACAACAATAGAAATAAAATTGATCTTCCATTAATCAGAAGCCTCTGAAGTTCAAATATAGTAATAACTTGGTTTATGAATGCTTCTGTTTGCAAACAAAAGTATTTGGCAAAATCCTGCTTCAGTTAACAAACTCTGCATCAGGTACACACAGAACCACAGCCCTCTTCCTGACACAAACACAAACACAGCCATCTTCCCCCAAATCATAAAACAAATTAAATTCATAAACCAACATACCACTGTAAATGGAAATATATACATAGAAATTATAACAAATTATCATTTAGTGGTGATTCACATACATTTACATTAACTATAATGTAACTACAGTTATACATAACTACAGTTTTGTGCTTTCTTTCAGTGTGATCATTTCTATCAACAAAGCTGAATTTTTTGAGAGTTTTAAATACTTCTTAAGAACTTGTTTAAGTTTTTAGTTCAGGTAAATAAATCACATATTGTACCAGCATTTTACCAATAGGGTGATGTAACGTTTTGGTTGTTAAAAAGGAAGAAAAGTCCATTTAAATTCTTTGCAGTGGTTCTTCACAGATAGTTCATTTTTAGTCAGGATCATGCTGACAATAAGAAGAACCCAGTCCTCCAAGCAGCTACTGGCACACCTTCCCTTCTGATACCTATATTTGACAACCTTGTGCTTGGTTAAGGAAAGGTCTAATCATATATGTCAATAATAAAGAGCAAAGCACCTTGCAGTTTTCTTTTCTTAGTGTACTCCCCAGTGAAAGACAGATGTGTTGTGTCTAATTATTCACTGACTGGTATCGGGAGAAACATTAACATAATTGGCACATTTGTCCTAATTAACTGAGGGAAACTGCCACATGCCACCCAAGATGAAAAGTGAGTCTGGCAACCATTAGCTAGAAAAATCCACATCTATCAGAAGTCCCCAACTATCAGACAGGTCACGCTGTCCATCTTAAACTGAGATGGTCAAGTCACAGCACTGGGGTAGAAATGACACAACCGAGTTGTGGTGTGTGCATACCTACAAGAATGGAGACTCAGGTACATTAATCAAACAAATGGGAAAAGCAATTATGGGGCAATTATCAAATGCACACTCAGCCAGGCTAAGGCCCTCGGAGGAGCATTAGCCAGCCTCTCGGAGTCTGCCAAGTTCACTGACTGCTTTAGAAGTGACAAGCTCGAAGGTTTTGTGTATTTGTTTGTTTTAACCTTGGCTTTTACAGCAGCACTTCTTTTCTTTTTTTTTCTTTTATTCTTTTCTTTTTATCTTGTTTTTTTGAGATGGGGTCTCATTTTGCTGCTCAGGCTGGGGTTGAACTCAAGATACTCCTGCTTCAGCTTCTTAAATAGTTGGGATTATAGGATTACCATGCCAGCTTTATTAGCACTTTTAAAATTTTGCTACATTTTAGAATCATTTGGGCTACTGGGCTCCAAGGCGTACACCTGTAATCTCAGCTGTTTGGGAGGCTGAGTCAGGAGGATCATTGAGTTTGTGACCAGTCTGGGCAATATAGCAAGACCCTATATCAAAACAAAAAATATAAAGGATTAGGCATATAGCTCAGGGTGAAGGCTTTGAGTTCAATGTCCAGTACTGAAAAAAAAAAATCAGCAATCAGGTTACATGCCATACCTATTCAATCAGGATTTTGAGTATCATACACATCCATATTTCTTGGATGGTCTCAAGCAATTCCAGTATGCCTGCAGGGTGTGAGGCCCAGTACTGCAGCCTGGTTTTGATGATCTTGCTGAAATGCAGATTCTGATTAAGTGGTTGGGCACCATGCCTGAGATTCTTTCCAAGAAGCTCCCAGGTCATGCAAATGTGGATAATCCATGTACCACAACGTGAAGAGCAAGGCCTGAATAATTCTGAAAGATCTCTATAGCTAATAATCCTTCAATATACTCTCATAGGTAGTGTTTGGCTCCAACTACTCCTGAGCCTGAAATTCTAGTATTATTTTCTTCCTTGTTTTTCACATTGGCAATAATTGTCTGATTGTCTTTTGTAGGTGCTTCAAATAACCAAGGAAGCATTCACTGTGGAGAATCACGCTAGATGTCCTCTCTTGCCAAGAATGAAAAGCTACTTTGGCTGTGCAGGGATTTGCTTGTCAGATCTGGCATGAAATAAATATTCATTCACTTCTGTGTTGACCATTATACAATACACTTTGCATCTTTCAGTAGGTTTGTGAAAGTATAGGTATTTTTAAGGCCTTAAAAAATGTTAGTCTTCAAGCAAGTTAAAATTGTATTTTTGGACAGTTGTGAAAAACTAGCCAAAGAACAACACAAAAAGCAAGTGGAAACAGTAGTGACATTTTGCTCAGTTGTAACTTCTGCAAAGGGAAGGAATTCGCCAAGAAAGGGAATTTGTTTTCCTGCTGCGGAAAGACTGCCTTAATTGCACATATGTCAGGCTCATTGCTTTTGAGAGCTGAGCATACATAGACCATATTGTGGAGGCAAACTTGTCTTGAAATCTGAAAACTTCTAAGTTAGACCACAAAGGAAAAAAAGCATGCAGACGGATGAATGAATAGCAACATAACTGAATAAGGAAATTAAGTTCAAAAAACAAAAACTCTATTATATACAAGAGGTGATCAAAAAATACAGTGAATGTTTAAATTTTAAAAATTTATTACACAGAAGACATTGTCATCAAGCCCTCTCACAATAGTCCCCTTGCTTTGAACACCCTTATCCCATCTCTCTTGCCATTTTCTGAACCAGTTTTGGAAGTCCCCTTTCATGAGTGTCTTTACATGGTGTGAGCAAAACTATGGTAAATGCTGCTCATACATACTAGCCAATGAAAAGGCAGGTTCAGAAAAACGTCACAGAGTGTCCTCATTACCTTATTTAGCAGATTTGACAGCACGTGACATCTGGCTCTTCCCCAAAGTCAAAATGACCATAGAAGGTAAATGGTCTGAGTTGATTCAGGATACCAAGGCAGCCATGATAGCATGATTAAAGTCACTCATGAAAGAGTTCTCCCAGAACTGCTCCAGAAAGTGGAAAGAAGGATGGGATGAATGTGTTCAATTTCATGGGAATATTTTGAGGGGAGTTAATGACAATGTGTCTTTTACTGTAATAAATTTTTAAAAATTTAAACATTCACCATATTTTTCATACCTCTTACAACAGCACTTTCTAAGGGGACAATATAGCACAGAAGTATCCTTAGCAGGCTATCTTTTCCAAGGAAAAATCTGTGACAAATCCGTGACTCATTCTTAATTCTTAATCAGTTTTAACTGTTAATTTGCATTTTAGGATGAGTAACTCTTAGCCTTTCTTCTTATTTACCAGTGAAAAGTTTTCATGAATACAGCTACTCAGTTTGACAATCTTTAGCAAATGCAGGCTTTTTGCTCTCTACCACTGCCATTTTCTACCCATAATGAGTTTCTGTTACGTAGTGTCTGTAAGCCTATGAAGGATATGAAGAATCACTGAAAGAAATTCCACACTAAGAGAACATGTCAAAGAAACATGATAAATGTTTTGGGAGAAACAAAAGCCCTTGAAATAAAAGACTTTCCCACATTGTGATTTTGGGCATTGCCTAGGGCTTTGCCTGTTGTTGCAGCACCACTGATATAGAGGTTATATTTGAAAACAGGTGAGATCTACTGGCGTTAGGTCACTAAGAAAATGGTGTTAGGTCACTAAGAAAAGCCCATGCTGGTGAGTCTGTGGCACTTTAGCATGAGAGATTCCACTTTCTCTTGAATGACCAACTATTCTCTTCATTTAGCAAAATCAAAGTGAAACACACCACTCAAAGTCTTTAATTCTCATGGAAACCAGTACATCTCCACTTTTCTACATCTCTTCTGTTTTCACCCCTGGACAGACAACCATTTTCTCTTGTTTGGGTCATGGCAAGATTCTCTTTTAAATGGTGATTCTATTGCCATTCTCACACTTCTAAAGTCTGTTTTCCATGCAGCTGCCAGAATAGATACATGGATAGATAGACACACATAAATAAGTTAGGTCAGGACAGTTCCTCACTTAAGCTCTTCTGTGGGTTTTCACACACTTAGAGGTGACTGCATATCCCTGAATCCCTCTTCCCTCCAGTGAAAGACTCAATGTCTTCCCGGGCTCCCCTTGTTCTTTGGGTCTCAGACACATTGGCCTCCTCCATAGTCCCATAGCTTCAGCAGCTCCTTCCCGGGTGTGTCCTGCCACTCCAGCTGCCTAGAGGGTTCTGACCCAGATCCTTTCAAAATTGCCTTCTTCCTGTCAGTCAGAATTCAGCTCAAACATCATCTCTTTAGGTAGTTTTTCTTTGAACTCTAAGGAGACTCCCAACCCCCCACAACCATCTCTCATGACATTGTTTCCTTTAACTTATGGTTATCTGAAAGTTTCCTTTTTTAAAATTTGTATTCTTGTTTACTGTTTCTCTCTTCCAGGGACTTTGACTGGCTTGTATTTCTTTTTTGTTTGTTTGTTTGTTTGTTATTGGTACTGGGGATCAAACTCGGGACCTTGCGCTTGAGCAGCAGGCGCCGGAACCACCGAGCTAAATCCCCAGCCCTGACTTGTATTTCTTACAAACACAAGAGTATGTGGAACACAGTGAGTCTACAATAAATATTTTTAAAGGAAATGAATTTATAAATTTAAAACTTGCATTTTGCAATATAGTCTTGTGTGAACCACTACATATATGTAGAAATCAAGTCCCAAATCTGTAAGTCAGACAGGCTATTTTTTTTCCTGTTTTTTAAAGTTGATGCTGATATTGTTATTTTTATTTTTACCTCTGATTTACAGATTATATGGGTTTGTGGTGAACTCTGTAAGTATTTAGGGGCAGATCTGAAGAGTAAGAGTGGCCATGATGAAGCAGAGGTGGTAGAAATGTTGATTTTCAAAGATTGAGAACTGCTATGCAGGAACCCTAATCCTATCTATGAAAACTGTTTTCAAGGCTGATAATCTTATCATCAGGACTCCTGTTTGTCACTACATACATGCCAGGAGAAAATTCCAACAGATCTTACTGGGCACTGAAAGCAATCTCTCCCTTCAAATTAGCATTCAAAACTTTTCTCTTTGAATCTCTTTTGTCTACAAATAATATAAAGCCTAGCTTGGGAGACAATGCACCTGCACAGAAATTCATCCACATGAAGTTCCAATATGAGGGAAGGCAGCAAAATACAAACAGCTCTCAGGATGTAAAGTGTCCATGGCCACATTGGTAGTCAGTTAGATGGAGAGCCACCTGATGCTGCCAGCAGCTTTGTGCCTTGACAGTATCAGCTTTAAAAAATCTGTTCCCCGTTTATCACAACTAAACTTAGCACAAATAATCTGTTCTTTTGCACTTCATCCCATATTTTCCCACTTGCTAATTAGAGATGCAAATGTTGATAAATAAGATGACTGTTTTAAGTACAACTGGGTCAATAAGTTGAACATTGTGCCCTGTTCCTTCAATTAAACTCCTATGAGAAATAGCTCAATTATAATTAGGGAAGCAATTATCCTCTTGTTAAAGGTGAAACACATCACAGGTTTTAGTGAAGAATTCAGTTTTGCTCCTCTTCCCATGCCAACAAATCTTGTATCCATTGATATTCTGATCCCAGTGCTCTGCAAAAGGGATCATCTGATGAAATAAAGCATCTCTGAGTGTATTCCTGGCTCGCCATGTGATAGTAACACTTTCTAGGCATAAACTAGAATGAGCAAATAGGGATTAATTTCATAGAGCACAGCTATTATGCCACTGGAGAAACCAGTGCCTGGTCCATGGGCATATTAATTTTCTCCTTCTTCAGGGAGATGGGAGGGAGGTTTGTCTGTTGAAAGAGAGACAAGTGCCTTACCAGAAATGGAAGAAAAGAATTATATTTCTGGCTGGATCCTAGCAAAAGTGTTATAAAATTACTGAGCAATATCATGTGCAAGAATTTCTGGGATTAGTTTTTTCTTTCTTTCACCTAGCTTAAATTCAAATTTTAACCCTTGAACTAAGGTATCTTCTAGTGGCCTTTATTCCTGGTCCTAGAGGGTTGGAATCCTGCTCTTAGGATTCAGACTGGCAGACTCCCTCACTCCATAATGAGTTTGTTTAATAGGGACATATTTTCCAGGATGAAAATTACTCTTTGCCTAGAAAGTTCTATTTATTGAAGCACAGCTTCTCTATCATATCTAGTAGGACCCTCTCCTTTCCTTTGGTTAAATATACTTAGAGAACTTACTAAGTGATCTCTAATCTGCTGATGTTAAAAACACAACCTGAACAAAAACGTCTTTTTAAAAATCTCATCATACTCACCTCAGATAAGCAGAATAAACAGAAAAACTTCAACACAAATCACAGCTTTATAAAACTGTAGTATATTGGGGGGTATCCTTTAGCCAGCCACTCTAATTCACCCATCGCAGGTATTACATAGTATGAAATAGTTTTGAATGTGTTGTTAAATAACTAAGTACCCCCATACCCTGGCTGGATTCCTAGGCTACTCAGTGATTATGAAGTAAAAGGAATTACATCTGATACAACACAAGGTTTTCAGGATTCTGCTTCTGTGTTAGGCAGGAGCTTAACTACTGCTTTAGTAACTTATGCAGTTACTAAATATTTTTAATAACATTCCTGGGTACAGAGAAAGGAAGTACAGGACCAGAAGAGGAAGCAGCTATGTCTAGAACTCTGAAACTCTTGTGCTTTGTCCCTCATGTCTACACAACATGGTTTCTCTTAACCAATGACTACTGAGAGGAGTTCTTAGTCAAAACTTTCACAGATGAAGAGATGGAGTATAAGGAATCCTGGGCTGGTCTCTTCATTTTCTGAGACTTTATTATTTTCTTTTCTTGGACTTTGAAAAGATAATCTATCAACAGTGACCTCTGCCAAAATTTCCTTTTTGGGAGAAAACGCAAGGGCTGTTAAACTGTCTGGGTCCATAAAGACCAAATGACAAAAAGTAACTTGAATGACCAGAATGAAGACATAAGCATTTCATGACTTGCTGCAGAGATTCACATTACCTTTGGGACATTACACTGAGTTACAAAAACTCATCACAAACTCTTCTACTGTAAATTTGCATAATAGTAGCCTGCTGTGCATCTCAGTAGCAGTGCCTGGGGGATACAGAAAGTGTTTACTCATTTGGTACAATGAATGACAAGGTGTGTGCATGCGTGCAAAAGTGTCAAGCCAAGATTTTAACCTACATGATGCTCCATGTAACAGGTTTTGTGTATGTTTCCCTGGGCATCATGGGAGGTAAAATACACCCATACCATTTTTCTGTTATGTAAACATGTCATGTACCATACTGAAATGTGGGTGTGGCTCACAGTAGCTGCACCTGGAGAAACCAGGAACCCAATTCAGTATAATTGCACATGAAAAATCAGATTTGCAATTTTGGAGGAAGTTGAAAATGAATCATCAAATAACTCATGCATGGATGATGATGATGATGATGATGATGATGATGATGATGATAATTTCAACAACAGTCATGTAAGCCAAAGTTCCTGTGAGAGTGAAATGAAATAAGAATTGACTGATACAGACACAGGGAGTAAAGACCTCTTTAAAACAGCAATGTGAGTACATATTCAAGTAGTCAAAATGGTACCAAATAGAATGATCCAAGGTTAGAACTAGGCCCAAAAATATAACGAGGATCTTGGCAAGGGTGAAACCTACTGGATGGAATGCCAGCACCACCATTCAATGTTGGGAACTGTAACAGGTGATACAGTGAAAGGGTAATGGGAATTGTCAGAAACCCCTGCAGTGGTCCTGGTCTCCTGCAAGCCAGTACAATGTCTGAGAGATAGGAAAGTGGGAATTAAAAGAAACACAGACAGAGACTTGAGAGAAACTGAGTCTTGGGCTGATCTAAGCTGTTCTGGGCAGCAAAGACAAAGGACTCCCAGGACATGCAGTGTTTATTCATTACAAGTGTGGGAAGGGGGGAAACTGGGCAGGCCTTGGGACACTTGCTGATAACAAGTATCAAGCAAGCAGGACTGCAGAATGAGGGCACAAGCATATCTTTGTAGAAGAGAACAAATGGTTAATTCAAAGGGGAAGAATTTAGTTGGAGTCTATTGACCTTGACTGGGAGTGAACTCAGACTAGCTCTGCTACTTCCAATGTAACACAGTCGAATTATGGAGGGGCAAGAAGCTTGTACCACTATAGCCTGCTAATACTGGACAAAAGTGTCTGCTAAAGATGAAATGCTACAAGATGTTGTGAAATATAGAAATGATGAGATACAAGTAAAATGTTCTGTATGCACCAACAGCCATATTAAAAAATGTGTTTATTATGACATCTGATTAGCTGAACTGAAAGCATTCATAGGTCTGCTGTACTTAGCAGGGCTTTCTTATGGTAATCACTGAAATGTGAAAGACTGGTGGAGAAGCAGTGGGTGTGGTCTTGAGGTTATTATAGAATAACAATGATACTGAGGAAATTTGGTTTCCTTCACAATTCCTTGAGATTAGCTAGGCATGGTGGCACATGCCTGTAATCCCAGCACTGGGGAGGCTGAGGCAGGAGCATTGCCACCAGTTTGAGACCAGCCTGGGCTACCTAGTGAGTTCAAGGCCAGCCTGAACTATAAAGCAAGACCCTGTTTCCAAAAAAAAAAAAAAAAACAACAAAAAAAACCTGCCTGAGGTTTGATGACAAGATCACCTGGCAAGAAAGAAAAAGAACTGAACTGATAATCTGGCTGCTATCCACTCATTGAGAGTTTTGTGGCTAATTGTCAAGGAATTTACATACCATCTAAGTACATGTCTATTGATAAACATCTTGCAGAATTTCATGGTCATTGTAGCATTAGGCAGTATATGCCAAAAAATCCTTCAAAGTACAGTATAAAAATATATGCCTTGGTAGATGCAAAGAAATATACTTTCAATTTAGAATTTATCCTGGAACTTAGCTACTTTCTTTATAGTAATAAACTGAATGATGCTGTGAACAAACTTGTTGCTCTCATCTCTCAAACTAATCAGAATGTGACATTTAACAATTGGTTAACCAGGTTCTGATTACTGTTACATTTGCTAACAGAGCACAAGTTGACGAGGATAGGAGATATATGCAAGAAAAAAGCAGAAATTCCCAATGAAATGTTGCAATTTCAAAGCAGAGAACTCTACAATACAATCTTTAGATTTCAGAAAGATATAACATTGGCCTAGTATATGGTAAAAAGAAAAAAAAACAAAATAAACAAAAAAATTAGTACTGCTGGTGTCAACATTGTACCATGATGGAAAAATCGACAGGGAAACTGACAAAATTGAAGCCTGAGATAGTAAATTTTTAGAACAAAACCAAAGGTGGAGTAGATGTTGTTGATGAGTTATGCAGCAACTATGATGTCACTCGAAACACAAAGCATTGGCCAATGGTTGTGCTTTACTCAACCCTAAACATGTGTGGCATAAATTGTTTGAAAGTTTACAAAGAAAATAATAAGTGCAAAATACCATCGAGAAATTTTCTTAGAGGACTAGGACTGCAACTCATAAGAGGTCCACAAGAGAGGAAGAACAAAATGTTTCTTTCCAAAATCTGTGGAGCACACTGGTGAGCTGACAGATGAATAGGCAGGTGCACAGTCATGATATCTGCATGTTCCATGCACAAGTATCACTTACACTGAGAGCACATATGTTTTGTTTTCCTGTCCTTTTTGGTAGAGCACAGTTGACATCTTTTTTGGCTTTCCTGTTGTCACAGTAGTTCTTTGTGATGTGGCACCTGCTTGTTCACCTGACAGGAATTTCTGTGGTAGACTTTTGGTTCTATTTACATTGTAGTTTACATAGGTCTTTATTTCTGATGTTATCTTTTAGATTTTGTAAGCAAGTAAATAGCTGACGTAAAAATGTTTAGGTCTATTTTAAGCACTCATAGCACATATTTAATATTTCATTGATCTTATTTTCCTGCTAAGTACATGTTGTACAATATGGTAAGAAGCTCGTGACAAAAGAGGAAGACAAGAGAGGTGACGAGAAAGGCCAGACACACAGGAAAGGAAAGCTAAGCACATGTGCTGTCAGTGTAAGTGAGATGTGTGCATGGAACGTGCAGTTGTCATGTGTGAAGACTGCCTAGGGTGTGACAACTGAAGCAAAGATTATTTTTGTTGTAGAGTTCTATTGGTATTATGATTGTAATTCATATAGGAATTTATGTTATTTTTTAGACTTTGTACACCAAAAATTTCAGTGTTGAAAATTTTGATGCTTTTTTATACTCAATAAATATTAAAAATTCAATACCTTATTTTTGATTTTTTTCCTGTTTCAGTACTCATTGTTTAATATAATAAAACTCATAACATTAAAATTAATAACTCATCAATAGAAATAGTCTAAAGAATAAATGTGGGTATTATACACCCACCACAAAGCTCTTTTAACATAAAACTGATGTCATGGACCTACAAGGAAATTTGACGGCATCATTGTAAAGGTACCTCCTTGTTTGAAAGCTCGCAATGTTATCTTCCTTTGTTGCATTTATAGACTCCAAGCAAAGCAAATGGGTGAAGGATCCAGGAGGACCTCTTGTGACTCTTTGAAGAGCAGAAGTTTCTCCTCCACATATCTGACAGTACTGAGAGGGGCCAATGTGCTCAGGGACTATTTTTTAATTCAAGAGGTCAAATTCAGTCTTCTATGAATTACTAAGTGATAGTATAATAGTACTAATAATGGCCAATGTTCCTAGATTACTTTAGATACATTCTCAATGATTTGCATAGGTCACCTCATTTAAACCTCATAACCATATTGTGCATGTATACTATTATTATCTCCCTTTAATAATTGAGAAAACTTAGATTCAAAGAATTTAGGTCTTTTGCCCAAAGCCAAAGAGTTAAAAATGATCCTGCTTAAATTTAAACTTGGTGTTCCTAAAGAAAATTATGTTAAGATTCTACTGAGCAGAGGACAGAATGCCAAAATATAGAGAAATTAAATGTTATTACCACAATAATGTCTTTGTGTTTATTTGCACCGATGTGTTACTATTCTGAGATTTGAGTTCTTGAAAAACTTACTGGTTTGGACAGGAAGGAAAAAAGTACTATTTTCTGGTACTCTGCAAACAATATCCAGTACTGTATGTGATTATTTCCTTAATAAAGTTAGACATATGCTTATAAGTCACAGAAGAAATGATTGATCTGTCACATATTCATCGAACATTTACTATCCAACTATCTCGGACTCATTTGCATTAAACACCAAATAAGGACACATTCAGCCTGGCCTGACTTAATAAAGAATGATGTAGTTATTACAAAACACAGAAGTTTTATCTGCTGGTCTCTTTTTAAGACCAATATTTTATTTTATGCTATTTTATAATTTAAAATTCCTTAAAGAAAAAAATGAAAATTAAATAATTAATGTACTTAAACTAAAATGATCATATAACCTTTTAGTCCCCAAGTTACTGCTCACCCCTTTCTTTCTATTTTATCTGCTCCTCTTGAGCTAATGGCACTTGTTATATGTCATGTTAAGGTGTTCATTAGCTTTCTGATCTTGGTGACTTTAAAGGTGTTGAAAAGAACCTACACAGGAGTTTATTAGCCTGATCTTCAGTGTGCACGTTTGATCTCTCTTCTGACTTCAAAAAAAGAAATGAAAAATTAATATGGATTAAATATAGTTCTTTGAATGTCAAATGGGTATATGATTTTTGAGCTTGCCAAGTGTTAATTGGTCTCTTCCCTGGTGATACAAATAAAATTCACAGCCAATTAGTTTTCAGTCATGAATCTTTACTCCTTGACAAAGTGAACTATTTTGTTGAGGAGACTGAAAAAAGTGAAGAACACCAGGGTCTCCTCACTCAATGTCTGCACAGGGACTGGTTACATTTAAGGAAACTTGAGCAAAAATGAGCCAGTGGATATACATATTACTCTTCATATGCTTTGGTTTGTAAGGATAGTTTTGTTTTTTTTAAATTCTTTTACTGGTACATTTTAGGTATACAACACAATTACATTTCTCATTGGGAATTGTACCTTTACATAATGCATCTTAGTTCTTATTTT
>NW_004624757.1:23250523-23285721 GCF_000247695.1 Heterocephalus glaber
GCACAATTTCTCCTGTTATCTGAGAAATTATTTCTGATTTCATTTTTTCCAGATCCCCTTTTGTTGCCAGTTCAGTGGGTCCAGGTGTTTGAGAATCAGAGCATTCCATCTCATTTCCCTTTGGGGTTGCTGTAGGTGATCTGGAAGTCTGGTTTTGAGACTTATTTATGTGTTTTCTCATTGTAACTGGGTGGTGGGTGTTGGCACCTGCAGGGATTACCTCCTCTGAGCTGGGAGAGGTGGGACAGGGGCTGGGAGCAGCCATAGGGATGGTGGCCCAAAAGCCCTTTCCTCTGGGCTGGGAGCAGCAGGAGGGATGGTGGCTGGAAAGCCCCTTCCTCTGGACCAGGAGCAGTGGGACAGCGGCTCAGATGCCCCTACCTCTGGGCCGGTAGCAGCGGGAGGGATGGTGGCCCGGAAGTCCCTTACTCTGGGCCAGGAGTGGCGGGACAGAAGGTGGCCCAAAAGCCCTTTCCTCTGTCCTGGGATTAGCAGGAGAGATGGTGGCTGGGAAGCCCCTTCTCCTGGACCAGGAGCAGTGGGATAGTGGCTCAGAAACCCCTACCTTTGAGCCGGGAGTGGTGGGAGGGATGGTGGCCTGGAAGCCCCTTCCTCTGAGCCAGGAGCGGCCTTTTCAGGATAGTTTAACAGAAGAGGTAAGCACTAGATTTTAGAACTACAATTAAGGAGACAGATACACTCTTGTAATCACCAAAATGAAAAATTGAAGAGAGAAGAATTTCTGCATTTTTGTTCACACTAAACTATACCATGTCTCAGTGATGGAAGATAAAGACATGGTGTTGGATGGAATAACCACAGTCATGCACTCTTGATAAAGTGCTAGAGATGCCAATGGGATGACAATTACAAAGCCAAAAATAGCTCTCTTTTTTCAAAGCAAAAACCCTCAATTTTTAATCCTTTGAGTTTTTTTAATGGACTCATAGATATATGCATGGCTGTGACAGAAAATGGAGTCATTTTATAAGCACCTTGACAAAATTAACAATTAATTTGTTATTAATATTAATTTGGAAGGAACTATCAGATGTTTCATTTTGTTGTTGTGGGACTAAATACCTATGAAGATTTCTACCTTTGCTTCCATCTCAAGGCTGAAAAACTATTAGAAATCAAATAATGAATGCATTATTAATTATTAATCACTTTTTCACATTGTAAGTTTCAGTATTATTTTTCAAATTCATGGACAGGTTAAAAAAAATCAACTGACCCATATCTATTGGCCTCATGTATAGATCCAAACTGCAACAACTGACATATGTTTCTTTTCTCATATGCAATGCAGGTGACAAATTCCAAAGGACTCATGGAGTTTGTAGGCTAACAAGGATTGCCCACAATCTGGCAGCTATGTCGCCTATCAAGTTAAAGTTAAAGTGAGCCCGGGTCTGCAGGGCTCAGGACTAGCTAGGGCAATTATGGTGAATGCATAGAAGCATGTCTCCTAATACTCATGGAATGGGTAAACTGTTTCAGAGTTTAGGATTATTGGTTAACAAATGAAAGCTGCAGCATTAGTTTCCTTCAACAGGATGCTCAGGGTGGTGAGTGTCTCAGGAGAGCGTGCAGTCTCCTGTGAGTCATGTAGGCAGATTCCCCAGAGATGAGGATTTGGAAAGGGCACTGTATTATTTGCTGCTGATGAAAAGTCATGGTATTAATCCAATTTGTAATACTTCATTAGCAATCAAGCAGCCTTATTTGAGCAGAAAAAATGAAAAGGAAGAGTTTGATGGAAAACTTACAGGATGAATCTGACATTCATTACTACTAAAACATGTCTGAATGAATATGGTTTTTGAGTCCATATATCACAAACCAGGAAATACACAGGTGGGGCTCAGAGGCTCATAGACACTGTATACACACACACACACACACACACACACACACACACACATCTTACACTAACAAATTTTAGGGGGATATTATCAAGAACAATAATAAAATTGCGAGCATAGTAAGTCATACTATCTTTCTCAATAAGTGCCAAATAAAATACAACAGTATTTCTGATTTCTTTAAAGAAAATGACAAACTAAATCAAGCTGCCTGTGGCTTTGTCCGGTGGGATGTTCTAATTGACTCCCAAGTCATTTATCAGCTCCCAATCAATCTATTTTGCCAGCAGCAGGCAGTTAGGATTCCATTACCAACCATCCATCACACCATGTCCTAATTCACTGCACCATTAGCCATGGATTAGGCCTTTGTTAGAATAACTAAGTGCCAATTGCTAAATGCAAAGAATTTTTGTCACCTCAGCTACTGGGATCCCTTCAGGTGGTCGGCACTGGAGTAAAACTTCCTGTTCCAGGGACACTTCCTTTCCCAGGGGCTCCTGCTCAAAGGTCTTCCGTAGATCTGAAAGGCACGGGTGATAAAATATGTCAAGACTAAGTAACATTTACCTATGCATAGAAAGTTCACAATTTTTTCCCAGTTTAGTATTTTATGTCTTTGTATTTTTTAAGCCACATGCAATTAGTACTGACTCAAAACCTGGGTGGCTGCATTCTATGTGGTGGATATTAAGAAACTCAGAGACTTTAAGAGGAGTCTCTGGAGATCCTTATTTAACCATCAGTGAAACTCACTGGTTATACTTTGCTATTTCTTGATAATCAACTATGCTGATCACATTTTAGACAAAAGAACCCTATTTTCATGATCTGTATGCACAGAGTTGCTTATGTATATAAATCTTTTTCTCCTTTCTCACAACAGACATTATTAGAGTTGTAGAAACTCTGGAATCTTTTGATCAATAAATCAAAACCAAGCTTTTGTTGCAGGGTGGAAAAGGGAAAATTGGAGTCTTCAAAGAATGACTATAACTTCTTGATGCTTCAAACCCCAGGTAGAGGAGAGTAACTCTTGAAAAGATTTCAGAAATAACTCAATGTCTAATTTTGAGGCCATTTTTCAGTTAGAATATTAAGTAGCCGTTTCCACTCAGATATACCAAGTACCTAATTATGTGCTTATACATAGTTGTTACAGCAATATGTATCAGAGTTTTAGAAACTATTATGGATAGATGCAAAAATGTTGGAAATCAATTTGTCATTTAAAACACATCAGAGGCACATTCTTCAGGACACATGGCATTATTTATGTAATTAAATAATGCCATGTAATTATTTTGTCTTTATTGCTTAGCTTTAAATTCTAAATCAGTTTTATCTAATTCCTGAAGTTAAAAATTTATTCAGAGAGTTTCAAAACAGCATTAAAGAAGCCCCTGCCCTCAATTTCTATTTTGTGTAAATACAGTTCTGTTCTTGCCGATAAAAAAATTGGAATTTTATCCAATGTATTTTAATAAAAAATAAACACCTCTGTCCTTTCATTCCAGGTCCCTGATAAAGATGTAAGAATCTGAAAGTACCACTTCAGCCCACTGAACTAACAAGTGGGAACCCAAAGACTCTCCAGGTAGATACCTAATGGGTCCCTTCCAGTAAAGTGCCACCTAGAAAATGGACTGAGGAAAAAAAAATCGCTAGACATTTGCCATTTTGTTGAATTTCTTAGCAGAAGAAAACATTATAGTTGTAAGAAAATCATGAGTCTCTGTGCATTTGATAAAAGACAAGACTCTCAAAACAGTGCCAGAATTTCTGTCAGAAAGGTGCCTTTAACTTGATTATTAAGAAATTGAGTCTTGTAGAAATGAATATTTAGAATCCACGGCATTACCATAACTTGAAAGTTATCTAAACCATGTCCTTGTTTTACATCTGAGAACTATGTTTACCAAACTATCAAAGCCTCATAGAAAAATAACTGCTGTTGCACTGGAACCTGCTGACCTTTGATTTTAAGCAACTTGTCATCTCATGTGTTCCTCTACAGACCAACTCTGCTTTTCTAACAGAAACTTGAAAAGTGTTCTTTTCTAATACAGTAGTTTCTACTTCTTTTTTGTTGATCTACATTGAGATAAAAATTTGTAAAACGCTAGTTACCAATAAAAAGAACACCAATGAATAACTTTTATGGAATAAAATGCTACCGGTGGGCAATCCATATTTGTGCAAAATGACTTTGAAGGACTCTCATCTGATGTGAACTGGGGTGAAGACAATGACTGGAATTCGTTCTGAAATTAATTACCATTCTGATTCACCCTTACTTAAATTAATCAGGATATCACAAAATGAAGTTATGGATAAGTGAAAGTGAGGCACATATGTTCTCAAATATTCATAGGAATTCCACTTAATACAAAATGTCTTCTTACGGTAGATTATTTCATTATGTACTTAGGGTGAAGACATGTAAGATCTAGAAGCAAAACTATAAGACGCTATTAGTTTGATTTATGGAAATTCTTTTCACTATGGTAAGGAATGGCAAAACCTCAAAGGCTCCCAAGCAAAGGAAGAGATCAGATGCCATCTTGCCCTGTGTGAAGGCAGTAAGGGACTCAGATTTAAACCATGAGGATGATGGGGTCCTAAACTCAGCTGGTATTGGTGGATAAGCAGATTCTAAAGCTACGTAGATCATACCTTCAGGAAGACCTAGGTATATCTTAGATACCACATTCTTAGATACCACATTGTCAATCTGTTTCCAACTTAAATGAAATATTACCAAGTTGAGCAAGAAAGGTCACAACTCCATTTTAGTACGTGTCCAGTTCAGCATATCTGTGGGATATTTGATTAGAAAAGTCCAATAGGTATAGACCATGGTTTCTAAACATTGATACTATGAGCCTGTCAGACAGGACTGTTTCCTTTGTGCTGAGGTTGCCCTTTCTACATAGCAGGATGCTTAGAAGCGTCCCTGGTCTCTACCCACTAGATGCCAGTAGAGCCCCTCCCTGACAACAAATGCCTGCCGGCATTGCCAAATGTCCCTGAGGGGATCCCCAGCCCAGCTGAGAAACACCAGTCTAGAGCTTGAAAGAGAAATCCTAGTAGCATTCATGGCTGGAGCTCTGGGACTCCATACCATCACCGGGGTAGGGAGGACTGCAGCAGAAAGAAGAGGACAATACAACCCAAGAAGAAAGTCTGCCTGTGAAAATGACATACGGCAAACAAAGAGGTAGGAAAAGGGTAAGTGTCGGAGGTGCCAGGAAGAAAGTAAAATTTTCAGACACAGGGAGGTCCACAGGCCAGGTGCAGTGTAGACTCCAAGGGGAGAAGCCTTGGTTTGGGAACTGTAGGAGTGCGTGGGAATGGGGGGTGACCATTCTGAGGACCTCCTACTCTCTTCCAAATCTTCATGGTGCTACAAGCCAGCAGCACCACTGAAGGGCAGTGGGTTTGTGTGTGGAACGCTGTGACTCATTAGAGTATGGTGTTCTTTGGGGCACACTTTTTAAATTCCTGCTGTAGGACAGGGCATCGTATGTAATCCTTGTTCCTCATCAAGGATGGTGACCACAAGAGCCAACTACTTGAAGAGCTAGATTTAAACCATCATTAAATATCATATTAAGGGCCGAGGATTTAGCTCAGTGGTACTGCCACCTGCCTCGAAAGCGCAACCTCCGGAGTTTGCTACGGATACCAAAACAAAACAACAACAAAAATAAATAAATCGTTTGGTTTTAAACTCTGTATAAATTTTATCTAATTTCTAAAGCGATCTCACATTTCACCCCCACCCCACCCCCCAGCAATACTTCTTCCTGAAAGAACTTTTAAAATCCTGCCATAAAACCTCTCTCCTGGCTTCCGGGTGTGGGATGAGCACAGAATACATCCTGGCTGTGCGCGCAGCAGCTGCTCGCTTCAGTGTGCGTCTCTGTTACTCCGCGCGCGCTGGGAGGGAGGCCACAGCTCTGCATATCCTTTATCATTTGGCAAGAAGCAGGGCAAGGCAGGCCGGATGCCTTGCAGGCAGAAGGAACACAAGGGTGATGAATGAATAAGCATGAAAAACGGACACTTGTCAGCTGGGAATTAGATGTAAAATAGAATGGTTCTGAATAATCTAGGCATTCCTGTCAGAAAAAAACCAAAAAGATGAATTTCTGCCCTTGGAAGACTTTTAGAATTCGACGTTTCTGTTTTCTTTCCAATAGTTCTAAGGCTGCTAAAATGACTAAAAGGCCTTTCATTATAACCTAGATTACTTTTGCAAAGTCAACTTGGCCTAACTCTGATTTAGTTATTGATTCTACCCATTAAAAGAAAAATCAGCTTTGTCATATGTAAGCATTCAGAGGGACATTTACTCAGGAGCGTGCATATTGGTTTACCAAATCCATACATTGAAATCCAATTAGCAGATGTTGAATCAAATCTGATATGGATTTCTATTGACCATTTACACACAAAGAGCGGCATTTTCAATATATGCATGTCTGCATACAAAAGGCTTGTTTTTCATCATAGAATTTTGATGCTTTCGATGATTTTTTGCACAATAACATTGTGGTGCAAAATTATCTGTGATGTGGAATACAAGAATACACTGATTTACGGCATTTTGCCAGCACTAACTAGTTCTGCTTTTTGACGATGGAGTTAGTAAAGAAGATGAACTGAGAGATGGGAGACTTTCTGGACTTCACTTTCCTCTTTGCAAAATGAAAATAAAGAACTAGATTTTTTTGAAGGTCTCTTTTTCTGTAAGGGCCTATGAATGAATAAGATGTTAAATATGCATTGTAGGGGAAAGAAACATCCTACGTGGAGTAAAATAATCCTTGGTTGCAATTATCCATGTCAAAGAAAAGTAATAGGATAAATTATTTTCAAAGTGTAGGAGTTGATGCATCTTAGAAGACACCACTCTATAATATTGCCCGACAGACAACTTTTCAGGAAACTTTTGGACACTTGAGTCTACATGTTTGGAAACAATTAGAAACTAGAAAGAAGGGTGGGTTCCAGAAGATTCAGTGTTAAAAATTTTAGCAACTTTCTGGTAGGAATTTAAAAGAGGGATATAATATACTCTACTGTCTTACTTTTTTCATAGCTGGGTCTCAATTCTTAACACGCACAACTTAAAGAAGGAGAGATTTATTTTGGCTTCACATTCAGCACATCCTCTGCTGGCTGGAAAGGCAGAAAGCTGGTGGAAGAGCCTGGCTGGAGGAGTGTGCTCTCCTCATGGTGACCAGGAAGCAGAGTGAGGGGAGGAGCCAGGCAGGGAGATATCCCTTCCGTGTCATGTCCCCAGTGACCTCCCTGTGATGAATTCTTTCATCATACAGCTCCCTCATCATTCATTCACCACACCAAAGCCCTGCCTGTGAGTTTATGAGATTTTTATTTTATGAAAAAATAAAACAAATTTTCATAACCAAATAATGAATAAGAGAAGAACAATTTTTTTTTTTTTTTGTACTGGGGATTGAACTCAGGACCTTGTCCTTGCAAGGCAGGTGGCAGAACCACTGAGCTAAATCCTCAGCCCAATAACAAGCTATTGTACTGTGTATCATTATCATCAAAGTAGTTACTACATAAACCAGAAAGTAACACAAGACATAAACCAAAAAGACTGTTACAAAAAGAAAAAGAGAACGCAAACTTTCTTTGCCACAAACTAAGAGAAACTATTAGTATAAAAGAAAGAAGATAGCATATATATTTTAATATTTTTAAAACAACAGAATACATATTTAAATTTCTCCCTGCTTCCTATTTATTTCTTTTCTATTTTAGTTGAGGAATCCCACACTGATTTCTATAGTGGTTGTACTAGTTTACATTCCCATCAATGATGTAGTAGAGTTCCTTTTTCTCCACATCCTTGCCAGCATTTGTTATTACTCGATTTCTGATGATAGCCATTCTTTCTGGGGTAAGATGGTGTCTCCCTATAGTTTTAGTTTACATTTCTCTGGCGGCCAGCAATGCTGAGCACATTTTCATGTATTTAATGGCCATCTGTACTTAGTGTCTATTCATTTTGGTTACCGATTTTTTTGTTTGGATCTTTTATTTTGGGACGGTCTAATTTTTTTGATTTCTTTATTCTTGGTGTTAGTCCTCTGTCCATGGAATAGCTAGCAAAAATATTTTTCCTATTCTGTAGGTTGTCTCTTCACTCTGCTGTTTCTTTGCTGTGCAGAAGTTTTTAAATTTGATATGATCCCATTTCTTGATTGCCACTGAGGTTCTCTTCAGAGAGTCCTTCCTATGCCTATGCCTTCAGAAGTAGTACCATATTAAGTGTTCCTGTTTTAACATTTAGATCTTTGATCCTTTTTGATATTAGTTTAGTACATGGTGAAATATATGGGTCTAGTCTCAATCTTCTGCATGAGGATATCCAATTTCGCTAGCACCATTTACAAAAGAGCTTATCATTCCTCTAATGTATGTTTTTGGCTTCTTTGTC
Organism: Heterocephalus glaber; assembly: GCF_000247695.1. Next base: position 23,258,870 of record NW_004624757.1, read on the forward strand.
AAAGATCAAATGTCTGTATGTGCTTGGGGCTGTTTCTGCTTCTTTTATTCTGTTTCACTGATTCACATGCCTGTTTTTGTGCCAGTACCAACCTGCTTTAATCACTGTAGCTTTATAGTATAACTTCAAGTGTGGGGTTTTGATGTCACATACTTTGGTTTTGTTACCCAGGATTGCTTTTGCTATTCTGGGTCTCTCTTGATTGGTTCCATTTAAACTTTAGGATTGTTTTCTCTACCTCTGTGAGAAATGATTTTAATACAGTGTTTTGATTGGGACTGTATTAAATCTGTATATCAGTTTTGGAAGAATAGGAATTTTGGTTATGTTGGTTCTACCTATTCAGGAACAGGGATAATTTTCTATTTTCTGATGTCCTTCTCAATTTTCTTTTTCAGTCTCAAGTAATTTTCATCGTAAAGGTCTTTCACTTCTTTAATTAGGTCTCATGAGAGTTTTGTGGCACATTCTAGGTTCAAACTATAATGTCTACAAATACAGATAAAAATTAAAGCTCTGATTTTTACAAATTCATTGAAAATTATTTTGACAAAACCAACTTTTCTCTCTGTGTAGAACAGAGAGAGAAGGGAAGAAGGAAATGCCTACCCCAAACAACATGCAAAAAAGCTCATCATGTTAGTGTGTCTCTTGCCCAGGGACAGCCCGAGAAGCTCCGTCTGACACCTCTGAAAGGTGACCACGGTCTGCAATGTGCATGCTGAGGCTGCATAGGCCACAGTTTGAAACCCAGTCACATCACCATCTTTCACCTGTGAGCCCAGACAATGTAGAGAGATGGCAAGGAGAAAATGCCAGCAAAAAGATCTCCCTTTGATATTTAAGCAGGGAGGTTGCTAATACTATACCAGCTTTCAAAAGATATGCATGTTCACAGTCCAAGTTTTAAAAAAAATTGATTTACATTTATTAAAAATGTTCATTCCCTCAGCAATGCTACTTCAATATGCAGATTTACTAAAATTATATTTTAGAAAACAAAATCCTGGCAATGTATTAGTCTGTTACTATGAATTCAAGTATTCACCAATGGTTTATATCTCAGTAGGCTATTCCAGCAGAAATTCAAATCTCTAAATTCCACAGAATGATAAGATAGTCATGTTGGTTGTTTTTTTGTTTTAGACCTCATAGGGTTTTATGACTATTAAAATACATATTGAATATGAAAAGATTTTAGAAGATTATAAAGCACAAAACCAATATAATAAATTACTACAACTATGTCTATTATCACTCAGTTCTGGAATAAAAGATACTCATATGTATACATGTTCAGTACTTTTTTCTCTTACAGACTTTTGCCATATGGCTCCTAAACATAATAATCCTTATTTTTCACACAGGATTTCAGGTTAATTGCTGTTTTTCAAACTCTTCCATGACCCTTTAGAGGTCTGTCAAACCTGCTACCCTCTGGGTGGACACATTTGTATTATAATGAAAACTATTAAAAAGGAAGTTCTACTACTTATAAACATTACGTATATTATATATTTTATATGTGGCCCAAGACAGTTCCTTTTCACTCAGTGTGGCCCAGGCAAACCAGGTGCGTCCTGCCCATGGGCTGAGGTTGAACATGCTTGTGCTGGAGAGGGTGATGAAATCTATGTAAGGGATTTGAAGCCAGTGTTTCTGGTGCCACACACCTACAGTCCCAGCACTTGGGAAAGCTGAGGCAAGAGACTGCAAGTTCAAACCCAGCCTGGATAATAACTTAGTGACTGCGAGACCTTGTCTCAAAATAAAAAATAAAAAGGGCTGAAATACAACTCAGTAGCAGAGAACACCTGCATTCAACCCTTAGTATCATACACACACAAAATAAATCTCTCTCTCTCTCACACACACACACACACACACAAAAGCCAGAGTTAAAAATACGCAATTGAACAGAAAATATAAATATATCTGACATCATGTTATGTATGTTGTCTGTGTTTGTATACAGACATGTATTTATATGTATTTGTGTGAGAGGAGGTGGGTATTTGTCAGTTGATCATGACATAAGCACATTCTTTAATTATGGATCATAGTAAAAAAGGTCTGCAAGGCACTGGGAAGGAGAATAGCACTGTGGGTAAGCACAGGGTTTGGTGCAGACTCAACTGTACCACTTGAGTGTGTGACCTTGAGCACATTGCTTAACCTCTCCTTAGTTTCGTCAGCTGAAAAATGGGTATAAAGTGGTAAGTAACTATTTTACAGAGTTACAAAGGAAGGAGCACCTATAAAATCCTTAACATCATTCCTGGCATGTAGTCAAGTGCCCAAAAGAAAGGAATTCCCTACCTCACATTTCCCCACATATTAGTAAGTTTATTATGGTATGCAAAGACTTGGCATGATCTTTATTAGACAAACATAACTGAGTGAGAATGGCACTTACAAGTTTGGGAAGACTAATAATTGAAGGTGAAGTTTCATAAAGAGTAATCCAAGGTCTACTATGGTGTGCTTGATACTCGGGTGAGACCCTGGAGTCTGTAGCCATAACAAGCACATGGCTTTATGCACAGAACTGAAGTCTGTGATCATACATGGATCACTTGCTTGTTTGGGAATGGCCCCCACAGTGTGCCTGGCACTCTGCTAGGCACTAAAAGCATTCCAAGAAGGCCTGAGTCCGGGAGACACCAGGGAGATTTGATTTCTACTGTTAACTCCTACCACCTGGCTCAGAATGGGGCCCTATGGGTGACTCCACAGTGTTAGCAAGGCTCACTTCTTACTGGCTGACAGTGGACATTTCTATTGCAGGACCTGAAGCTGCTGCATACCTAGAAGCCACATAATATAAATGGGAGAAAGCTGGGCATAAGATTTCTTTTTTCTTGAAACATGCTCCTTACTGGAGTTACTTTTGCTATTTAAATTGCAATAGAGCCCTGGTTATAAAACCAATTCACTTCTCCTTATCTTGCTGCTCAGTTCTGGCCACAGCAGCCTATAAGAATGTAGGCTCTGGGGTCATACATTTGATTGTTAATAAAAGTTGGAAATTAGATTTTTATGATTCTGTTCTTCTAATTATATATTTTATCAATTCCTTAAAACTTTGTCAAAATAGTTGTCTGGGATAGTGTTTTGAAGGCCAAATCAAAAATTTGGTGTGGCCTGCAGATTGACACTTGAAACCACTGGTCTAGCAAGTCCAGTGCTGAAAGTGCTAACAGTTTATATTTCTTAGTTTTTTCCCCTAAGACAATCCTCCAAACTTATCCCCACAGCTATCCTGCTTCTAACTTTCAGACACATAATCAGGAAAGCTAACCAAGAGGTTAGACTTATTTTACTGCTATTATTGCAACATAATATTTTCTGAATTAGTATTTTAGTAATCTACACTTCCTTACCTACTATGGCAAAATTCCTGGTTTAAAACAACAGAAACAGAATTTGAAATCTGCTTTCTTGGGTCATAATCAAAGAATCACCAGGACTGAGCTTTCTCTGGAGACTTTCAGGAAGAGATCATGGTTTGTCACTTTCAGTTTCTGGTGGCTGCCAGCATTCTATGGCTTGCAGCTGCATCCCTCCCATCTCTGCCTCCATGGTTACATTGTCTTCTCAGTTTCTGTCTGTATCAAACTTCCCTCTGCCTTTCTCTTATAAAACACTCATAATGCCATTTAGAGCCCACCTGGGTAATCCAGAATAATCTCCCTATCTCAAAATCCTTAATCCCATCTGTAAATTCTTTTTGCCATGTAAGGTAACATTTAAAAATTCCAGAGGTTAGCACCCAATGCATTTGGGGGTCATAATTCAGCTTACTATGATGGCTACCAGCACAGAGCCTAGGCCCACCCCTCCCACAGGTTTAATCTTGGTTCTGCACTGAATGAGATTTCAGTGCTTTATCACAAACAAAATGATAATAGTTACACTTATCACATAAGAGTTATTGTGAAGATTACCTGTCAAGTGTCCAGAGTTCATGGCTGTACCATTCATTCATTTATTCATTTTCAAGAGTCCAAGCTACAAGTATCAGAATTGAGATTCTTGCTTCCCTAACTGAGACCATCTTGACAAAATAGCCCCAGATGTCATGAACTTCTGTACTTAGAAGCGATTCTTGTTGTAGTGATCTTTGGCTGGCTGTCTTTTATACTTTCCAATACAGGCTCAATTTTGCTCTAAGCAAATTCAGCTGCTTTTCTATGATTCTCATTTCATACTTTCTGATTACTTTTCAATTAATTCTCTACCCACACTCAATGAACAGAATTACTGAAAACACTCTAATTTTTCTTTTAAAAAAGAACGGTTTCAATATATTTTCCAAGTGCTTCTCAAGCAAATAAAATAATTCCATGGTTACATGAAACACTAATACTTGTGTTCTTAAAGGGAAAAAAATGTACTTCCAATAATGATGGAAGGAGATAATTATGTTGTCATAGTAGAGTAGAATTTATGCTTAAATCACCAAATCTGACTCTTAATAGGGAGTAACTGCTGTGAACCAACCAGTGAGGCATATTTGGGGAGAACTGGATTAGTCTTCAGAGATTTGGGCACTTATTAAAAGTGAAAAATACCTGACCTTAGGCTGCAGAACCTTAAAAAGTTTAAGGTTTACTTATTCAGGAATGGGATACCTGATTTTTGCTGAAAAATTTAACAAGTCACAAAAATATTGTTATATTAAGTAATTCATTTGGTTTTTAAATCTAAGGGATATATTTTTAAAATTAAATGGAATATTGTTTATTTGCCTTTTCTTCTCAGTGTAAATGATATAATAAACAAAAATCAGCCAACCAACAAAAATCAACTACATGCAGTTCCTTCTATGGTTAGATGGAAAAGTCCAGAATTGCTGCATGCTTCTGCATTTCTGCCATTCTGTGTAGTGACCTAGATTGCGTAGGGAAAAGTTTTTTTAAAAATTCAGACTCATCATTTTCTTAGCAGTTGACTTGGGCAAGTGACCTCATGTTCCTTCTCCTGTTTTGTTCTGCATAAAAAGGATAACAACAGGGTCCACCGGGGATTCTTGTGAGAGTGACAATGGTTGCATAAGAGCGAGGGAGGACAGCTGGGCTGTGGGTAAGAGCACTTTATGCTGACTACCAGGACACAGGTATTTTAAGAAGAAGGAATGACCATGGTAGATCTTTTCTTTGTTTTTTGCTTTATAGCCTTAGTGTGCTTTTTTAGAACTCAAGTTTTTGTGCAGCCTTAGGAATGGACCCTGAAAACATTCAGTATCTCACCATTCTCATCCATGGATGCAGGTCAGGGGGAGGCTGTGCCGCTGTGTCCTCAGCTGGGTCCAGCCTGGCATCCCTCCCCACACTGGGGTAGTTCAAACTGAGAAATCCCAAGTGCACATGGTCCCTGCAGAAGGGACGCGCACTGCAATTTCAGCCATCCTTCTTTATTTCTTGACTTTGGGGCATTTATAGGACAAATACATTTGTATTCAGATAGTCTTGCTAAAGGGCTTTCTAAAAAAATTTTTTAGAGCTAGAACTCCAAATGATATCCATTACAGAGAAGAGGGAGAAAGAAGAAAACCCATATAAGTCACTCTTTTATATTCACATTGCATCTTTAGTTTCAGGGAAAAAATGATTATATGTCATCACAATATTTTTAAGGTATGTCTTAGGGATAAATAATAAGAACCATGCCAACTTTATGGATGAGAAACCTGACATACCAAAATGTTAAGGTTCTTTTCTCAGAGTACAAAAAAAGAAAGAATGCAATGATGGTAGATAAGATTTTTTTGCAAATAAGCATTTTAGCCAAAAACTTCCCTTTTCATATGTCATAAAGCACACTTAAATGTCATGTTTTAGCCCAATGGGTTATCAGCCCTGCCTGTAACATATGGATAGATGATTTCCTCCAAAATGCTACTTTATGAGACAGTGTTCTATCAAATGGTTGTCTACTTCTCCAAATAAATATGGATTATAAATGCCTATGGCTTTGTCGGGCCTCCAAGAACCTCAGGGGCTTCTGTTCATAAACAAAGGCAAATATGTTTAGAAAAATATAGACTGTCACCATCAGGTACATGGTATAGTTCTCACTGTGAAATAGAAATGCCACAATAAACTACCTAAGATTATACAACTTTTGACAGATTTATGAAACACAGAAACTTGTAGAAATTTCTCTCTTACCTAAAAATGTCTAAATTGTATAATTAATCTCATCTTATTTGAAATATGGCCTATGTTGCTTATGATTGCATAAGGGATTGGACCTCCCACTCAGAAAATGCACCTAACAGTTCTTTCTTCTGGTGATGGGAATCTGCTGAGTTCTACCAAGATATTTCCTATCAGATCACTAGATATTGGTCATGGTGGGACTACATCATATAGAATGCCTATTTATAAAGGAAGGCATGATCTGGTTTAATCATATAATATTTTATTTTATACCAAGCTTTATAGACAGGTAGAAAATGGAAAAGCATCTATAAGCAGTCACAGTAATTCACAAGATTACATATGTATTTAATTGGAGATACTTAGAGATAGGATGAAAATCATTCCCTCCTTTGTAATTTGCACTGAGTACCTCCACAGTGTCAGGCATTATCTGAGGCATTTTGGATTCATCGAGGAACAAATCAAACAAATCCTTTGCCCTGGTGGATCTTACTTTCTAAGGGGATGGGTGGTATAGAACACAAATCATGAACCTAATAAGTGAATGCATGAATAGTAGGCTAGCAATTAGTAAATGCTATGAAGCAAAGGAATAAGAACAATAAGGCAATGGAAGGGGACCAGGAGATGGAGGGAGGGGGAAGGAAGAGAAGGAGAGGAAAGGAAAGTACAAAGAATGAAGATGTCTTAGGTACACGCACCAACTCCTAATGAAAAAATGTAAACATGTATGAAAACATGTGCTAAAAAAATAAAAATGGAAACAAAACAAAAACAAAACACAAGCAAACAAAAAAGAAGGCAGTGAGAGTTAAGCAAGGGGAGCATAGAGACCACCCACTCCAGCTCACATCTTTGAATGCCTTGGAAAAGCAAACCATTTTATTAGATGAGCAGCTGGCTGGCATTGCATAGCAGCACCACCCTGCTCCATCATATGCTTTCAATTTCACTCCCTTTACTCACAGTCTTCATTTATTCAGCACCAACCACTTGCAAAGCATCTGTGTAGATGGTGGGGATATAATGAGGAAGAGAATAGAGTGCCTGCCTTTGGGAAGCTTGTATTCTGGGAAGGAATTGGTCAACTTAAAAGAAAACAAATAATGATAAGGAAAATTGCTACCAAGTGAACAAAGCAGGCCTGGAATTAGGAGGGAGCCAGGGTTGGGTTCCAACAGAACCCCCTGAATAGGTGTCACCTGAGTGGGGATCTGAATGAAAGAAGAATGTGAGCCAGATAGGGCAAGGGAGGGATGTTTCGCATGGGAAGGATCAGCTCTTGCAAATCAGCATGTCTGGAATGAGCGTACTGTCTTCCGCAAGGTAGGAAATGGATGTGGTTAGAGGAGGCCAAGCAGTGAGGAGAGAAGCAGGAAGTCAAGGTCCTTCCAGACTTCTGTGTTATTAATAACAGTGAGCTTATACATCGTGTGCACCTGGGAAACAAGAGGTTTCTGTGAACCACCCAACATAAACATTCTTCTCGCCTCCTCCCTTATTTGTATGTGCTGTGCCAGTTTAAAGCATGGGCTTGGTTCCTGGGCTGAATCATTTGTCCATATTCCAGCTCTGTACCTTCAGGCAGGATTTTTCATCTCCTTTTGCCTTCAATATCCATATCTATTAAAACGGGGATAACAATAACACTCGTCCCACACACCCACACAGGCAATGCAAGGACAAGGGCTGGTTGAGCTGCTTCCTCGAAAGAGATTGGAACAGCATTTGTGTTCTTAAACCTACTTGTGCAGCACTAGCCCCATGTGGTGTTGGAGGCCTTCCCTTGAGGTGGGCCTTCACTGAGAAGTCCTAAGTGTCAAACACTCGATCTCAAAATAGGCCCCCAAAATACCCCAAAAACCTAAAAAACCAGCACTTGTTTATGCTGGCTTGAATATCAGACTAAATGAAGTACCTCATTCATTTCATTTGCTTCTACTTTCTGCAGTGAGGCTACTAGAAGAGTGTGCATCACCTGTGTGGCTGTCACTATGTCTCCTGAACACCGCTGCCCCAGACAGACCATCTACTAAGCACTTACATGCTCACCATCATGAACAAGGTTGACCTAAACCCTCAGGTGGCCGAGGAGGTCATTCTGATCACAGGGAAAAGGTCGAGAGTGCTGTGAGAGGAGGGCATAAAGGGCGACCTTCATCATCCTTAATTCTTTGCAGAACTATCTTATTGCTCTCTGTAGCCAGTGCCCTTTGTGGCACTGGCTGTGATTTACTGGTTTGCACACATGACAAAGAGGAATCCTGAGGGGGCGCTCCTGCCATCCCCAGGAAGATGGATTCTCTGTGCGTGTAAATCTCACTGTCACACGTGAATTGTAGGAGAAGGGTGACTCCATGGCATTCTCCTCCATCCTCAGGCATGGAGAAAATGATGATCTAATGCTGTGTGAATCAGAAGAAAATTTCAGCCTCTATGATAGACAGTCCAGGCTTGGGGTGTGAAAAGACTTGTAGTTTTTACAGTCTGCTTAGTTTGGCTAAGTTTCATAACCAACATATAAAGTTATTCAAACTATTCTTTAATCATGCACACCTATTATTCACTGAGCACTTGCTTTGTGAATTCACTTGGCACTACAGTATGCCACATCCTTTACAAATTTTCTCATTTCATCTTAAAATAGCCCTATCATTTTCATTTCATGGTTGATGAAACGAAGGCCCAGAGAGGTTAAGTAAGTTGACCAAGGTCTTATTCATCAGTGATGCGATTAGGATTCGAACTTATGTCAACCTGGCCCAAGGTGAGTACTCTGAACACCTCAACTTGGGTGCTTGTTACACACCACCTCCCTCCCCCAAAGGACAACACCACAGCTTTATCAATGACAGCCCAGTCCCCAGCAGCAGCAAGACTGCAGCCAAAAGCGCTTCTGAAGACAGACACTGCAGCCATTTTGCCCTACCTTCCACCTTGGGGTTCTCTTATTGGCCTACAACAAGAAACACTTGAGAAACAAGCCCTGCCCAGTGGCAGCTGAATGCCATTAGAACTCTGCTCAGGACACTCACCGTAGCGCCCCCTTGAGTGTTCTCAGCAGAAATCTCTCTCCCTGAGGGGGAAGCTCCCTGCCCTCTGGGAAGTGAGTCAGATCATACAGCAGGCCTGTTGTGTCTTCAGCTTTAGTCTCGCTAAATTCTACCTTTCAAATTTCCATCTCTTTCCTCTGCCCTGATCATCTCACAAATTAATTTTTCATTTTATATAGTTTTAAAATCTAAAATATCATTAACAAACTTAAATAATGGTCACTATTCATTTCTGCTTTATAAACTTGTAAAAATAGAACTTTTTCAAGAAAGAGGGACCCCATCATAGAACACTTAAGGAGTATAAATCTAATTAGGTGGAAGGTAATTGCACTTATCTAACCTTGGCGCCATGGTTATCTGCACCTGTGACAAATGTGAACATTAATTGCTATTTCTGTGACGGCCGTCTGTCAAGTAATACAGGCAAAACCCGTGGCTCATGTGATGCAGGGAGGACTAAGAATTCCACAGGTTTTCTGTAGCATTAGTGAGGCCTGCTTGGTAGGGTGTAACCTTGACAGACAGAATTGAAATTTAACCTTTTTTGGTTTTCACTATGATATATATCAAAATGAGTACATCTTACATGGGTAGCACTGCTTGGTCACACATGAGTTCTGTTAATTTTGAAGTTGTAGTAAAACCACTCTGGCGTATCACAGGAGGGAAAAGGTGACAGGGATCACTTCATCTCTTTCTAGGGAAGAGTTTATTTTCTTATTACTTGACAATGTCAAACTATGTTTAAAAGCCATAAATGAAATAGAAAATAGAATACATTACAAAGAAAGAAGGGGGTTTATAGGTATATGTATCTAATTTTACATGGAAAATATATATACACATATTTATATATAAGAAATGTAAATTTTTAAAAACTTTTTATTAGCACCTCTTAATTTTACAAAATATTGGGTTTAATTGCATATATTTTGATCATACTTCTCCCCCTCCAAACTCCAGACTTCTGAGGCTGTCCTTTACTGCATTTGCACGAAGCTCAGTTTCTCCATTTCCCCATCCTACTGCCTTTGTTCCTCCTCACAATATCCCTGTTTCTAAGATGGCTCCTCACTCCATTTCCTGCACGCATGTCTCTCAGTGTCCACCTCCCAGTCTATTACGTAGACTCTATTTTACTTCTTTCACCTAAGATAAAGGGTGAATCTCCTTAGACAAACCCAAAGAGGAAAGGTTAATATACAGTATTTTAATAATCATCACAAGGAATTCTTTACACTGGTTCTAATTAAAAAATATTCTTCAAACATTTAGGACATTCTAGGCATTGTTTTAAGCCCCGAAGATATAAGGTTAAGTAAAACAGAATTCTTGATCACAAGAAAGTCGCTGACATACAACACAATCATTACAACAAATGAATTCACGTGAGTCAAGCCTGATAGTAAAAGTATGGACAAACTGTTCTGAAAATAGACAGAGAAGAACATACTATCCTCCACCCAGGAGGCATGAATGGCTTCACCAGAGCAATCTGACAGAAATCTCCAAAAGGCACAGGCGTTTCGAACCATCTATTCTCCTCTTCTTCATATCCCACACCCAAACTCTCAGCAACAGCTCTTACTGCTTCCTTTCCATGTCTCCAGAATCTCAATCTCCTTGCTCTGCTGTTTCCATGCTGCAGCACTCTCACATGCTCAAAACCACCACCTCCTAGCTGATGTTCCTGCTGCTACCCTTTCCTTTCTCCACAGTCTCTTCTCCACAGCAGTTAAGGGACTCTAATGGAAGTCAGGTGGAGTTCTGTGCTGAAAAGACTCCAAAGTGTTTCCATCTCATGCTAAATCCAAAGACAGCACCACAGGTAGAGACCAGCACCTCCACTCTTCCCTTGGTCCCAGATCATTCTACTTGCCCCATGAAGGCATCTCCTGTCAGTACTCTTCAGTCCCTCAGGCCTTACTGTGCATCCTGGGAGCTGCAAGCACCCACCTGCCTCAGGTGATTCTACCTGCTGGTTGCTGTTCCCCTGGCTTGATCCTTCCCTCCTTGCCTTCTGGTTTACTCAGCTGTCAGTTTCTTCAGGAAAGTTCCTGACCACTTCCTCCCAGCACCATACATTCCCTTTCCTTGCATTTTTTCATAGAACCAACCTTTTGCTCCTTACATGATAATTACTTATTTTATCTGCAGTTTGCCTCTCCGCAACAGAATGTAAACTCCAGGATGGCAAGGATGGGCATGTGTTTTGTTTCTAGGACATTCCCAATACCCACCATTGTCTAAGAACAGAATAAATTCTTATGAAACATTTTTTGGATAAACTAATATTTAAAAAGTATGAAAGAAAGACAAGGGTAAAGCCCTTAGGCATAAACAATTGTTAAAAGGCTTGGAGATCAAAGAATTTCTAATCTAATGTGACTAAAATGGAGAAACCCTCAGTGGTCAGAGCTAAGAGCACACAGATGGAAATCAGGATACCTGCTGGTTAAAGGCTGACCTCCCTCCCCCAGTTCTTACGCTGAACCCCCAGACCTCAGGGTGTCAGAATGTGACTATTTTTGGGAACAAGTCCTCTGAAGATGTGACTGATTTCAAATGAGGCTGTTAAGATGGACCCTAATCCAGTCTGATAAGTGTCCTTCTAGGAACAGGAAATGATGCACACAGAGACACACAAGATGTGCACACAGAGGGAAAGACTCAGAGTGTGTGGGCATCTACAAGCCTCGGAGTGGTCTCAGAAGAAAATGAACCTGCTGAGGTCTTTATCTTGGACTTCTAACCTTCAAAATTGGAAGAAAGAAAATTTCTGTTCTTTAATCCATCCAGTTGCTGATATTTTGATGAGGAATTTTGGTTTTTCTCTTGTGAGTCCCTGTACAATTTGAAGGAGGGTGAAAGCATGACCAGAGGAGACCAGAGCTGTAGGAAGCCTCCATTTGTGGTGATGTGGAAGAAGGAAAGACTTGAACCCTGGAGACTAAATGGGGAGTGTTTCCAAGAGATCAGATCTACTTCAAGGAGATGCAAGAAACGAGAATACAATTGGGAGCAGAAACAGTGCCTAGAGTCAATGACACATGAGACATGTGACAGTGGTACCCACCACACAATAGAATTAAATGCAAAAGGATCAGAAAATAAAACATGAATTTCAGTGGTGTCTCCCCTGTGCGAAAAAGCTTCTCAATAAGGACCCCTAAGACAGGCTCTAGCTGCTGTCCTGCTCCCAGAATCGCTGGTACTGCTGGGAAAGGGTTAGGCAAGAGCAGCAGGCTCATCACTCTCAAGGATAAAGTGCACTTTTATATACCAGAGTCTGGGAGGTCTGCAATGGAGAACCATTGGCAACTCTGCTCACAAAAAGCATTCTCCTATCTGTTTGATGGTGAAACCCTTTTTGTGTGGGTGAAGCACTTTTAACCTCTTTGTAAACATGAATACTCTAAAAATTAATCCAAGTGCTGTGTTCCAAAGCACCAAAACAGTTCTAAAACAAGCATGAACTGGGTAATAATCTCCTTTTCTAGTAAGAACACTATTTAACATTGTCCTAACAAGTTGGCAGAATGAACTCAAAAAAGAATCTATTTGGTTTTCTCATAGCCTAATTACTAGCAGTTTTGAAAAATCAGTCTTTTGAAAATGGCACAAATTCTTCCATATCCCTAAAGGAAAAGTACTCAGTGCCTTAAGAAAAAAAAAAAAAAATTCTCGTGATTTAATGTGTCCCTCAAATACAGAAATCTGGGAGCAGATTTTGACCAAGAATTTTGACCAGAGTTCTCTGACACTTGATCAGCTGCCGTCTAAACTTCTTACACCCCTTCAGTGTCTGCTGCCTGAGGTGTCTGTGTGCAGGGACTCACATGCAATGCGCACATAGGCCTTTCGGCTCTTCGTGGTGCCTGCTGAGCTCCAGGCCACACACTGGCACCAGTAGTCTTCGGGCCCAAAGAGTTCTTCCACTTGCTGGCGAGAAATCTCAATGCTCACTTCCCGGACAATGAGACCTGAGGAAAGAAAGGAAGGCTCAAGTCAAGAGAAGCCTGCACTGATGAACTAGAAGACGCTATTCTTCCCTCACTGGACTCTAGATGCTGCGGGTCAACACCCAGATATGGTCTTGCTCATGCCATCTGATTTTCTGCTGGTTGCATTTACTTTACCGAACAGCTTTCTCATTCTCTTATTTGCAATTTCAAACCTTCCAAGCTCATTTGAAGATCAAAGTGGAGTATCACTCTGCAAAATAGCACCTTTCCCCAATGTGCTAATATTTACCTCCCATCCACTTATATCCTTCTGTATATTCAAAAGGGAACTTGGATTTCATATCTTCTAAGGATTCTATTTCAATTACTTGGTTGAAGCTAAGATGCTCTGTTTTACACACAATGTTACCATAGCTAAATCTTCCTAACTCTTCATAGGAAATGAAAGAGAATAATCTAAATCTGTAATCTAATCCTTCTACTTTAACAATTAAAATTACTTTAACAGTTTTGTTTTAATTATAATAACATTATTTTTCTTGAAAGAAAAATGAGCTTCAATTAACAAACCTCTGGTATCCTATTTAAAGAATATATGGCTTTAAAGTTTAATGTTTAATGTTCAGAGAGTCCAAATGTTTCTCTGTAATTGCAGTGTGACTAAAATCTTGTTAAATTGCTTAAAGCTAAAAAGCTGAAATAATTAGAATTTATTTCATAGCATTATATAATCCTGAATAACCAAAATTGAACTAAAACCTGGTTTTATCATTTCAGGGAAATTTATCTTATGGTATCAAGGCTGTTTCAGAGATTCATTCTGCAGTATACCTCTTTGGACTGAGAAAGAGGGATCATTTAAAAAATATATTGAGAAATGCAACTACCAGCTCTCCTGGTGACTAAATGCACACATTTTTGGAGTGCAGCATCCACTGAGAGAACCAGCAGAACATTGACAGGGAGTAGAATTTACTTTGGGACAAGGGTGGAAACAGTAAAAGTGATTAAATGAATTTCTTTGTACTTGTTTATATTCATTCATTCAATAAATACTTATTAAGTATTAATTATATAAAAGATATTTACCAGGCATTTGTGAAATTCTAATGAATAAGATAGTGATCATCTTCAATGAACTTCTGTTATTGTGAAGAGAGTACATGTTAATAATTGTATCATTTTACAAGGTCAACACTCAAAAAACAATAGCCTTCTTATACACAAATAACAGACTCACTGAGAGAGAAATTAGGGAAACAATTCCTTTTACAATACCATCCAATAAAATTAAATAACTAGGAATCAATCTAACAAAGGAAGCCAAAGAGCTGTACACTGAAAACTACAGCACTCTGAAAAAAGAGAATGAAGAGGATATAAGACAATGGAAAGACATCCCTTCTTCCTGGGTAGAAAGAACCAATATAGTGAAAATCGCCATACTTTCAAAACTACTATATAGATTTAATGCAATGTCGATTGAAATTCCAACAATACTTCACAGAACTAGAGAAAACAATCCAAAAATTCATTTAGAACAAGAAGAGACCGAGAATAGCAAAAGCAATTCTAGGCAACAGAGACATGGCAGGGGTATCACAATCCCCAACTTGAAACTATACTACAAAGCTACTGTGATAAAACAGCATGGTACTGGCAAAGAAACAGACCTGAGGATCAGTGGAACAGATTAGAAGATGCAGAAACAACTCCAGACACACTCAGCCACCTCATCTTCAACAAAGGAGCCAAACACCGTCATTGGAGGAAAGATAGCCTTTTTAATAAATGGTGTTGGAAAAACTGGATTTCAACCTGCCAAAGATTAAAACTAGACCCAGTGATAGCACCATGCACTAAACTGAGATCAAAGTAGATTAAACATCTAAATATTAAAACAGAAACACTAAACTTCATGGAAGATAGGTAGAACTCTTGAAGACATTGGGTTAGGAAAAGACTTTATGAACAAAACCTCAGTAGGATGGGAACTAGCACAACAACTGGGATCTCATCTTATTAAAAAGCTTCTAAGGGCTGGGGAATTAGCTCAGTGGTTCCGCTGCCTGCCTTGCAAGAGCAAAGTCCTGAGTTCCATCTCCAGTACCAAAAAAAAAAAAACCTTCTGCACTGCAAGAGAAACCAACAACAGAGTTAAGGGACAACCTACAATGTGGGAAAAATTTTTTAGCAGCTGTACCTCAGACAAAGCACTACTATCTGGAATATATAAAGAATTTTAAAAAATCAGACACCCCAAATTCAAAGACCCAATTCAAAAACTGGCATCTGAAATTAACAGATATTTCTCAGACAAAGAAGTAAAAGCAGCAAATAACCATAGGAAAAAATGTTCAGCATTACTGGTCATTCGACAGATGTAGATGAAAACAACACTGAGATTCCTCCTCACCCCAGAAAGAATAGCTGCTATCAAGAAATCAACCAATAACAAATGCTGGTGGGGGTGTGGGGAGAAAGGAACACTTTTCCATTGTTGGTGGGAGTGCAGACTGGTGCAACCACTGTGGAAATCAGTATGGAGACACCTCAAAGAAATAGGGATACAGGTCCCTTTGACCCAGCTATTCCCCTGCTGGGTATCTTCCCAAAAGAATTAAAAGAATCATATCACAGTGATGTATGTGCACCCATGTTTATAGCAGCACAGTTCATAATAGCTAAAGCTTGGAAACAGCCCAAGTGCCCATCAACTGGAAACTGGATAAAGAAGATGTGCTATTTTTATAAAATGGAGTATTACTCAGCCATAAAGCATGAGAAACTAGAGACATTTATAGGTAAATGGATGCATATTGAGGGCATACTCTTAAGTGAAATAAATAGGACACACATGTGTAAATATTGAATAGTTTCTCTGGTGTGAGAAACTGAAAGTGTAAATAAGGATTAAAACAATCAAAACGAATAATTGATAATTTGAAATAGGAAGAAAAGATCCAAAGGGGTAGGGGAAGTGGGAGGGGAAGGGGAAAGGAAAGGAGGGAAAGGAAAAATTATGAGAAAAGAAAAAAATGGAAACAAAGTCTATGTAAACAGGGAAGGGTGGAGGGGGTGAAGGGCGCACAGGTAATGGGGAAAAAATAAGAATCAAGATGCATCATGTACAGGTACAAGCACCCAATGAAAAATTTAAACTTACTGTATACCTAAAATATACTAATAAAAGAATTTAAGCAAAAAAATAACAAATAACAAATAATAATCGTATCATTGTCACTTAATTGTTTCTGGGCTGGGGCTCGCTGAGGGTCTAACTTATTAGTGAAGTGTTTTTGTCTAGCATGTACAAAGCTATTCAATGTACAGGGTTGAAAAGTAACAAGAGAAAGCAACCTGGTATGATGAATTCAATATGAGTCAGTTCGGAAGACAGAGAATTTGGAAATTGAGAACCCTGTAGAAAACTACCACCACTGGATACAGAGGATCCTGGGATGTGATGGAACAAGAGACAAGCAAAGATGCAGTTTATATAGTCTTGGACTAGATGGTTCTCAGAGTGCAGCTCCCAGGAGAGTTTAATCAGGATCACCTGGGGATCTCTTGGGAATGAAAATTCTCAGGCCTTATTCCAGACTCACTGAACAGGAAATATTGGGGGTGGCATCCGGCAAACTGTGGTCCACGAAGTATTGTTTTCTAGGTGAGAGAATATTCTTTGAACAGAATGTTTAAGGTTTGGGATTTCTTCCTGACAGCAATGGATATCAGTGAACTGTTTTAAGCAAGTAGAGGACATGAAGTAGGTGTTATTCTATGGTGGAAGAAACAATATTTTCTATCAACATCAATAGCGCTGTTCATCTATTAAAATGATGGAGCTTGTGTCATAGAGACTCCTGGCCTCTAGATCTGCTAAAGACTTCAGTGGACTGGATTTCAGGAAAGTGGGTTTTTTAAAAAGGACAGGATCCTACAGGGCCAACTCTATCGTCAAAAGTTTATTAAGTATATGAGAAATATCTTAAATTTTTGAAAATTAGTAATCCTTTTGTTTGTTCATATAATCAGTTTAGAAAGAATTTTCAGGGCCGGGGATTTAGCTCAGTGGTTCCGCGGCCTGCCTTGCAAGCGCAAGGACCCGAGTTCAATCCCCGGTACCCCCCCCAAAAAGAATTTTCAATTACATGGCATATTTAAACCTCTTGTTCCTCTATGAAAAGATTAACAAATTATTTTATCCAATGACCAATTATTACAATAATCTTAACAGAAAAATTTCCAAGGTGTTACCAAATATCACTGTTTTCCTTCCCTTGGTTCGTTCCTGCTCAGGTCTCCTGTTTTTATTGTGATTTTTCTTCTCATCATCCCATTGTCCAGAAATTTGTATCTATACAAAGATAGAGCACAGCCTCCTCTGGCAAACCCGATGTCCTCCTTTTCTTTTCCTCATTCTCTGGTTATTTACAGCTCTGCCCCTTTTACTGGTTTATGCATTCCTTCTTCAGGCAGAAATTCAGTTACTGGAAACAACACTTGTCCTTTAAAGTTGATGCAGGACATTTACAATCACCAAAGGGCTGATAAATGTGCAGTGTGTATTTCTTTCAAACTATAATGGCTCTTTCTAAAACGCAGAACAGCAACAAATGGGCTCAGGATATTAAAACCACATACAAATATTTTGAGTCCCAAGATGATAACCTCAGGTTTCATTCCTCTCTTTTACTTAAAGCAATTACAGGAAACCTAATTAAATACTAGTGGAACTTTACTAGGTCCACTGCATCCTGTAGTCCAAAAAACTCATGTATGTTTCTACTGACCACAAATCAGAAGCCTTTCAAGAAGCCACAAACCGGCCCTCCTGCTACAGGAGCTATTCATAGTATGAATGTTCTGAATTGTGTGGCCTGGGCTCCCTGTTGGCCTGGAGTGAAGCACACACCAGTTTTTGTCTTCAGCTTCACAGATGCTCCATTCAGGAGGACATGGGCTAATTACAGTTGTGTGCAGTTGTTCGGTCACACAGCCCAAAGTTTACATTCCATTATTTGGTCAGCAACATAAGGACAAGAAAAAACCTCAGCACAAAGTATCTAACCACTTGCAGCTTAGAATTCTCCAGACTCAGCTGCTTTACCCAGGCTCTGAGCCCCACAGTTGCACGCCATCTTTTCATGAACATAGTAAGTTCACTGCCTATGACATTTTGCTCATCAAACCAGTAGTTTGGGTGAAGGTAGGTAATATTTCTCTTTGAAAGTAAAATTTCAAATCTTCTTGAAGTCTTGAGATAGAAAAAACAAGCTTCCTTGAAATTTGAAATGCCATCAGCATTACTTCCAAGGAGGGCTGCTTTGAAGAGCATTTGGGAACTTGAAATTGGTTTCAGGTTATTTAAGGGTGGGGGAAATGCTTCAGTCCACAGGATTTACGCAAATATAAATGTGTAGTTTCCATCACTTCTGATAACATCAAAGATTTCCCATCACTGTGTTTCCTTTAATAGTGGCATCTCAAAGATGCATGCTGTTTGAAGTTTGCAGTGATTTGCTTTTATAATAGAATTCATTGTGGTTGGGAGCCAGAATACAGGAAAGTAATTAGCATGTTATACTAAGATATCTTATAATGAGTATAAGCACATACTTGTTAACAGAGAGTCTCAAATGAACACAAAAATCCAGATGCAAATATAACCTTCTGATGGGATCTTTGTGAGGCCATACATAAAGACGGCAATAAAACCTTGGAAATGACATTTATTCCTCATCTTCCATATAAGTTTAATCTTTTAATAGTGGTCAGGCACCACAAATAATATTTTTTCTAGGATTTTATTGTAAAGTGATTGTAAATATATGATGAATCCCACTACATAATTATTTAAAACAATATCTATATTTCCACAGCAATCATATCTGTAGTAATATCAATGAATAAGTACTTAAAACTGAAAGTCCACTAATGTCACAAATTATGCAAACTTGCAGAAATGTAAATATGGATCAAATATTACCCAGATTTAAGCAGTTTATTTATATAATAAAGCAATCTTGTTTATTAAGTGATAGTTAAGAATTACACATTGTCTTAAAATAGTTTTAAATGTGGTCATCAGTCTGCACTTTCGATGTTCCATGAATATTTCACTAAAAGCCAGCCCAAGCCAGCATTAGACTTAGGTGTTCTGCTTTCCCAAGCTACCTTCCCCCTGCTTCCCAGTGGCTGTATCTTTCCTCTGGCAGAGGAAGATCTGAGACATCATGTTGTGCAGGCCTGGCCATTTGGCTTCCTCCAGCAATCTCCTCTCTGTTGGGAGAAGAACCGCAGATCTCTGCCCAATCTCATTATAGGACATTCACAGTTAGGACGTTAACTGGTGGGAAATGCACAAAGCTGTAGGTAAAGATGTTCTGGAATATATTACAACATTTTATTGAATTACTGTGGTTTCTTCCTTATGCTTTTATTCAGAGCCTAATCCTATTAGTCTTCAGTAATATAATCTAAAATATGAAACATATCAGTTCTAGATGGCTTAATGAAAATTAAATCATAAAATACCTCGTCATTATTTAAAAGGATTTCATACCATAAGAAGCTGATAATTATTTTAGCAACCTATAAGTTTCACTATAATAATCAAAATATGATAACTTGAAAGGTAGGACTTCACAATCAAGTTGAGAAATCATGTTATACAAAGTCACTTGGCAACCTTTAACCTACAGCAGGAAAGGAAGATATTGTAAACATATTATTTATCAACTCTTCTCCAAAATGTTTTCCTGGGATTTTCATTGTAATGCATATAAATACACTATCTAATTTAATGAAAATTATTTTGTGCAATTGGGAATTCAAAATTATTGGTGTATTAGTTTTATTACAAGTATAAATTCATTAAAGTTATATTTACTATCTTTGTGATCAAGATAAATTTAAGAAACAAACAACTTCCAAAGACTGAATCATAAGAAATAGAAAATCTGAATAGGACAATGAGTAAGAAAATTAAGCCAATAATAAAAAAAATCTCCTAAGAAAAGCCTAGACTCTAATGGTTTTAATGGTGAATTTTACCAAATATTTAAAGAAGAACTAATAGCAATCTTTCACATGCTCTTCCAAAAAAGTGAAGAACAGTGTATTTTTTCATATTCATTTTACAAAACCAGCATTATTCTCATACCAAAAGGAGATTACAAGAAAAGTGGGGGCCAATAATCCTGATGAAGACAGATGTAAAAATCCCCAATAAAATACTAGCAAATTGAAACCAACAGCACATTACTGGGATCAATCACCATGATCAAACAGGATTTATTCCAAGGATGAGAGAAATGGTTCAAATGTGATAAATGGTGGTAATAGAATAAAGGGGAAAAACTACATTATCATTTCAATATATAGAAAAAATTTTTGCCAAACTTCAGCATCTTTAATGATAAAAACTCAATTCTACACCTACAATTTATGAGTAGAACGAATGACTTCAATATAATTAAGGCCATTTATTAGAAGCCCATAGCACTGAAAAGGGAAAGTTGAAAGCTTTTCCTTTATGTGTCATGTACATGCACCAACTCCCACTGTGAATGTAATCATTATGTACAGCAAACATGTACTAATTTTAAAAAAGAAGAAAACAGCACCATCAAGCACATCATTTTATGTACTTGTTTGCTGTCTGTCTCTATTCTTGAAAACATAAACTCCACTAAGGCAGGGACTTTGTCTGTCTTGTTCCCTGCTGTATCCCCCCCCACCAAAAATAGTCTAGCAATAGGTGCTTAATACGTATTTGCTGAGAGAATAAAAAAATAAAGTCTGGAACAAGACTGCTTTTATTCGACATAGTATTGGAAATCTGAGCTAGAGAAATTATGAAAGGGAAAGGAGCAAACAACATTCAAACTGAAAGGGAGGAAGTTACACTGCCCTTGCCTGTAGACCATATGACCTTGTATACAGGAAATTGCAACGACTCCACCAAAGAAACTGCTTGAATTAATAAGCAAATTCGGTGAGTTTGAGGATACAAATCTAACATACAAGAATCAGTAGTGTTTCTATAAACTAAGGGCAGGCAGCAGGAAAAAGAAATCAAGAGAACAAAGTCATTTACAATAGCTACACCAAAAAAGGAAACATAGGAATATACGGGCTAAAGATCTTTACAAGAAAAAACACAAAACATTAATGAAAGGCACTGAAGATGATACAAATTCATGTGCCAGAACTGAAAGTGCTAATATTATTAAAATATCTATAGTACCCAAAGTCAATTTACAGATTCAACACAATCCCCATCAAGTAGTGATGTCATTCTTCACAGAAATAGAAAACGCAATACTGAATTCATATAGAACCAAAAAAGACCCCCAAAGCTCATGAAATCTTAAGAGAACAAATCTGAAGGCATTATGGTACTTGATTTTAAAATCTACTTCAAAGCTCTCATAATCAAAATAGCATAATACTGACATAAAAACAGATTCATGGACCAATGGAAAAGAACAAAAAGCCCAGAAATAAATTCACACATTGGTAGTAGATTATTATTATTTTTTTGGGGGGGGATACCGGGGATGGAACTCGGAGCTGTGCGCGTGCGAGGCAGGCGCTGGAACCACTGAGCTAAATCTCCGGCCCATGTAGTTGATTAATTTTTAACAAAAGTGTCAAAAACATACAATGGGGAGTGAAAAATCTCCTTAATAAATTGTCCTAGAGAAACTGAATTTCTACATGAAAAAAATAAACATAGACGCTTATCTCACACCATATAAAAATCATATACATATATCAACTCAATATGGCAGAAAACTGTAAAATTGTGTAAATAAAATGGGGGTAAGTCCAAAACTTGGTCTGGCCATCAATTTTTTGAATATGTCCCCAAAACCTCAAGCAGTAAGAGCAAAAATAGGAAAACGAGATTACATCAAAGATAAAATCTGCACAGTAAAAAAAAAAAAAATTAAGAGAGTGAAGAGACAATCTACACCTTTGCCCCTTTTCTTCCTATTTCACATTGCCTATTATACATTCAGTCCTTATTTACACTTTCAGTTTCTCACACCAGAGGAACTATTGGGGATTTACACATCTGTGTCCCATTTATTTCACTTAAGAGTATCACCTCAATGTGCATCCACTTAGGGGCAAAGGGGAAGGAAGTGGGAGGGCTAGGGGAAAGGATAGAAAGGAATGGGATTAATATGAGAAAATGGAAAAATAGGAACAAAATCTTTGTAAATAGGGAGGGACTGGAGGGGTTGAAGGGAGGGCTGGGCAACGGTGAAAAATAAGAACCAAGAGAGACTGTGTAAAGGTGAAAATTTCCAATGATGAATGTCATTATATTGTATACCTAAAATATACCAATGATTAGAATGAATAGTCGATAATGTAAACTAGGAAGAAAAGGTCCAAAGGGGTAGGGGTAGTGGGAGGGGCAGGGGAAAGGAAAGAAGGGAAAGGAAAAAATGCTGAGAAATGGAAAAAATGGAAATAAAGTCTTTGTAAATAGGGAAGGGTGGAGGGCGTGAAGGGAGGGCTAGGAATGGGGAAAAAATAAGAACCAAGATGCATTATATAAAGGTACAATTCCCAATGAGAAATGTAATTGTGTTGTATACCTACAAGGTACCAATAAAAGAATTTAATACAAAAAAAAAGAGACAACCTACAGAATAGGAGAAAACACTTGCAAACATACATCTAATAAGGGATTAACATCTAAAAGATATTAGGCACTCAAATATCTCAATCATAAGAAAATAAATAATCTTATTAAAAATGAGCAAAATAATATCTTTGTTTTACCAAAGATGTCTTTGTATATGTTTTTTGTATATGAAAAAATGTTCAACATCAACAATTATGCTAAATGATATACATATAAAAAGATACATCACTTCATAACTATTGAATTGCTATCATCAAAAAGACAAAAGAAAACAAGATGGTGTGGAGAAAAAGGAAGCACTGCACATCTTTGGTGGAAATACAAATTATTACGGACATTATGAGACATAGTGGAAGACTCTCAAAATATTAAAAACCGAATTACCCTGTGATTCAGCAATTCCACTACTAGGTACATCCAAAAGAAATGAAATCAAAATGTCAAAGAGATATTTGCATTTTCTGGTTCACTGCCACATTATTTACCATCCCTAACACATCAACCTGAGTGTCTATTAATGGATGAATGGAAGAAGAGAATGTGAGAATAACACACACACACACACACACACACACACACACACACACACACGATATTATTCAGCCTTAAAAAAAACAAGGGAAACCTTGTCATTTGTAACACCATGGATGAACATGGAGGAAATTGTGTTACATGAAATAAGGCAGGCACAGAAAGAAGTGAAGTATAAATACTTCATAATCTCACTTACATGTAGAATAGGAAAAGGTCGAACTCATAGAAGCAGAAACTAGAATGGTAGCTGCCAAGGGACTCCAGTCTAATGGCTGTCAGGGATGTACTAGTCAAAGGATACAAAAATGTATTTAAACAGGAAGAATAAATTCAAGAGAACTACTGTATAAAGTAGTGACTATAGTTAACAATAATGTATTGAATATCTGAACATTGCTAAGACAATAGATTCTAATAAATTTTTCTTACCACACAAAGGTAGTAATGTATGCTAATTAGCTTGACTTAACAATTCTACAATGTATACAAATCTGAAAACCTCATGTTATACACCATAACTTTATATAATTTTATTTGAAAATTTACAGTTATATTTAAAATGAATAATTTACTCAATATCATGGCTGGGACTAAACAATTCAAGGAATTTGTTTAGAAACATAGCATACCTAAGTCTTGATTTCTTTATACTGTACCTAAAACTCTATTTCTTTCTATAGTCATCTTTTCTAGTCACTTGGTCCTATTTGCTACTATTGAATGTGTCAGAGAGAGATTTCTATTTGTTATATCTTTGTTTTGTCTAAACAAAGGCATATTTTTCTTCACTAACAAACTCATTTTCTTCACTAATAAACTCATTGGACTATTGAAGAATTTCTAGTGCTTCTAAAAAGTTCTATGATAATGACAAGTAAGTGTAGTTTCACCTCTCAAAACTTGAAACTACTGACTCTAGCAATCACAATATTACTTTCCTCTTTCTTTTATGGGAGTGTCTGGTTTTGGGATTTTGCAGGAGAACTAGAACTCTTATTTTTTATTTGACTTTCCAACTTCCATGATGTTTAGCACTGTGAGTCTGAAGGATGAATGGAATGGTGAGCCTGCAAAGTATTTATATTGTGTATTTATAGTTGTAATGAGCTGACAGAAACCAGTGTGACCAGCACTGACCAGCACTTAATTTCCCCATTGAAGCTGTGCTAAGAAACTTTTCTGAAACCACATTGAAACTTAAAATTCTTTCTCTAATTAGCCTCTGACTTGTGTGTCAATGTTTTCAGACCTAAGAAACAATTTTATAAAAACACAATGGCGATTTGTTTAATTTGGAATGGTGCAAAGCACATAGACTGAATTAACAAATACAGCATTCTTATAAATATGTTTCTTAAAACATCTAACATACGATAGGTATTTGTATGCATACACCAACATTTTTATTTGATAATATAATTTTTACTAAATCTGACTACATGCATTTCTTCACTTCTCTGTTTCATGCATTTCATTAGTAATTTTAATAAAATTTTTGAAGATTCCTGTCAATAAGGGTGGGGCACAGTTCCTGGAATTTTGACTCTATTTTTATGAATTGTAGACCTTACTAGCATTCTTGTCTGGTCATTTAGTAAATATTTGTTGGGAGGGTACTATGTGCCAAGTACTCCCCTGTGTGCTGCAGACACAGTGGTAAGAAGCTGGTGAGGTGTCCTGCAGGTTACGTGCCATCATGGAGATAGCTCCTGAGCACCTGCTTGTGGGTGACAGTTGTTTTCTAGGTAATAATCGAGAATCACTCATAGATCCTTTCTTCAGAGGTTTACTAAGATGGAGATCAAAAATAACTGTGCATGCAAACAGGGACTCTGTCAGAAACACTGATATTTATCAGTACACTGATTGGCAGAAATAATGTGTCCAGCTAATGGATGTTAAGTTGATGGTTTGTACATAGACAGCTATAGCAAAAAGCAAAGTGTTAAATCCCATATGTAAATGCATTTAATTGTAACTCAGAAGAGCAAAGTTATCCACTGTGTGTCTCAGTTAATCTGCATAACAATCATTGGGGATTAGTAGTATGAAGGACATAAAATAGGGCAGGAACAGAGGTCAGAATTTAAACAATAGCTCACATACAAATCTGCACTGAAATTAGCATTTAGATCTGCATTTATTTTAATGTCATTTAAAAATTCTTCTTATTACATTAGTATTCCTCAAACTGTGTCTCAAAAAACGGCTGTGCGGTCAAATATCCTGGGGATTACTGTTTGATACATCCTCCTCTAAGAAACTCAGAACACCCATCTGTATATGGAAATTATTGATTAAAGATTCTGTTACAAAAAGTTTTTGTAATGTGAGTAGCACCATTTAACCCAAGTTTATTAAACTATAGGACCCGGAAGACAGCAGAGACAGTCTTGTGTCATCACGGCTTTCAACAATTTTTGTTTAGCATTCAGCACATTGATCTATTCAATCAAAATATTCCACAGTTTGGAAAATTCTGAAAACTCCATAAAGAAACCTATAATAAAATATCTTTGGGCAGAGACATCAGGGGAAACAAGGGGAAGTAGAATATTTCAGATAGGCACTGAGGCATGCTTTAAGGTTAAAGATTTAGAGAAAGGTTTTCAGGAACCCCCCCCCCCCGCCCCGCCAAAATGAGAAGACACGTAAACAAGTCTCAAAAACAGACTTCTGGATCACCTTCAGCAACCCCAAAGGGAAACGAGGGGAAGTAGAATATTTCAGATAGGGCCTGAGTCCTGCTTTAAGGTTCTCGTGTCCTGGTGAGGTTTTAGGCCCCCCCCCCCCCCCGCCCCGCCATATGAGAGGCAAGGTGTGTTTTCTCTCCATTTGACTCATAAATTGGAAATTTGAAAACTGGGTTTGGGGGGTTCCCAAGCTGTTCCTTGTTGTCCCCTTCTCAGCCCAGGCCCTCCTCCTGAAAAGTCCTTCCTTCATCTGTTCACTCAGATTAGACTTGGTAAGATGCTGTGGGGACCAAGATGTCCTCAGCCACTTCCCATGTGGATTCCATCCACCTTCCCGCCCTCCCCTATTCCAGAGTGAGCCCATCGTTCAGACCCCACCAGTATGGCCTCAGAGACGTGAGATACAATGGGAGAAAAAGTTTCACAGTGATTCTGCGGAAATGAGTGTCTGTCTGTAGGCAGGCACATCTGATTCCAACAAGCAGTGCCTTTGAGCCCCAAGCCAGGAAGGTCCCCATCCTCCTCTCCTCGTTGTCTGAAGCTGTGGGGTGGGGGGGTACGATCCTCTCAGCTGCCATCTAAGTTCCCTTTAGTTTTTCTGGAAACACACTGTTGTGCCCAGATTGTAAGGTCCCAAAGACCACCAGGAGGCCGTTTCCGATGTAAGCACATGAGGGTCGTTTATTCAAGCTTAAGCAGGGACTCTCAATTGTCACCGACACAGCGGATCGAGATTGAGAGCCCCGAGTTCCAAATTAGCGGGGTTT
>NW_004624757.1:23285821-23301313 GCF_000247695.1 Heterocephalus glaber
GCCCCGCCAATATTACAAAGTCAAAGAGGAGAGAGAAAAAAAATCATGGATCATGTGGTGGCATATGCCTTGAATCCCAGCACTGTGGGAGCCTGAGGCAGAAGGACAGAAAGTTCTAGTCCTACTTGGGCAATTTTGCAAGACTCTGTCTCAAAATAAAACATAGGCTGAGAACACAGCCCAGTGGAAGGTTTTGGGTTAAATCTCGAGGACTGGGAAAAAAAAAATGTGGACCTTTACAGGGAGAACAGTTTACATGGGTTGAGTAAAGAAATAAGACCCGAATCAGGAGAGATCCATGGAGAACTTTGAATGGCAGGAGAGAAGTGTGTTGTTTGGAGTGAAAATTGATGGAATTTGTAAATTGATGGAATGACCTTTTTAAAAGTGACATGCGCTTTAGGGAGATTAATCTGTCTCTACTACTAAATAAGGCTAATGTGACTTGAAGAGAATTTTAATAATTTTAATTTTAATTATTACCACAAAAGCGTTTCAAATCTATTCTTTTTCACCAACTCATGAATCATAAGTGTCAAGAGCAATATTTTTGGTGACCTTCTGAAAACAGTGTCTGACAATGGAAACCAGGTACATATACCCAGAATAATAATTACTCATACTTTGAGCTTTCATTTTGGACTTAGTCCAAATGATCTGAAATGAGCATTCACCTCTGGGTGACTGCCACTTATAATAGTTCACACATTGTATATCCCATTGGGGACAGCTATTTATAAGCAGTGAATTTCATACTCTTAATGAAACTTTTCAATTCAAAATATAAAGGTTTATATTTTAATAAATTCAACTCACCTAGGACATTTATTATTACAACTGTCAGACAGAAAAAATATTCACCTAACACACAGCCACCTAGTGATTTATTTCAATAAGTAAATGAATCCCTGCCTTATTTTCATATTTAAATTTGGCATGCCTTAAATTCATTGCCTTGGTTTCCCTTGTAAAATGAAGTTAAAATATTTGTTGTCTTGCTGGGTTGTGAGAAAAGAAAAGGAATGACAGCTACAAAGTTACTTTAAATCTGTATGACTTTTAAATATATTGTTATTATTTTGAGAGTAATATTATATTCTGTTCACAAAATAATCATTTGCGGTACCAAACAGACTCAGGAGAGGAGCCCCACTGGGTGGATACAACACTGGGCACACACTCAAGGGAGAAAGGCCTGGCTGGTTTTGGAAATTCTCAGTGGGGTCGCTAAGTCAGGTCTAGATGGGGACTTTGATTGCCAGAGTAATGCAGACATAGCTAGGATAGTTAGAAAAGGAATTTGAACACTAAAAACAAGGTCAAGGGACTTGTCTTTAGGTTTCCTGGTCTTTGCAAAATTCCTGCGATTTCGGTAATCCCCAGGTCTCCACTACGTACTGAGGTGTGACAGTGGAGCTACAGGGGTGCCTTGGCTCGTGAACTCAGTTCTCTCCATGATTTGGCTCACAAACTGAGCTGGATGAGAACCGAATCAAATTTCCTCATAAGGTCAACATTGAACCTAACCACTGAATCATGGAAAGAATTGAGTTCATGAACTGCGGTGCCACTGTACCTTGTCCAGGTGGGTAGAAGGATGTAAGCTCTACTTCAGTAACCAAAATGCTTCAACAGTTCTGTTAGAATGTTTATTCACATTCCAATTAAAATGCAAGCTACATCAACGTGGGGAATATTGTCTGTTATATGCTTTGCTAAGGCCTAGAAAAACACCCAGCACATATTGTAGGTATACAATAAATTCTTGTTGAATTAATGGATATTTTCCACAGGACGCTGTTACACACTTTTAAAAAAGACATATTATTATGTGTAATTATATTCTAAAGGAAAAGAAATTTCAGTCCAGATAGCAGTTATATCTTCTTCCCTAGCCAGAAAGATATAAACACAACTTAAACTTTGAACATGCTGGCCATTCACATCAAAAATGTAGAAAACAAGTAGAATTATTATGTCTTTTAGAGTCTCTAAGAATATCTATAGTTGCTGAGTAAATACAGGTCAAATAACCAATCAAATTATTCTTTTTTATTTTTAAAAGAACAATAATATTTAAGAGTGATTCATTTATGTACAACAATAAGGAAAAAATTTAACTTGTGGAATTCCGAGTGGAGAAAAAAATTAGCATTTCATATTTTCAAATCAGAGCATGTATCCTGAATTTCTGCTGAAACACTGACTTTCAAATAACTTTATATAGGGATTGAGAAATAAGTATATGGTCTGGCATTTCCAAAATATTTCAATATATCCTCAGATCCTTGCCTCAAATCACTCCTTTGGTATTCCAGAGGGAAATATAGATGATTTAATAAAAATAATACAACCAAGGATATTGCATTTTTAAACTTTTTTCTTTTCTTTTTTAATAAAGAAAATAACTTTTTGCTTTTCTGCTGATTCTGTTATGTATACTTACATTTTTAATTTTTCATATGCTTAGTTTTTGACAAACATAAGGCTTGGGGTAGTATTTCAGGAGACAATACTGCTATAGATAGGCAAGCCAACCTTTCTTTCAATACTCCTGACAATCGTTTTAATGGGAAGTAAGATCTTTGGAAAAGGATCTGGTTAAAATTCTGGTCCTTCCATGAAGTAAATGTGCAATCTTGGAAAAGTTTCTTTACCTTACTTAATCTCACTTTCCTCAACAGAATAATAGAACATAAATTCCTGAACCAATAGGTTGGTGTCAGGAGTCAGTGAGGTAATAGGTGTAAAATTCTCAGCAGGGTAAGCCTACAATATGAGTTAGCTAATACAGTTTTAGAAGCTGGAAGAGGTTATGCAGTGTGCGTCCTAAAGAACTTCCTTAACTTTTCAATACCTCAAGAAGTCTCCAGGCAGCTGTTCCACAGCAGCTTTCTTGGTGATCTACCATCTCAGCCATGGCTTCCAGTCTCCAAGAGAGAAGAGAGAGCTTGCAATTGCTCTTCACACTCAGGAGTGGTGGCCTAACTTTCACACCCAGCCCACTGGCAAGAAAAGGACTGCTGTACCCAGAGGAAACTCAAGGGGCCTGAGAATTGCCATCCTGCGTGCCCAGACAGAGAGGAGAATTGGATGTGGGTGAGTATTAGAAGTTCTATTACAATATAACTGAAGTTTCTTAAAGAGGGAAGATAAGGAATTTACTTCTGAAGAAATTGCAATGACATTGAAATATTAATAGTCATCAAATCAAAATGTAATTTGGATTATTGTTTTCTACACTAAGAAGACTTTACTGACCAAAAGAACTAGAACATTAGAATAAAAGGAAAAAATCCTAATTTTTGGCCCTGAGTGGGCTACTGCCATCAGTAACCTTGGGCAGGACACTAAATTTCTCATTTCCTTAAAAAAATTTTTAAAACTGACAAAAATAGTTTGTCTTTTCTCAGTATGCTTCACAGGACTGAGATGAGATCACAAGACACATTGAAAAGAAATTGTGTCTATAGACAGACTATATAGCAGACTGCCAGCTCCTTACATCTTCCCATGAACACAACTAGACCACATTTATAGCTTGTGTGCTTTCAGATGTGGCCACAAGGCAATCCACATCAACAGAATGTCAGTGGAAGGCACATGTACCTTTCTTGACCAAGCTTTTGGGGAAGCTGGAAGGTCTCCCCTTGCATTTTTCCCCTTCGACTGACTGGTTGCAAAAACATAAGATCTGAGAGGATGGTAGAGCCAGAAATTAGAAAGAACCTAAGTCCATGGCTGATGAAAGGAGGCAGCACTGCCCCATGTCAGGGCACCTTGCTGGAACTGTTATGGAAGCAGGTGCACCATGCTCTGCCACTGTTTCCATTCTACCTGAGGCTGCCAGGTGCCTAGATGTTACTGCAGTTTTGCATGAAACAGAAGTGATGCCAGTTGTCATATGTTTGGCAGGTAGTAGGTTTTCAACAAATGCCTACTGGGTAAAAGGATAAAGAAAACAGTTATAACTTGCACAATACTTTGCTGGGATTTTTTTGACCATGTTTCAATGTATAGCTTCAAATTATCATCATTTTGTTGCATAGAGAAGAATTTGAAATAATTCTGAGGGTCTTCAAATATCTAAATCTTCAATTCTAACATTATGCCCAAAATGTTATAAAATTCAGAGGAACTTAGTGCTACATAAGAAAGTATTATTTTCAAAATGTTATATTTACAATATTTTCAAAATATTATTGCAAACATAAATGAATAAATTGATGGGAAATACTAGATCATAGCGTTTAATAACCATGATCATTTTTTTCATTCAAACACACTTTGATGATTTTGCAAGAGATTAATGAGCTTAAGCCTGAAGCAACACAAAAGTGATAATCAGATTCAAATATTGTTAGTAACCTGTAAAGTCTTCATGTCCATTCTACTCTAGTATCACAAAGTAAAAGAAAAAAAGTGCTTCTCACATGACTCCAATTTCCTGAGGTATTTATGTAACTGTATAATATTACGAGTTTAACAAACAGCCTTAATCATATGCCTGTTCATATCTCCAGGCAAAGTTTGGTTCTCTTTCCTTTCCTTAACAAATGTATTCTCTCCAAAAGACACACACTCTAGTGGAGCAAAAATTTCCATGGGAAGAATTTGAAGGCAAATTATTTAGTATGTGCAGTTAGAGTCATAAGGTACAGAATCACAGTAAATAATGCTGTGTAGTGACACTAAAATAGTGAAGATATTGACATTTTCACGATTAGCTATGTTTTTAGTAAAGAGAAATTAATAGGTAGGAATTTTGAGTCTAAAGAATACATACAACATGCTGACAACAAAACTCGGTTTCAGCATAAACCGGATCTGTAACACAGACATGATACACAGGCGCCTGGCATCTCTGTGTACATTTATATGCACATTATTCATCTAGTGCTCTCTTCTCCCTTACAAGTTGGGATGCACTTACTTCAGATCCTATTTGAAACTTATTTAGCTACATTTCTGTCAGACTCCACTTGTTTATGCATTGCTGAATAAACCAGTGGTTAATAAATGTCCGTGGAAAATATGTTTAGAGGTAAATAATGAACAGCTGTGACGAACTATGCATTCTTGCTCTCAGTATCCTAAAGACAGTTTCACTAAATAAATAAATAAATAAGGTATGAAAAAGATGGGAAATAATCATAGAGCAATCATGTAAAAGGAGGGCGGTTTATTACTTTTGAACAGATATGTGATAGATCAAAAAATGTTTTCCTAACTGTTCAAAGTCTTCTGCAAAGGAAATAGCAAATGAAGGTGGAGAGTCAGCCTTTCCCCCAGAGGTACTTTTTGTCCCAGCTCCATGGGCCTGAGATTCGGCCCACCCTACAGCATGTGAAACTTTAGGACTCCAACTCCAATCCCACCAGGCTGCCTGTGGGGGCTGCTGGGTCTGACCAGGGACACACTTCTGCTTTGCAGCAGGATGTTCTGATGAGCAAACTGAGAGAACAGTAGAGGTGAGAAGACAGATCCAGTGCAGATAAAAATATGTTCACCTTGAAAAATACAAACAAGACCTTTAGGTAATAATGTGTGGAGCATATCTATTGAAAGATGAGAAGAATATAACTGCTTCTTTTGTGTTGATGATTTTCACACTCTCTGTTAAGATTCTACTGCAACTTCATTCTATCATCCAGTATTTGTACAAGTCCTACATCTAAACTACAGAAGCTAACAAAATATGGATTTATGTCCCTTACACATATCTTATAAATGTCAGTCCATCCCCTCTCAGAGCTTCTTGCTATTCAGCAGGTTTTCAGTTGTTTTAAAAATCTATCGTGCAGGTGATCTTTTAGCAATACTTGGAAGCATCACGCTATTAAAAGTGAAGAGGGATTTGGGGTCCTAAGAAGAGAAATAATGATGGTGAATGGCTATTATCCCATATGTTCCTGACAGAAAGCTCATTGCTTTAAAAGTACAATACATATGCCAAAGTAAGAAAAAAGCACAAATAAAATTTAGAAGGTAAAAGGGACCACATAAAATCTTGCCAAAGGTTCATGGTTTACATAAAGCTGCAGTTGGGACTTCACAAAGGAAATCTCTGCACCTTTTATTTCTGGTTCAGAGGCTTTACATGCTCTTTCTAATGATCTGGGCCTCAGCACTGGCTAATGTCTCCCAGTCCCCAGCTTAGCGCTCATGCAAAATTGAAGCACTTTGGAGACAGTTTAGTAGCTGCAGATGAATCTCAATGTGCAGGAAAAGGCATAATGGCTGTTTCCCACTTACTAGGAGAAGCTGAGGAAATCAGGGGGAAAATCTATTGAACTTAAGCCATCTGGGAAGCTGAGAGAGTGGCTGCATTAACAATGTGTTTACATTCCCATTGTGTTGCTAGGCCAAGCAAAAAAAAAAAAAAGTGTACGCGTGTGTGTGCACGTGCTCTGTGGTGTTGTACTGGCTCTTCTGGCTCTTCGGCTTTGGCTTTGGTAACTGTATGAGAAATATGGCATGAGAGTTCTCAGGTCTCCATGCCATGACAGGGCTCTTCCATTGCTGGTTGGCAGAGTGGTGCTGGCAGGAGGAAAATGAGCGATACACAGAGCTTTTCCTGTCTCTGGCTCAGAGAGCAACACAACAGATTGGGAGAGGCTTCAGGAACACCAGGGAATGCTTTTGCTGGCTGCTACATTTATAGTTAACTTAGAACTGCTTACCAGATGAGCAAAAGAAGCCAGGGAAATGCCTGTTGTTTTAACCATCCCTATTCACTGTCTATGTTGTTCCTTCCTTACTACACTGTCCTACCAAGTGACTTCGGTGAGAGGTACAGTACTTTGTGACTGCAGGGGGTAAAGGCTGCCCCCACCAGCAAAAGACATGTTCATGTCTGAATACCTAGGGCTCCTGTTACCCTGTTTGGCAAAAAGGTTTTGCAAAAGTCAACAAGTTTGCAAAACTGAAGAGACAGAGAAAGAAAGGAGGAAGGGGAGGCAAAGAGGAAGAACAATTAAGGTATGTTATGTACATGTACCAGCTCTCTGCCATTAGGGCAATCATTATGTGCTGCAAACATGCACCCATAGAGAAAGAAGTGACCGTGAGGAGAAGGTGGACGCGGAGGTTTCCTTGAGGCTGGGGCAGACACCAGAGCTGGAAGAGCCAGGGTCAGAGTCCTTGGCCACAGGGAGCGTGGCTCAGTTGGATTCCAGGCTTCCAGCCTCCAGAACTGTGAGGAAATACAATTCTATTGTCTGAAGCCACCAAATCTGTGCCAATTTATTGCAATGGGCCTATGAGGTGGGTATGGTAGCCAAGGCCATTTAGTGTCTATCTGCACCTTGAAAAGAGTGGCCTCAAGAATCAGGCAGAGCATACAGATGTGAGGAAAAGCTGTCTGCTCCGAGGTGTCTTCTGGTATCACAGATGACCCCTCAGTGGTCACGGGGAGCCAGCATCTTAGACACCAAGGTCATTTCACTCAGAGGGCATAGCTGACCAAGACTATCTGGGCTGTGGCCATGCAAAGAGGAAAGTCATTCATTTGCTGCCACTCCTAGAATTGCCTTGGACAGAATGGTCCCCAGGGTTTTTCCAGCTAAACTTTAATTTGCTCAAGCTGAGTTCTCCCCGCTTTCCTCAGGAGGCTGTTCTCTCTCAGTCTTTGCAGTTTAATAGGCAGAGACAAGCAACAGGATATTGCAGAGAGCAGGGGCTCTATCCTATGTAACTCTATACCACAGAACTGCCAGGGTGGCTGGCTAATTTCTTTACTCTCAGGAAGAGGAAAACGTAAGCCAATGGTAAAGCATGGGTTTTCTTCTTGCTTCTCCCTGCAGACTGGTGTCTCCTTCAGCACAGTCATCAGACCTTGGTTGTCTCCACTTACAGCACCAAACCAAGTATCTGGAACATAGCTCTGTAACAGAAAATCTATGTAGTGCCTTTATGCCATACTTTTACAACAAATAGAGTCTCTCTCCTGCTCTGGTTTTCAAGGCTGGTTGTACATTAGCACCAGAGAATTTAAAACAAAAAACAAATTGATAAAGGAAAAGCTATGCTTTGTGCCCCATTAAATCATTATCTTTAGGGCTGGGCCAGGACATAGGTGTCTGTAAACAGCAGCCCTGGTGATTGTCAAGTGCAGCTGGGGTTGACAGTTCCTGCCCTAATAGCTCCGTGTTGCACTTGCCTTCGTGTTCTGGGAAATTTCTTTCAAAGCAGATTTTTATAATCAGGTTAAACCTTTGATGAAATTAGGAATGAGTCCAAGACTTCTCTAATCTGAATTGTTTTTCATTGGTAGATATTATACTTCCTACATGCTGTACTTACTTTTTTTTGCCAAATACCCTGATAATGGTGAATGTAGCTCTCATGTTGTGCATGCTAGTTTTGTAACTTCAAATGTACTTTTCAGAGGATCTAGCAAGAGCAGAGTTTTCAACTGGCATCCTGAGAGGGGTCTGAGAATCCTTAAGAGCTTTTTTGGAGGTTCTAACAGGGGAGCACAGCTGCTTGTATGACCCTGAGAAAACAGTCCTGCTCTATTGGGGTGGTCCTCTTCCACGGAGCGTGAAGCTTCAGAAGAGAGGCACATGGAGTGAGAGGGAGGAAGGGGACACCCGCCTAGCCAGCCAGATCAGCCAAACCAACCCTGGCGATCTATGGGGTGGCAGATGTCGCAACCAGATCGCCCTCACATCTGCGGTCTGAGGACCCTAGTCTAAAGGATGAGTGAGGATGGATGCTATGTTGCAAAGAAGAAAGGATCAGGGCTAGGTTAGTCCTCTCTGCTCAACCTTTAGCATTACATTTTTCATTGGTTATGGAATTTTAAAACTCAAACAATTTTCTATTATGTCTTTAAAGGTATCAAAAAAATCTTAGGTAAGTAGACAGAAAGCAGCACTAGGATGTCGAGCAAATTATTGAGAAAAATAGTAGGTACTACAATTTAGTGATACTGAAATTCAAATGGAATGGATAACAATTTGTGACATCACAGAATATAAAAGAATATCCTGGGTCATGATCTCAAAAACTATCATCCATGTTTGTTTATATGTAGCACAAAATGTTCAGGTATCAAAAAAGAATATTTAAATTTGGGGAGAAAAGCTAAACTCTTTAGGCTAGCCCTGTCTTTTAAGCTGAAATTGTTCCTTAAGGCTTCCTTAAGCATGATGCTCAATATTTCATATTGGAGTCCAAAATTCTGTTAAATATGTCCTTTCTTATGATAATAAAGTACAAGAGATGCTCCATAAACTCTAATAATTTATCCAAGGGTTGATTAAAAAAATACATTACAGCATTAACAACTGTGCAATTGTCTCTTTGAAGTGGGCATTTCACAACTCTCAGCCACAGCATATGCCTGGTTGCTGGGCACAGGGCAAAATTGCCATAGCAACACAATCACTAGTGCTGCTCTGAAATGCCCTGTTTGTGTAGCAAGTGATCTAGATGAAGAATGTCCTTGGACACCTGCCTCTTATTGTAGCTTTTGTGTGGGCCTGGGGGTGGGCAGGACTTGGTTTTCTCTTTTTCTGAATTTGAGGAAACACACACATACACACGAATATGTACGTATTCACATATCTACTTATATGAATATGCTTTTCGTTATTACTTATATGTTGCTACTTACATGCATATTGTTATTAATCAATGCTTTCATCTTAGCTATGAGAAAAAAAGAGGAGTAATGTATTACAAATAACCTTGCCCTAAGCGTTAATTGGAAGGGGAGGATTCTTTTGTGTTCATCACATTAAAACTGTCACTGTGTATAATTTTAGAAAGTTTGTTTTCCCTTAATAAAACACAACTTGCTAAAATTGCATTGCAAGGTATAAAATTTTCTTTCTTATATTTTACAATCATGTTCTAGATCACATCTGTTGAATGCATGCATTAAAATTTTCTACACAGTATATAATTAAAACTGTACCCCATAAGATATAAATTACATACTCTATAGGTATGGTCTAGTAAGGGTGTTTTGGCACATGTGTAAGTTTTTTAAATATAGATATTAGCAAATATTGGAATTACCAAAAATGAATAAACAAAAAGTAAAGATTTTGTAACAATAAATTGGAAGATAAAAAAATCCAAGTGTAGAACCTAAAAAATTCAAGAATTCAATTGTTTGTAAGTTAGGACAAGAACAGAAATTTATAAACCAGGTCTATATACAGCAGGTTAGCCCAAACCCATCTGCTGGCAGCATTCCATCTTTGTATTTTCAGAGAAGAAATAGAAGCAGCAACTAAAATCCAAGTTTTAGAGCTCTGACCCAACTATGTATGCCCACTGCAGCTGAGATTATATGGGCCACATTAATGTAGGTGGTTAAAGACTTAAAGTCAGTGTGAAATAAGCATGACTCAATTGTGAATGCCAACAAACAGAATAAGGAAAAACACGTAATTCAGGATAATTGATATTCTGTTATAACTCTATGGCAACTACTCTCTTGAGAAGTATCAGATTGGCTCGGTGAAAGAGGCTTCATGTATTACATGGATCCTTATCAATTTTCTACTTTCATTTACTCAGCCCTGAGGCCTGCCTGATACTGAGAGAAAAAGTGTTAGCTTCTGCTATTGAAATAAGTTCCTCTGAGAAGGAAATCAAATAAATAATTGACTTATATTCCAGAATTATTCACCTTCACTGGCAGACAACTATATTAAGAGGGAAGCCTCCATACTTGCAAAGGCAAAACACTCACTGGCTCAAATAAGAAATTATGGAATGAAGTCAAACAGAGTCTCCAAATGGTAAGCATCATTTACTAAAATTTAAACAAAACCCACATAACTTCCTTTTGAAAATGTTCACTCTGCTAATGAGAGCTGAGCTTAAGATGATTATGTTACATGGAGAATAACAAATGGTATGATGTGTATACTAAATGTGAAAAATAACTCTTCTTACAGAAGATTAACCTATCTTTATGAATTCCCCAAGTTACCTACCTATTCACAAAATTTTCCAAATAAACTGTCCATCGGTACATCTCACCAAATTTCAATTACTCAAATTCAGTAGGATGAGTAGCTATATTTTCACAAAACAATTTTTCACTGATCATTTCCTGGACTTAATGCCTTATATTATAGAGTTCAGAAAAGAGAAAGCTTTACAAAATATGAACCATACTATGTTATTCTATTTTAGTTGAAGAGATAAAGGTTATATATACATATATATATATGTATATAACTCATAAGTTGTATCATGCAGGCTTATAAGAAATGATTTTTGCATCTCAAAATGGTTGAATATTGATACTCTCATATTGATTAACCCAATAAGATGTTATGGTTTGTGTCTAGATGTCCCCCCCAAAGCCTCATGTGGTCAAAGCCTGTTTTGGAGGTGGCTGAATCTAGAGTGTGTAGGCCTGAGAGCGCTAGGATTAAGGGGATGAGTGCTACCCGCCCTAAGTAGCTGAATAAGATAAAAGGGGCAGGGAGCGGTCTCTTGTTGCTTTTTCTGCCTTCCGCTGCCAGGAACTGTGACCTCTCTGCCAACCTGCTGTGGAGCCAGCTGATTATGGACTGAAACCTCTAAGAACTGTAAGTCAAATAAATTTTTTCCCCTTTAACTTTGGGTGTTGGATATTTTGTCTTAGCAAGGAAAGAAAAGTAACTAACACAACAGATACATAATTAACATATATAGGTGTAATCAAATAAAAGAAACAAGGAAATGCTTAGTTATGACTTGAGGTTTTATAGAAAGATTCATCTACAACACTGCATTTGAGCTATTCCTTTAGGAATGTTATCTAAGTCCACTGAAAAGACAGTTTTGTGTTATTATCTATTTGTTTCTTCTTTATAAGAATATTTTTGGTCTATGTCTTATACTATTTTGAAGATAATAATACACAGTGTATTAACTATTGTTTTCTTAATATTTTGTTAGGAAATTTTGTTTCATTTTTTCTTAAAAAAAGAATAGTAGTGTTTTGAAAGAGTGGGATGGGGAAAAGTTGGTACAATGGATAATTCACCCTATACATACATATCGAACACTTATTAAGTACTCAATACCAAGGTAAGCATGGATCTAGAATAGCCTAGTGTGGTAGTACATGCCTGTAATCCCAGCACTCTGGGGAGCTGATTTAGAAAGATCCAAGTTCAAGACCAGCTTGAGCAACTTAGAGACTTAGTGAGTACTTGCCTCAAAATAAAAAAAATAAAAATGAGGTTTGGAATGTAGCGCAGTGAGAAGATCCTGGGATTAATACCCTGTGCTAGAAAGAAAGGAGAGAAGGGAAGGGAAAGGAAGAGGGAAATGGAGAGGGAAAGGGAAAAGGGAAGGAGAGGGGACTGGAAGGAGGGAAGGGGTGGGGAGGGAAGAGAAGGGAAGCTCCACTGAGCTTACTCTCCAGCTTACCATGCTTAGACTGAAGAGGAGAGATAAATGGGGAAAAGAGACATGATCACTCTCTCTTTCAAGTGGTAAAGATTAAGGAGAGACTAGAATGTGACCAAGTTGATTTTTGTAAGGTTCCACATGTCATGTGTAGGCCCACAAAGTCAAGATAACAGAACATTAGTCATACTCAATTTAATGATGAGCATACCAACAGTTCTTTAACCATGCTTCTCATAAATTAAAATGTCTATGATTCTAAGACAAAATTGTAATGAAAAGTGTTTGGATCTTTTAATAAAATTTATACAAATCCTCCCTAATTTCCCTTGAATATGCATGATTAGCATTTCTAAATCATCTTCTGGCATGCCAGAAAGGTCTCATCATATTTTAACAAAGGTTCTGTGAAAAACAGTCAGTGGTCTAACAGTAAAGCAGGCTTTCCTACAGTGGAGCTTTCCTATGACTTCCACATGCTAAGATGTGCCTGCTCTGGTTTGAAGGTTCATGTCCCTGAAATGCCCACATTGGGATAACATAGGTGATGACATTAGGAGATGAAGCCTTCGGAGGGGTAGGTCATGGGCCAGCCCTCACCCATGGGCTTACTGACTCATGAACGACCCCTCACCCACAGGAGGACATGGCATAAAGGTGCTGTCTCTATGGAAGCAGACCCTCCGCAGACCCGGGGACTCGTCAACCTTGAAATCTGTGAGAAACAAATGTCTGCCGTTAGAAGCTACCAATCTCAATCTATGGTAAGACAACTAGATTCCTTTCTCCAAAGTGGGAATATCATTATGTTAGTATTTTAAAACATATTCCACAAAGCATTTGTTGGTTTGCTTGTTTTTTTTTAAGTAACACCTATTAAGAACTTGGAAGACATAAGCAATTCTTTTTGGACACATATAAGAGGGAAAGTAAGTCGTCCTATCGTATGGGGCATGTGCTCAAGAAGAGACTATTAGGTTAAGGCTAGAAAGTTTGATGGAAAACTTCTATACTGAAGACTTTGAAAAGTCTTTGGAGAAGCATGTGCTTTATTCCTTGGACAAAGGGAGGCCATTCTAGCACCTAGCACCAAGCACCAAGGCTTACAGGCAGAAAACTGCCATAGGCAAGGAAGGGACATGAAAGCGTGGCAGAAACATGTTTAGCCAGCACTCAGAACCAGACTTTCTCTAGCTGATGAAAAAAATAATAGTCATCTATCGGCCTTCTATTAGCTATGGTAGAATTTAAGGAGACAAGGCACACAGGCCCCAAACCGAGGTTTAGCAGAAGTGAGAAGCCTTGGGTTCACATCTTGTCTAAGTTACTTTCTCATGTGTGATTGGGGGCAAATTAATTCTTTCTTCCTGATGAGCCCGTTTCCTCATTTACAAAAGCAGAACCTCAGACGTCTCATAAGGTTGTTGTGATCCCTAAAGGACACGATACATGTAAGGTGTTCGGCACAGAGCTTGGAACCCTTTGGGTGGTTGTGTTGGTCTTGTTGATATTTTCTGCTAATTTGAGAATAATTAAAGATGAAAGGAGAAAAATCTCCAGGATTATTAACATTTCAAAACAAGCTTGGCTTTCTAAACTCCCCTTGCTTCTTCATGGAGGAAAAAATATTTGCTTTGAGATGGTGGATTTTAGGTGCCATGGAAACAAGAATTCAACAGACTTCAAGTAAATAGAAAGCAAGCAGCTGAGTCTGAATTTTTCCTGAAAATATAACCATAAAATTTTGAGCAGATCAAGATTTCTATGGAATTTTGAAGGCAACATAGGTATGTATTACTATATTAGCAAATCAGCTTTTGAATAGTGAAAATTTCTATCCACTGAATATATGCTACCCCCACCTTTCTGTTTCTTATATCACACACATGCAAGAAATCCAAATGCAGTTTAAACGATGGAAAGGCAAACAGCACAATGATGATGTTTCTCTAATCAGGGTATTTTGTTATGATCAATGGTATAACTGTGCTTGATGAGTACAAATAATCATTTATTTCATACCTCAGAGTAAGAAAGCCTATTTAATGGCTTCATAGTTTAAAAGGTGAATTTTTAAAAGGAGAAAATCTTTTTGTTCTTTTTTCAGTCTTAATGTTTTGTGATTTTTCATTGTGAAAGTATGTGTGATAGAGATTTTATTGAACACAATTGATTTTCCTTAGTTGTAAAAGAATCTATGTGATTGACACTAAATAGTCCTCAAAGTATTATTGTAAAGCAGAAGTATCTTTAGAGATCAACTTCTTTGCAATGACTTTTGTCTGTCCTGTCATTTGAGAACCAATTTTGATTTTTTAAATGCTAAGAAAATTTCTCTGACTTGTAATCTATTTCAAGACTTAATGTGTTCTAATATTTCTTGGTATTAAAAATCACCAAGGACCCAACAATATTACAGCCCCCCTGTGTTAAGTCGATAGCTGAAGGCCAAAGTTGCAGGTGAATCACTTTTTATGGAAAACAAAAACCAAAACAAATGATTGTATTTCAAATCCATGCACAATGATTCTGATCTCATGGGAAGGCAAAGAGCTCTAATACAAAAGACCTACAAATTTCTCCACACTATCTGTCCAGATTGGAGATTTATGATAGCAGCAAAGAGATACAATAAAGTCATGTGGACTTTTTTTTTCAGGTTTCATTATGTATTATGAAAACAATACATTCATGGGATTGAAAAAGAAATCCAGCAATAAAAGTCTCCCTATATCAACCAGGATTCTAAGCTGTCAACTTTTTGTTGCATATTTCTCCAGGAAATTTCAATACATATACAAATGTATATGCATATTCTTTCTTTACACAATGGAACTATATCATATGCAGTATTTTTAAATTTGCTT
The DNA here is from genome assembly GCF_000247695.1 of Heterocephalus glaber. The sequence goes on from NW_004624757.1 coordinate 23,301,058, forward strand.
TTCCTGAAAAATTTTATCTAAGAGATTCTTCCATAGCTTCACACATGAAGCAACATCATTGGTTCAAAAAGCACTGCAGTATTCCACCCTAGGGACGAACAATGCCTGACAGACTCAGAATGAGGATGTGATGGGCAACTTGCCACCCAAGTCCTTGTGCAAATTTGGACTTTTATTTTTAGATAGTTCTTAGTATGGAAAATACTTGGGGAGAAAATATCTATCTATCTATCGATCGATCGATCGATCGATCGAT
>NW_004624757.1:23307727-23379858 GCF_000247695.1 Heterocephalus glaber
ATTTCTGTTTTGAATTTTTCTAGAGCCTCATTCATCTGTTTTGTTACTTCCTGTGCTATCAGTTCAGGGTGTCCAGGTGGTTGACTATCAGACTTTCCCACCTCATTTCCCCCAGAATTTGCCTTCTGTGGGGTGGAAATCTGAGTTTGTGCCTTACTTAAATGTCTTCTCATTTTTGTTTTTGGTATTGTCCTTGGTTTAGTTCCTGGATTGATACTTTGAAGTTGTTTATTGTAAGTATCTTTGTTGATGTATTTAGAACACTTATGGAATGGTTGCTTCTCACAGGTGTCTTCCACATATAGCTGGTCTTATATTTTGAGTCTCTAATGACTCTGATGCTATCTCCTTTTCATTATACCAGGAAGGACAACTGATTAGATCAATCACAACACCTTAGCCCAAGTGATACAATCAGCAACACAATAACATCAAGTACCTCTTAGAAAATGACAATTTATGGTAGTTAATAATCTATCACCTTTAAGTGTGTGAATTAAATCAAAATCAAGGACCAACTCAACATACCTTTATAGTGAATACACTCTTCAATATAGCAACTTTACCCTTTGGGATGTGGAGTTAGGATGAGGTGGGGAGGGAGGAATAGGTAAAGTAGAAGGATAGGGGAAGGTTAGCAGTGAGGCCAGAGGACACAGGCAAGAGAAGGAAAAAGAGAGGAAAAGAAAGGTAAAGAAGAAATACAAATTAGGGGCAGAACAGGAACACAAAGGGAGATGAAGAACAATGTGGGACAGCAAGGGATTGAGGTAGAGAGAGACAGAAAGAAAAGAGAAAAGAAAGCAAAAGATAAAAATAAAAATTTTAAAAGAGTAGCAAAGCAGAAAAATAATTAAAAATAAGCACCAAAAATAATGGTAATTTTGAAAATAACAAATAAAAGATAAAAATGAAGGCCCTCCTTCAGGGTATGTCTCTGTTGTCACAATAGACAACATGGGCAGTAGTGTACAGTCATAAGTCAGTGAGTCTCTGTAAGACAGTCACAGACTTGTGAGATTCAGGCAGATTTCTGGCTGCAAGTCCCAAGTTGAGCTCCCTGTCTTCCTGTAGGGTTGAACTCTGCAAGGTTCTTCTGCAGGTTCCAGCTGCTTTTCCCCTGAAGATAGTCCAGGTTCCAATGGGAGGTGAGGATCCGTCCAACTTACCAAGCACAGTGGTCTGGTGTGCCTTTATTGCAGAGATTCTCTTCACTTTTCCAGTGGGCTTCAATTTTCACCAGGGAGCCTGAGTGAGGCCCTCTTTCTGTTATTCACTTCTGCAGCTCAAGACAATGGCCTTTATGCTCCCCTGTGCCTCTGCAGTGTGGATCCAAGTAGTGGCTCAGTCTCCTAGTCGAAAGTGAGCAGAGCAAGCCAGACTGAGCAGTGTGCACTCAGCCCGCACCTGCTCTGCCCACGTGCACGGCCAACCTGGAGGCTGGTGCGCAAGCCCAAGGGTCCTCACTGTCTTGGTCGGTCTCCTGTAATCCCAGCACCTGGCAGTCTGAGGCAGGAGGATCTTTGCAAGTTCAAGGCCAGCCTGGACTACAAAGAAAGACTCTGCATCTTCCCAAGTCCTTGAAGCCACACCCTTAACTCCTGAGCCACTTTAGAAGGAGAACTGCTGCGCTCAGCTCACGATGTCAGCTGCCACTGTACCAAGCAGAGGGCCTGTGAACAGTTTTTTTTATGTTATCTGCACTCTCTTTGTTTCTTCATTGACTCCAATCAATCTTATGTTATTCTTATTTGCATCGTCTAGCAGCTGCTCGTTTGATTTGTGGTCCCTTACTATTTTTAAGAAATTTTTCTTTCGGGCTGGGAATTTAGCTCAGTGGTTCTGCCACCTGCCTCGCAAGCCAAGGACCTGAGTTTGATCGTTGGTACCAAAAAAAAAAAAAAATTGCACTTTTACTGGTTACTAATTGCAATCCTATGTTCTATATCTGAAATTCTGTCCTTGCATTGGCTCATTCTGCTGGGTAAACTTTCAATGGAGTTTTAATCTCCCGGAAATCTGTTTCCATCTGTTTTATGGATTCCATTTGCTTCCTATGTTAGGATTCCATCATGTTCCTCAGCTCCTCTATATTTTTATCTGTGTCCACTCTAGATTTATTGGTCATGTCTTGCACTATGGGGACAATCTCTGCTGTTTTCTGAGAAATTATTTCTGATTTCATTTTTTCCAAGTCTTCTTTCATTGTGAGTTTAGGTAGTTCAGGTGGTTGAGTATCAGATTGTTCCATCTTGTTGCCCTTTGGGGTTGCCTTAGGTGATCTGTAAGTCTGGTTTTGAGACTTGTTTACGTGTCTTCTCATTTCAATAGATGCCGCCTGTGTGCCTTTGTTGAGGCAACTTTTTGCTCACCCAGTGGTCTTCAATTCTCAGCAAGCCACAGAGCAGCCTTTACTCTGCTGCTTACCAGTACACCAATTCCTGGGTTCAGAGTGGTTGCCTTCTGGATCCCTGATATGACTTGTTGTCTGGGCAGGCTTCTGGCTAGGGCCTGTGCACACTTGGGATGGCATCTAGGTGTGCCTCTCACTAGGGCCCCTATGTAGCTGTTGTCTGGGAGGGCCTTTGGCTGGGGGCTGTGCACCCCATTTCCTGTTGTCTGCACAGGCTTCTGGCTAGGGTCTCCATGCACTTATCAATGACATCAGGCAAGCCTCTGGCTGTTGCTTGTGCACATGGGTAGCTCTTTTACCGGTGGGCCCTTGGCTGTGGCCGATGGTATAGTGGGCCTCTGGCTGAAGCTTGTGTGCCTGTGCATTTCTTTTCTGGGTGGGCCTTTGGCTTGGGCAGGTGTGCCCAAGCCTCTGGATTTGGGGCAGAGCCCTGGCTGGGATCCATCTGCAGCCATGCAACTCTGGTCCATACAGCTGCTCCCCAGGATCTGTGCACACTTACCAATGGTATGGCAGGCCTCTGGCTCATCTATATATTTTCTTTACATTGATATTCTGAGATCATTTATTGTATTTTAATTTGATTTGAATCTTACATAAACTTGTGTGATTTTTCAGCTAGTTTTCTCTATTCTCCATGATTTTATAATTTTCTCCTTTGAGACTGCATACATTTTGCAGATATACAAAATTACACCCTATGTCATTCCTAGTAACTTCCCACTTTCATCATAATGTTCAACCTTTTCAATTATTTGTGTTTTCTAACACTGGTTAGTAGGTTAGAACTATACCAAATAAAATTAGCATCCATGGACATCTTTGCCTTTTCCCTGATTAGAAATAATACTTACCTGTATTTAGTATAAAAACATCAGGATTGAATGCTGGTTTTCTTGTAAATTTTCAGATGAAAATGAAAGCCAACAGAAACTATATTGCCGTTGACTCCATTGTTGTATCTGCAGAGAACCAAGCCAGCTCTACATCTACGGAATTTTCCCTTACTTCCTACCTACTCATCCTGAATTTGAATATAAACATGTTATATATTTTAGTTTACAGTAACTTTAAAAGGTATTTTCAATTATTGGTGTATGAAATATTGATTTTGTGTAGAAATACAGAAATCAAATGCTTTATAGAAAGAAAATCAGTGCAGTGTGTGTGTGTGTGTGTGGGCGGGGTGTTATCAGCATAGCCTGAGGTTGGCAGAAGTGCTGAATATCAGAGTGTAGTTTTATCTATAATCTCCCAATACTGGCATTCTCATTAGTTTAGCAAAGGGAAGCCTGAATATGTTGTGATTCTCATTTTAGCTTTCATGGTATCTTTCTTTCTCTTCTTATCATTACATGCTTATGCCTTTGAAAGTTTTACAAATAAATGAGCAGAAATAAATAAAACTCAATTCACTTGAGATTTTGAAGACATCTGGTGTAGTTATTTTCAGAGTAATTAGACCAAGAGGTAAGCAATTCCCTGAAGAAAGCTACTCTACAATTGGACACCCATCTCTGCAGTCAGCAGCTTACACACAATGAACGTATTGATTTATAAATTGACAAACAATTATGCAATGGTGCCACCTGATAGCCTAGGACCATTTATGTGATATAAGTATATATCCCACATATGTTGCCCCTTCTCAGTTCTCTCATAGTCTATTTCTTTATGTTCCATCTCTTCAATGTGTTATTTATGTTGCTAGGGAGACTGAAGGTAAATCACCTTCATGGGCTGGCCTACGCTCATCTTTGGTTAATTCAACACTTGGAGAAGGGGAAGTAAAACGGGTCAGGATGGGATATGTATGTGAGCCAATGATGAAAATTCCATGATACATCCCATGATACATCCCACGATGAACATATCCATTATGCATTGCAAACACATACTAATATAAACAGTAAAAAAGAAACTAGCTTGGAAATCCTCATAAATGAAGCAGTAATACTTAAAATGTATCTCTTATAAAGTCATAGATTGAAAGGGGATCTGAACACCTAGAGTTATTCTCCCTAATGGAGACCAAAAAACTTAGAACAACAACAACAACAACAACAAAAGTTATACTATAGCTTTCCAATTTAAGAACTCTGGGAGATTCTACTACTGTCTTAAACTAAATTGCTACCCAGAACTTTTCTTGTATTGCTAGCCTAAATCCCACAGGTTATTAAAAATCTACTTCACTGTCTATACCTTTAATATTTTATTGTTATTTGAACAAAAGTAAAATCAGAAGTTCTAACCATGATGGGGATCAAGACTCACCCACAAAGATACCTACTTTAACACTTTCCTGATCCCAGACCTCATACAGTCACTCTTCCATCACTCTCAACTCAATGTCAGGTGAGAGTTAGGAAGCTAGGATATGTCTGTACATGTAGGCTAGGTATACAGGATATTTCCAATCTACAAATAATTTACAAATTCTTTAAGAAATATAAGGGGAAATTATGTATATAGGTTAACATTTGGCAGTAAAGTCAATATGCAAAATTTATTCTTAGTTGAATATACTCCCCTGATCTCAGGATATCTACATCTGACGACCACACAAAAGAAATTCAAAGACATCTTTTACCAGGATACTTAACATGTTTAGTGCAGTCTATTCCTTCACATTTTTTTTTATCTTTTCAAGCACAAATCATGTTTTAATTTCATGTAGTCCAACAGAAAGCAATCAAGATTTATGCATCGTGATTTTTGGAATGCTTGAATTGAGATCACCAAATCCTAAAATATTTTTGCCAAAGGATAATAATTCCATTTCAGTTTCACTAGCTGAAATAGCAGTATGACAAGAAGCAGAAGTAATAAGTGCATCTGGTACTTCAATCTAAATATCATGACAGACTCACCAGAGGTTTCATCTACTCTCTCATCTACGATGTGGTCCTTTTGGTGAACCCATTCACTGTTGCATTTGAAGTATATCTGTGTGGCGGGGCTGGCTTTACAATACAGGTTCACAGGCTTATTCTTCACAATATAAGCTTCTTCAGGCTCAATAAGGAAGTGTGGCAGAGGCTCAGGTGGATCCGATGGAAAGGTTTCTGGAAGTTCATGAAAAAAGTCATCATCTGGTAAACAAAAAACAAAGAAAAAGAAAAAGAAAAAATAGTCAGAACATAATAACTTGCCTTTTACTTGCAATTCATTTTAAAATAATGATTTGCAAATGAACCAATTAAGTGACTTGAATGTCTGTTACATGTTAGATCTACTGACTAGTTGCTCAATTAAGGATCTAGATTATTACTATTCTCATTTCTATACATGCAAAACTCAACATCAGGGAGAATAGGTTGTTCTAAAATCACAGGTAGCAAATAGCAAAACAGGAATAAAAACTCAAAAACTGTGACCTCTGTAATAGTTACTGCACTTCCCAAAATACAGTGTTACTCATAAGAGCTGAAAAAAGTGAAAACTAGAGCATTAGAAAAATTTGTTTGAAAAGGATAAGGCTTGTAGGTAAACCTTTTGATTTTTTGCAAGTTAAGCAGAAATACTAAAATATGAACTAAAGATCTTTAGATTCAGATTTGAATCTATTATTGTCAAAAGCTGCCACACTGTGAAACATGCATTCAGCAAAACATATATATTTATTGAGTTCAGAATTATTCAAACTACTGGAAATACAGATATGACAACATTAAGTCAATCAGTACTAGCATCACAGTGGGACTGAGGATGGAAAGGCTGTTTGGTTTGGTTTTGAAATTACACTTGCAAGGTCATATGGTGTGATATGACTAGTAACCCTATTCTCGTTAAAAGGTTACTGAGCATTATTACAAAGGGCATAATTATTTTCTTAGCCAACAAAATTATCATGTATAGTGCTTTGACCCTGATGTTTCAATTCCACTGAATAAACCTAACTTAAAAATCATCTGAGAGATTTGGACACTTGTATATTTTAAACTTGGATGCTGCATGAATGCAAATATAAAAAAACCCCAATAGAACTACCTTTTTGTAAAACCTACTATCATGTTTTATAGAAGTCAGGGTAAAAAGAGCCTTTCCAACACACTATAAATAAGTAAACCTGATTATCTTCCTATCAGGGATAAAGAAAAATGTAACTATTATTAATTCTGTAAATATGCTAATATGAAGGGTTAAAGCTCCCAGGTCAAATTTAAAACTTTTTACAAGTTCTTTAGAAGTACATAAATGTATTCAGTAGCAAAGGTATGGAATTGGTGCTTAATGACTGGTTACTCAGATGCTACCTTTAATGCATTTCATTATTCATTCAGGAGTTGGCCCATTTTGGAGACAGACACTGGTGAAGTGGACATGTGTTCACTAAGAAACCTGGTCAGGACCTTTTCCATCTAGGTCACAGGATGGCTGTCAAATAGTAATGATATTCAGCCGCTGTCAATCTGTTTTGCAGTAAAGATTGGCTTCACTTGCATCAGGGACCACAGTAGCTGTCAAAGCTGCTCCGCAATGGTCATTTCCAACCCTGGCATGTAAATGATCTCTCCTGCAGCTGGCGTTCTTTCTCACTTTACCTCCCTAATTTGCTTTCTTCTGGAAGGACATCATTTCTAGTTTTTTCCATTGCTAAACAACGAGGACCCAAACTGTCAGGTCCTAAAACATAACCTTGTTTCTATCAATTTCAGCTCTGTTAGTCAAAGCGCAAAAAACCCAGGACTGCTTAAATAAACACAGCTCAGGAAGGCAAAGGGCAGAGAAGCTGAACTATTGACAAATCCATCATGACAAAACTGATGTTTGAAGGCCTTATCCAATCTTTCTTTCTTCCAAAGCACTCACCGTTGTATGTGATGGACGCCACTGATGATCAATAAAGCTCCATAAAATGTAACACCTATCTTCTACAGAAGATTATCTACTGCTTTTGTTATTATCCATGAAGCCAAATGAAATGGAAAACTAGATTTTATTTTTCTTTTGGTGTATGTTTCTATGTACAAAAATGTGTGAGTATACTTAATAACTATATATTGGTTTCGACATGCAAAGTATGAAAGTCTTATATTCATCCATTAAGTGAAATTCATTCTTGTTCCGTAAGAAGGTATGATTAAAGGACACTTGATATTTTATTCAATAATACAGCACAAGTATGTGTATCTTCACATCCTGTGAAAGACTTCATAAAGACACTAAACATCGACTCCCCTGACTTGTATGTGTCTGTGTAGTCTGATTATTTTACTATAAACTACTGAGGAGACCATGTGAGATGAACAAGTCACACATTCACTTTCAAATCAAAAGGTGCTCTATTAAATGCTGGGGGTAAAGTACTGATTTAATAATATATTTTTTTTAAGTATGAGCAAGCTAACTTTGCATTTCCTTCATTTTGAGTTTTAAGACAAAATGATCACTACAAAGATAAATCGATGATTTTAGGTTTCACATATTATTGATTTTTTCAAGATACCTGTTAACAACTAAAATAAAAGTTATTAAGAAATGATTTATATCATTATAAATGCTTTAAAGCGGTCATGAAATTGTAACAAAGAAACCCATTATTTCATTTAACTAAGATGCACTAATAATAAAGGAAGGTTTTTTTCATGTGATAGGTCCAGTTTTGTTTACCTGTCATCCTACTTTCTGTAGAACTCTTCTCCTCTAGAAAGCTGCTTTAACCAGGAATAGCACAGTAGTTTATTAACAATTTTTATAATGGTCATACAGTAAATTCCAGTCGATGGCCTAAATAAAGTCATATTAATATGACATATCATTTCTAGTACTATAATTGACATGACATTTGCAAAGAAAATTCAAGATCCAGAGTTAGTATAGATGTATGGTGGAATAAATATAACAACATGGAAATGGTCTGATTATTAGTGGGCTCATAGGCCACCATAAAATTCTTGCCTTCTCCACTTGGAATATATATCTAGAAACTCTTCCCAACCAATGAAGTTGATCCAGATAAGAACTCCCCACCATCATGCTCAGCATGCTACGAGAACATTTTATTCAATTCTTGCTCTATGAAAATGTCACATATATTGTGAAATAGGCAGAAATTGTCTAAAGGAATAGGGGAAGTGGGAGGGGAAGGGGAAAGGAAAGAAGGGAAAGGAAAAATTATGAGAAAAGGAAAAACATGGAAACAAAGTCTTTGTACATAGGGAAGGGTAGAGGGGGTGAAGGGGAATGAAGAAAAAATAAGAACCAAGACACATCATGTAAAGGTACAAGATCCCAATGATGAATGTAACTGTATTGTATACCTAAAATGTACCAATAAATTAATGGAAAAAAAGAGAAAATGTCAAATGTTGGAACTAATTTTCAAAAAGTGACATTTTAGAAAATTTGTCTTAAAGTTTTCTTCTCTACTATATCCCTGTATATTTAATGAGAAAAAAATGATCAGCTGCAAATCCCATGTATTCCATATGGGCATTTATATGCTCTGGACTATACATTTGCTGCTAACATAAATGGAGGAATTTAATTTTCAACTACAGCAAGGAATTAGATTTTACCAATTTTCCAAAATCCAGAAGTATATAACAAATGTTTAACACTAGAGTGAAAACTCTCTGAAGGTAAGGACTGTTGTTTTTCATTTTGATCTTCCTAAGTCTAGTATAGCACAAGGCATATTTTAAGAGGTCAAAAAAATCTTATAAAAGCATTAATATTAATCTTATAAAAGCAATTGTAATCATTTGTAAAATATTCATGAGGTATCTTGGAGTTTATAGTGCCTCAAATTCATTTACAAATTGGAGATATCTTAACTATAGGTATATCCACAAACAAGTCTGGATATAAAATTTGTGTGGCCCAGTGTAAAATTTAAAGTCGGGAACTCCTGTTAAAAATTTATTAAGAATTCTGAAATGGGGACATCATAACATTAAGATCAAGCACTAGTCCTATGGGACAGCACAGGTCACTTAGCCACGAAGCTGGTCCTATCTACACATGTCAGAAAAGTAAGCATTTCACTTTATGAGGTCTGACAAATGCAATCACATCCTTATTAGTGGATATTCATAGAACATATTTGGTGCTCTCCAAATTTTTTTTGTACCAGGGATCAAACTCAGGTCCTTGTGCTTGCAAGGCAGGCGGTGGAACCACTGAGCTAAATAAATCCCCGGCCCGCCAAAGATTTTTATTGTGACTGGATGTGATCCAGACAACATGGCTTTTTTCAGGCTAAGAAACTTAGGCTCTAGCCAGTTTTTTAAGCAAGTGTGTTTGAAGCGGTGTGCTGGTGAAGGTGTGTGATTTTATCTGTTGCTGGCCTTTTCTTTGCCTATACTCCAGTGCTCATCCATGGGCCTGAGTCAAGATAAGTAAAATCCCTGCTGTGCAGATACTGACTCTTTCAGGACCACTGGAGGACTGTTCAGAACATGGAGATAAGAATGTATAAGAGTCTACCTTGAGCAGACAGTCTATCATTTTATCATATAAACAAACTGCTTTTCTGATGTTATTAAAGTCATGCTGCAAAACTTGAAGCTATAAAAGAACAATTTTAGCTTTTTTCCACAGGGAGATCAGTGAATGTGTTCTCTTACCACTTTATTTCTTAATATAAATATATGAAGTGGTAATATCAGAGTGATAATAGGAACTCAATTTGTGAACAACTTAGATGGTGAACTTATTTCTGGCACCATGTCACAGTTACCCTGAATTGTTCTATTTTATAAAAATGCATATGTTATCTGCTGATATAGATTGCATTTCTGTATTTGGGCCAAATGGATTAAACAATGAAAATGTGAAAAAGGTTTTCTACAGGTAGTTTGTTCAAATTAACAATGTAGAATTTCCAAAGTTGCTTTTTTTTCTGTACACTGAGTCAGTATCAACTTCCAGCTCTAATTGTCTTTTCTGATGTAGGTGTATCAATATTACTCATTTTTCTCTCTTCTAACATTTGACTTAATTTTCTGCTTCCTACTATTACTCAACAATGACATTCCAACTGTAGTGCCATTTTTATCTTGGTATCAGTAAATCTCAGTATTTCCTTTTCTCTTATCTCCTACAGGCATTTGCTTTTTCATTTTTATACAAAAATAGAAAGCTTTGCACCATGTATTATTTTTATAGTCTTTCATTCTACCTAATTCTTGACAAGAAAATATTATGCTATGAACATCAATCTAGAAAGCTAGTTTTATTGCTATATATCAAGGCTTAATTTTCATCAACTTAATACATAAGATTCTACATTTCTGAATCATAAGACTTAAAGTATTATTGCTTATATCATAAAATATAGAACCATTATCTCTTTGTCTGAGACATGAAGCGTATTCTTCTGAAATGGAATTTACTTCCAAATGATTCAAGAGCAATTTAAAATGAATGACTGCAAAGCTAATTTTATCTGCATTTGGCTACCCATCCATCAGAGAGATAATTCATGATATATTACAACAAAAGGCAGCTGGAATTAACTATTTGAATGAGAGTTCAGCTTATTTTTAATATTTTGATTAAAATATTCTTTAGAACAGAAAGACTATGGTCGATATTTCAATAAACACATTACTGAATTCATCATTTAAATTCAAGTAGTTGAATATATAATGCCTTAAATGTACTGCACAATTTAGAAGTATTGAATAAATTCTAACTTCAAAGGAAAAAATAAACCTTTTTCACTTTTAAAGAAATGCTTGCCAAACATGCCTAAGTGTTACTAATAGTGACCTAAAGTTAACCTGATATTTGACATGCAGTTGTCTTTGAAATACAGGTTCCGGTTTAAGCCATCATGATCTCTGAATTTGACTATTGTAGAATCTTCCATTTCTCCTGCATACCTTCTCTACCTCTGCCATTTTTTTCTGTTAGAAAAATTTTCAGAATCACTTTTACTCTTTTCTTCCAATAAATTAATAAGTGTAACATAAAGCTAGATGGTAAAGTTTTTCTGCTCCATAGATTAGCTAAAAAATACTAAATTATGAAGAACTGAAGAAAGATTCATTTGCACATACTGTCCAGATTATAAAGGGTACCATAGTAGAAAGAACTGACAATATAAGTAATAATTCAAACCTTGCACACCTCCAAATAGGCTATTTCACCTCTTAGAAGCCATTTTATAGAAATAACATAAAATGTAAACACATATGTACAAAGACGGTCACTGTGGTATTATTTATTGTGGCTGAAGCTATGCCTTCTCTTTCAATGAAGTCTTTTGCTTATAAATAGAAATCATGAAAGAGGAGGTATTAAATTTGTGATAATCTAAATTTATAATAATAATTAGTCTATTAGTCTGGCTATGTAAATAATGATTATAATTAATTTATAATCCATTGGTATTTGATTTTCACTTTAAAGTACTTAATTTTAGGATGTCAGAAATATGCAGAGTCTTACACAATGAATGATGGAAAAATTCTACCATTTTCTTATTCCTGATTAATGGACAGAGTTACAAATGCTGTAACTCTCAGAGATTTGAATAAGAAAATCAGAGAAAAATTTTATAAAATTTAAACAATTACTGGCAAGTAAATAAGACAACATAAACTTAGGACTGATCTTTACCAGTTAAGTAGTAACAATGATTCATAGCATAGAAGGTTCTAACAAAGAAGTGAATATTCACTATAATAGAGTCATATGACACACATTGGTCTCCTCCCTAGAAAACTCACTGTGGCTCTCAATTGCATGTTTCAACCTGGCCAGGCTCTGGTCCCCAGGTATTCAATCAACCCCTGATCTAGATGTTGCTGTGACTGTATCTGAGATTGTGATTAAGTCCATAACTAGTGACTTTAAATGAGGAAGATTCTCTGAGATAATCTGAATGTACCCCACCATTCAATCAATTGAAAAACCTTAGAAGCAGAAATGAGGATTCCTTGAATAACACTGACACTGGATTTCTATTTAATCACTGGAAACTGCAGTCTGACCACACTGACACCATTGGACCCTCCCTTCAGCTGCACCCTAGCCCTCTTTAATACTTGTTGTTCATCAGATACCAGTAGAAACCCCTCTTTCCCTTCAGCTGCCTCCTGGACCCATGTCCTCCTCTCTCATTGAGGGCAGCTTACTTTCTTCACACGGATTCTCCACTGGACAGCAAGTTCAGAGAGGGAAGGACAGTAACTTTATTCATTTCTGCATGAGCAATGTCTACTCTGGTGCTAGGCATAGACTTCAAAGTCCCTGTTCCCTTTCAATTTGTATTTTTTAAAAGAGGTTTCATGGAATAAGCTAGTGGTATACAGGAATTAGTTTATTAACTGAAAGCCTGCAATTTAGAAGAAATCCTTGTATGAAGATAAAACAGAAACAAGCATACTAAAAAGGTATATCTTTAATGCTTAAAGTACAATCCAGTTCCAGCATTTAAAAATTATACCTATTTTCTATGCAAGTTTTACTGCCATCTGTCATGAGATGTGCAGACTTCGACTAAATGTATTGCCTTGCTAAATAATCAATGATAAATCTAAAGCAGTGGAATGGGAATTAATAGATCTGATCTGAATGCTGCTTCAACCTCTTGGCCTCGTTTGACACTAGACTTCACTGCACCAGCCTCTCCTTCTGGAAAGTCCTCCTCTTGGGAACTGTGCATTAGCACTTTAATGCTTCCTGTTCTGCCTCTTCAACCTTTCTCTGTCTTCCTTGGTGCCTGAATACAGTCAGAACTTACTAAGGTTTGTCCTTCAGTTTCTCCCTTGGGCATCTCATCCCAACAGTGGCTTCAATTATCAGATCATGTCACACACACAGCCTTCCACTCCATTCTCCTGCTTCTTATACCTTCTGATGCCTTTGCATTGACCTAGGATGAAATCAGACTCTTTCCCAAGGCCATCAAGGACCGCCCTATCTGCTGGCTGCTGGCCTCTGCTTCTCATTTCAGAGCCTCCTGTCCTGTCATCGTCCTAGAAACAGACAGCCTGCTGCCCCTGTCTGTGTCCACAGCAAATGCATGCCCTCCTGATAGCATTTGCTCTTATCCTTCATTCTGCTAAGCAGGAGATCCCCTTTCCTTCTTGCTATCTAGGTTTCAGCTCAAGATATCTCCTGGACAGAAAGAGATTCATGGTCACTAATCTCAAGGTGATACTTCCTTCCAAGAACATTTTGATTTCTCCTTTTCACCTATTATTATGTCCAATGAGCTTGTTTACTAAATTAGTTATTTTCTTTCCCTTCCTATAAAACTCCAAGTTTTATGGCACCAGATTTTGTCCAACTTGTTCAACACTATGTCCTCAGCACCATCAGATAACCCATCTTCCTTCTAAAACTAGCTTTCCTTTTTAATTCAGCTCCCATTTCTTACTATAAGATCATTCTCCCTGTTAGCATTTTTGTCTGAATTATTATAAGAGCCTTAATACTTATGACTTGACCTAGACTTTCCTCTCTCCATCTCATCTAAAGCCCATCACTTAGTACTAATATCACCAAATTAAGGTAGAATCGAAACAAGTTATGTTTGAAATTTTCAATATTCCACATATCATAGTCCCATTTCTGGCTTATTTACCACCACTCCACCAAAGCCAAATTTGGTGATTCTGTACTATATAAACGTAGCTTTAAAAATTTTTCCTACATCTATATATTTACTCTGCACATGATGCCTTAGTCCAATTTGAGTCTTCCATGTCCATATCAATGCCATTAAAAAAATCAACACTTCATTTTCCCAATTAAAATCATTCCTTGCTATTCAGCTCTAAAAATTTGTAATGCAGTTTGAGATTCTCAACCATTTTTAATGCAGGACAGGACTACCACAGCCCTAGGAGATTCTACAACTTTGTCTTCATTGAAGTCAAGATATCTGAAATTGATGATTTGCTTCAAGATCTATTAAGAAAATTAATTTTATCTACATAGATTATGTATTATGATAAGTTAAATTCTTTGAATGTAATCTATGCCTATCTCTATCAAAACTTCAAAACATTTTTAACAGTATGGTCATTGTCAAGCATATGCAAAATGACAGAATAAAGAACTTCAAGTATCCTCAACACAGTTTCAAAGAATTTGAGCAATATACAAATTTTTTAAACAAAAATGTGTGAACTGTTTCTTAAAAATGTATTCAGAATTTATAAATAAAGGAAACTGATATCAAATATCAGATATCAGTATGCTAGCTAAAATAATGAAAGTGATGAACATCACTGAATGAGGAATAAATTTATAATATTGAAAATTACAAAAAAGTGAGACTGTGTTGAAAATGAAAATACTTGTTCTATGTGGTACACGGTAAAGGATTCTTTCTTAAGACACTAAAAATACTTAAAATCAATAGGACCATATGCTTTAAAATATATTTTAAAAGATATAACCACTAAAAACTCTGAGATTTCATACAAATTAGAAATTCTGTTTAGTAACTATAGTAAATTATTTCTTCAAATTAGTGAAATGATTTATTACTAATACACATGGAAAATACAATATTGTATAAGTCCATATTATTATTGACAGCTAAGTTAGGTAGAAATATTATAGACAGACAGGGCTAGGCCCTTGAAAAAGTCAGGACAAAGGTGAAACACATTACAACCATGGCCAGAGACACATCTGCTGGAGACCAGGCCTTAGGGTAAAGACAAAATGACCAGGCCTATATGCCTTCCTCAAAAGACAAACACCAGGACTAATGAAATCTAGCAAGGCATCAGTCATCCCAGTGAGTGACTAGAGACCTCTGGACCCATCGTGTCCTAAGAAAGTCTTTGTTCTTTCCATGCACACTTGTTACGTGACTTGTTTCCCCATTGGATCATTAGTACCTAAGCAACTATACTTATACCTTATTGGTTGATCATGGCTGTGGCCCACATTGTACCCATGTGGGTTTTGCTCTATAAAACTCCCCTGTAAAGTGGAGTCCTTGGCTATTCAATCGGATGCCCTCCTGCCTCTCAGGAGCTATCCTCTCAATAAATATTTTCCTACTCTTAACTTCCACTGTTACTAGAACTCATTCTTCTATTTTAAAGAGCATGAACTCGGTGCATCTGACATCTAACAGGTTGGGAGATATAATATTTTTATATTTCTTTTCCTGTTTCAATATGAGCGTTCATGAGCAAAAAAAGAAAACTTCAAAATCATAAAATCTCACAGACATTGTCCAAAATTAGAAATCTAACAGTTATCTCTAGCTCTTTCTTCTCCTTCATTTCAAGCATAAAAATAATCAATAAGTACTATATATTGTGTGTTCTACATAATTCCTGAAGGTCTTTTTTCTGATTCCACTACTATCATCATTTTTTGCTAAAACATTTTCAATGCCTCACAACTGGTCTCCTTTGCCTCCTGTTTAAAGGCAAGATTTTACTGTCATTCTTTTGCTTAAAATCCTATAGCCCCTCCTTTCCTCAAAAATAAATCCATGTTCATCAGCACGATATTCAAAGTCTTCCCAAATTGAAGTATGCATATCATTCTACCCCCAATCTGAACTTCTTATGTACCTGTTAATTTATCTTACTAATTTCAACTCTGTAATAAAATTACAATACCAAGATATTTTGGCAGCTAATATTCTAGGTAAGAAATGTAAATGTGTATGTAAATATATCTGAATACACGAATACACATAAGGATTTAAAGATAGAAATGGGATTGTGTTTAACATGTTGTTTCTGTTTTGGCTACTGCCTGTTATAGTAGATTCTCTGCCTCTGTGGAACTGTCACTTACAAGCAAGTGGCTGGTATCACAAGTCTACTATGTGCCAACTACTGTCCTACAATGTTTAGGACAAACTAACATCAACCAGTGTTTAAAATACTGCTACACATTTGTATATTTGGTAATGTTTACATGACATTTGAATTTCTCCAGATGTTTTATAATAAAAATAAACATGCATCATAATCCTTATTAATATCATTGCTATCTTTAGCTCTGGTTATTGAATTCTGGATCTATATGTGCAGCCTTTTGTAGAATCATGGTTTCCATGGGGCATGTGATATAAAGTCACATACAACTCTGCAAGGGAAGGATTAACTCTGCTTGTTGAGTGATGATGTTAATTATGAGCCATGACCTTCAGATCTTATCCTCTCTGATGGAACAAATGATACTGTTCGAAAATGTATTGTTTTGAAGGTTAATATACTCAGCCCACTGAAGAAGACTGTGAGGGATGAAGGGTCTCCAGCAAAGGACAAGACTGGTTAATGTTTCACATTTTTACCTCCCCTACCATTGGAAATCACAACACTTGACACAGGGTCAGCAAATTATTAAAGCTTCAAGCAGCAACACTTCTGTCTCCATGTGAGGCCTTACTTCTCCTTGACACACTGCTCCTGCAGCTCCTGCAGGCGCCTGGCCTTTCTCCCTGCCTTTAACCTCCATAACTAATTAAATCTGGACAAGTCTTTGGTGAAAATAAGTTCCTTCAAAGTTATTCATTCAATGTTCCCCTCTAGGCATTTTCTGTCATTTTAGCCCAGTCTGCCATCTTTACATGAAGCTGAAAGAGGTGAGTTATTTTTATGAGACAAAAAGTCTCTCAAGACCTAAATCTACCTCAATGTTTCAGATAAGAGCTAGATTTTAAAATATGACAAATGCCTCAGCAACCATGAAATCATTATTTCTAGAAGTTTATAGGTATACAAAAAGTTCCAAGGACTCTGATCTTACTTAAAGGTAGTTAAACTTTTAAGATTTAATATCTGGAGGTAACTTTACCTGGGGTCTAATTAAATTCTACATCAAAAAAATGAAAAAAGAACTAGCTGGTATCATTGAACTCATTCTCAGGAAGTTTGGGGATCTTAAAATCAAGCATCATTTTAGTGTTCTCTATTTAGGTGAAAACAAAAGTGAAGATTGAAGGAAGTAAAGAATCAATTTTGGAAATGTGGGATTGCTTAAGTATTTTCTCTGTTGCTATAAAAAGTAAAAACTTGCTAAATTACCAATTATTTTAGACCTATTTTCACATTTTACAAATAAACAGAAAATAATGTGTTCATTTGTTTAAATGTTTAAATATGAGGTATGGAACTTCCTTTTTGGTCAAGGGTGTTTGACAGTGGGGTAAAATATAGAATGAGATTTAGTGATGGGCTCCTCCACCACTCACTTAAAGCCAGACAAGGGTTTCCTCATTCAGTAATTGTTACTTACACTGTTTTAAGAGAGTCATTTTCCTTATAAAGAATTTTTTTCTATATTAATATCATCTGCTCCTTTTTCAGCTATCCTGGGGGATGTGGCTTTTTAAAACTCTGTTTTTCACAGATGTAAAGGGGTTTCAAAAGTTTGTGTGTATGCCGGGGGTTTAGCTCAGTCATTCTGACACCTGCCTCACAAGCACAAGGTCCCGAGTTCGATCCCTGGTAACCGCCCCCCCCCCAAAAAAAGTTTGTGTGTGTTTTCCAAGACTATCCATATGTTTAATGGACAGGCTACAAAAGGAACCTAAGTACTTCTGGCCTTGTAGCCTGATTGCTTTATACAGGATGTTGTTCCCACAACCAGAGAATTTACTTACGAGGACAATTCTCATATACTGCTATGTTTACCAACAGTATTAAAACAACTACAAATGTCTAAGGAGTTTAAGATATATTTCCTCATTTAAATCAAACAATAGCACCATGAATAGTATCATTATCTTGATTCTAAAGATGAAAAGACTGACAGAGAATTCAGCATTTAAATGTATGCGGTTAAGAAGTAGCACAAATTTCCTTTGCCTCTCACTTAACACACAGACTTAGAGAGCTACCTGATGAGGAATTTATCATGGAGATACCAAAAACTGTTTATTATTTATAGGTCAAAATGAAAAACACACAAATGCTATCTTTTCCATACATAAGTTTATACATTTTTATTTTTTATTTGTGTTGTGAGCTGGAGATTGAGCTCAGGGCCCAGTGCATGCACCACTAAACCTCACCTCAATGACTATATGCTATACTTACTAGTCTCTTCAGAAATCATAATAATAGGTGCAATTTTTTTTTTTTTGGTATGTGGATTGAGCTCGGGTCCTTGCGCTTTCAAGGCAGGCGGCGGAACCACTGAGCTAAATCCCTGGCCTCCATTTTCATTTGCATTACTTTCTGATTCAACCAAATATTTATAAAAACTAATTTTCGTTGGCTATTAAAGCTATTTTGTAATTTAAAAGAAAAAAAATTATCAAATCATTAGCTCCACCATCAAAATGAAGATGAACAGTAAGACACAAATGGCCCAGGACATGTATAACCAATCTGAAAGCTGTTTAATATTCCACAGAGTAAGGTATGAGCATTGTTAAAATTATTACTAAATACAAAACTGAGACAATTTATAAAAAGAGTACAAAGAAAAGGTTCCAAGTTAAACAGTGCAATTCAAACATATTATTTAACTATCTTTCACTGCTACTTATTAGCTTGAATAACTGACTTGCATTTTATCCACCTATAACGTGCTTCTTCAGAATATCTGTAACATATAGCAGTGATTGTGAACTAATATAAACTGAGGCAGAGGAGTGTGGTCTGTGGCCAGGCACAGGCACCAAGGATCCAGCTTCTGCCTCTTGCATTACAGGAAGCAAATTTCTTTGAATAGGATCCATTTTCCTTTCTTTGTTTTATCAAAGCTCTGAGAAGAAATCAGAGTCAACCATCTTCGCCTATACAGAGGAGGCAAACAATCTAGGGGTGGGGGGGCTCACACAGCTTTCTCATGTTAAGGAGGCCTCTAACGGTCATGCACAATGTCTGGAGAGCACAGGTCTCTGTGCAGACGGGGCTATTTCCAGGAAGGCGCATCCTCTCTGCCTTCCGCTTCAGTAAACTCCAGGAGGGAAAACACATTCCACAAGTGCAGCTAGTTCACTGACATTAGCAGCATATCATTTTCCTAATGTTGGAGGGAGCAATGACTGGATTGATTTCAAGGTTCACAGTGGGGCAGGATAAGACAGCATGGCTCACATGTCTCTCGAAAACAATATAAATTCATAGTCATTTCAGGGTTTCATGAAGATGTGATAAACTACTGGATTTGGTTACACATTTCCTCCTGCAGGGACTGCTTCATCCACTCCTCTCAGATAAGTCAGCCTGATTTGTTGTTTTCCTGGTCTGTTTTTCCTCAAGTCTACTTCAATAAGCAGGTTGATTTCAGGGCAGGTCCCCTAACTCCCTCTTCCTCTCTTGGGTTCAACTCAAGTTCTCCTGAAATCATTATCCTTTTCATTCCTTCAAGATGGACTGCCACAAAAAATGAATTACAAAGTAAACAAAACTAAGTAAAAAGTGGTCAGCAAGGACAGGCTGTTCCATGCAGATGTGGATGTAGGACCGTGCAGCGTTTATGGAAACATCTTATATGCAGTTTGGGCTGCAGTAGATTGAGTGCCTGTGATTTTCTAAGACACACATGGTCCCCCAGGCCCAAGTGTCACTACACTCTCACCAAAGCCAGAAGCACATCCAAATCTAAGCAAAGCAAACCTTCTCAGTGGTCAGGAGTGCAGAGAAACATAGCAGTCACTGGAACACTGCTGTTTTGTTAAAACCACAGTCATTCCTTGGGGGACAGCTTCTATTTGGAGCATCTGACAGAAAAATTAAGCGTCTGTTTTTCATCAATTGGAAAATCAAGTTGAATTCTAAAGAACCAAAGACTTAAAAAGTATTCTTATAATCAATTTCCCTGTTCACTGCTCTGGTCCATCAATATTTTCAAAGGACTATGGTAAACACTAAAACAAACAAAACCCCTTAATGCTAATTATCTACAAACCTGGTACCACCCAGGGTGAATGAGTCATGGGAAGAAACATACTGGATGGAGTGCTGCATGGCTAAGACCACAACTTCTCTGAGCTAACAGTTTTGCTACTTGCTACATGGGGCACGAGGAGGTGGAAACATGTTATCTTTTCCCATCATCTATTTATTCCTCTGATGGGAATTGTTGGTTTAGGATGAGCATGTGAACCAAGGTGGTATAATTAAAATGAAATCTGGGTTTTTGTTGTCACGGAAAGAAGATGATAAAGGAGTGGCTGTTAGTCCATGCATGCCTTAGGGGCCACACTGAGGGGGTGGAAGAGCAAGTTCACATCTAGCCATAAGGAAGGGGAAGAAGGAAGCCAGAAAGGAGATGTGGCCAGAATGTGTTCGGGTCATCATTTGGGTCAATGGGTCTTACTGTGACTGAAGCCAGATGGACCTAACTCTGAAATTTTCTGTTTGATGAAACAGTAAATACATTTTTTTCTCTTTTGGCTTAAACCTGTTTTATTTCACTTGTATCCAGGAGATTTCTAACTATTACAACATAACACCTGAGCTGATCTACCAACATTAATAGTATTTTTGGGAAGTTCTTACTTCTTTAAACACAAAAGCTAAAATCTTTGGCTTCACATAATGTATTTGTACTTTCATTCAAATCAACGAACAAGTTTAAAACCACTTTTTTGAAGCCATTTGGCCCTCTAGGCCTTGAAAATATGAAAATCAAGAAAATGAAAGAAGCTCTGAAGGAGTAATAGGCAAGTAGGGCCACACTGTTAAATAATAATGGAGTACTGTGAAAATGGTAAACATTGAACTACACGAAATGCAGTGCTATCACTGCGCACAACTCCAGAGGGAGCCGTTCACACCACAGTTTGTGTAACTTTCACCTGCTGAGGTTATGGACACTCGGAAATCCTAGTTCAACTGCACCTCTGCCAGCTGGACTGGGCCAGGGAAGCCCAGCAAGCGTTTTTTTCAATCACCAGCACAGCTCTTGGCTGTTTCTTTTTTAATGAACTGATTATTGCCCACAACACTTGAGTTTTCAAGGGGAGTTTCTGGCAGGCAGCTGGCACCCCAGGTTCACCATTACACAAACCAGATGCACACTGCGCTGGTCTTGCCTGGCTGTGCTCTCATTTGTTACTGATCAACCAGCACAGTCTTTAAATCAAGTGTCCGCAAACACAGTGCCACATCTCAGGCTGACAGAGGTCTCTGGGCAGTGGGAGATTCATTGAACATCAGATTAATTATTTGGCAAAACAAGTGGAGTTGTTATGACTCAAAGGTCCTTACAACAACATGTGTTCACACTTGGTCAGCGATAATACTTTATTCTAAGTTGTGAAATCAAACTATAAGTAAATTAGTATCCAAATTAAACCAACAGCTGTGTGTTTTGATAGCGATTAATATGGATGCTAAAAAAGTGGATTTGCTTCTTTCTTATTCTCAGTCACAAAAGAGAGAGGAGGAGAGAAGAAAGTCTTTGATATAACGCACCTTCTGAAACAATGCCGAGGTAGTTCACTGTTTAGTTACAAAAAGTGCCATGAGAGGTTCCCAGATACGCTGCTGTTCTCTGGTGGGGTAACAACCGAAGCTGCTCAGGCCTCACTTGAGGCAGACTGAGACCAACTGACAGCTTCATAGGACAGTTCGGCTTCAGCCCCTGGGCTCAGACAGATGTATTTCCTATACTTCTGTGCTAGGGAAAGTATGGGAGATTAAACCCAGGGCCCTTACACTGAGCTACATCCTCAGCCCTTTATTTTTTACTTTGAGATAGGATCTTGCCAAGTTGCCCAACTGCCCAAGCTGGGCTCAATCTTGCATCTTCCTGCCTCAGCCTTCCAGACAGAGTGTTGGGATTACAGGTGTCCATTACCATGTCCAGCTCTAAGTCTCACTCATGTAAAGGGAAAGAAAATATAATTCATCATTTGAGCCATGTTGGGAAAATTCTTTAGAAAAAGCATTGGATAACAGTCCAATGTGCTACCAGTCTTACTCATGATGTGGAACTTTCTGAAACACCCCTGGCCTGTGGGTCACTAATACCCACAGTGATGGTGAACCTCTTAGAGATTTCAATAATACCAAACAGACTGCTATGGCATGCATGTCATAGTTTTGCCACCACTGGTCTAGAGATTGAAAGGGTTGGCTATAAACTAAGCTGGCAAAATATGACTACTCTTCTGGTACTGACTGACACATGGCTCCATGGACAGCTCCACAGACCTTCTCATGTCTGGAAGGGTGAAGAAGAGACCTTGTTTTGATATGCCAGAAATGTCTAAACTGCTGATGTTCAGAGCTATATCCATTACTGACATGGGGACATAATTTGAGTCACAGTATGAGTCAATAAAATAGACCCCTGATTCAACACACTAGACCCCTTCAGACCTGTGGTTTCAGTTTCCATGGTTTCAGTTACCTACAGTCAACTGCAGTGTGAAACTATTACATGGAAAATTACAAGCAAATGATTTGTAAGTTCTGAGTTGCACACCATTCTGAGTAACATGATGACATCTCACACCACCTTACTCTACCCAAGCTGGGCCATAAATCTTCTCTTAGTCCACCATATCCACACCACTACCCTGTCTATCTGTAAGCCACTTAGTAGCTGTCTTCAATATAGAGCCATTGTCATATTATTAAGGTGCTGTGTCCAAGTAAGAATTAACAGTGCCTAACCTCACATTGGCTGTGTCATTCACCTCACTTCATCTCATCACACTGGTGCCGAATCATCTCAGACCAACACATGGAGAAAGGTGTGTACAGTATAATAAAATACTTTGAGAGAGAGAGAACACATTCAATATGGTGCAATGAAGTAATTCCAAACACAACCTGTAGGGTTTTTCCACTGTATCTTAAGAATGACCAATGTTTTTATCCTACTGACACCGTGACTGTATTTGCAGCTTTGGCTTTGCTGCTAAAAGTCTTGAAGCTGTATTTACGACACACTGTAAAAAATGCATACATTTTCATATGCTAGGTTTACAGAGAAGGCAGCCAAACTCAGTGGCCCATGGAAGGATTTTTGACGTGTTCTGTCTCCTTCCCTCTGTGATTTGGTACATATACTTTACTTGCTTTTTCTTTATCTGCAAGATGTTTCTACTATCTACAGTTATTAAGAAGTTTATATGAGTTTGTACTTGAAAAGCATTTACAACAGTGCCTGGAATGGAATCCACCATGAAAAAAACCACATTATCATCACCATCAATTCATTCTCATTGCTGTGAGGATTTTCTTACCCCACCAAATTCTTCAGTGATTTTTCTTATTCATTGTGGTGTTTGCATGTTTCTACGCAGCCTCACATTCTTTATCAAGCACAGAGTGACATAAGCAAAATGAAAATAAAACCAATTTAAGTAATATAGTTTTGTAATTTTTAAATTTGTACATTTTAGATATATATAATGATAGCATTCCTCATAGGGAATTTGTACCTGTACATGACATATTTTCTTTCTTTCTACTGCCCGCTCCTGCAGCCCCTCTTCCTCACCTTATTTATAAAAGCTTTGTATCCATTTTTTCCTCCTATGCTTTTTTCCTTTTCCCTTATGTCCTTCCCCCCTCCTTTGTTCCACTTCTCATTTGAACATTTTCTTCCCATTTCCCAGTATCTATTATACATTTTGGGCATTATTTTGATTTTCCGTTTCCCACACTAGGGAAACAACATGGTATTCAAATTTGTATTCAATTTATTTCACTTAGAGTATGGTCCCAAGGGGCATCCATTTAGCTAGAAATGTCTCAAGCTTATTCTTCTTTAGGGTAAAGTAGTACTCCATCATATATATATATATAATATATTATATACATTATATATAATATATAATATATATATATATCTCCACATCTTCTTCATCCATTCACTGGTTGGTGGGCATTTGAGCTGTTTCCAAGATTTAGCTATTACAAACTGTGCTGTTATAAACATGGTGTGCATATATTGCTGTGGTATGATTTTTATTCCTTTGTGGTATGATTTTAATTCTTTTGGGAAGATATCAAGAAGGGGAATAGCTGTTGTCAAATGAAACCTCTAGTTTTAGTTTTTTGAGAAATCTTCACATTCATTTCCGCAGTGGCAGCACCAGTCTATCTCACACCAGAAATGGAGAAGGGTTCTTTTTCCCAGTGAGCTGGAATCTCAGCATTGTTTTATTTTGCATCTCTCAAATGACCAGTGATTTTGAATATTTTTTCATATATTTACTTGCTGTTACTATTTCTTCCTCTGACAAGTGTCTATTCATTTCATGCTCATTTTTGGATTGGGTGTTTAAATTTGGGATGTCTGATTTTTTCAGTTTTTTATATATTCTGGATATTAGTCCTGTATGAGGAACAGCTGGCAAAATTTTTTTCCCATACTGTGGGATTGTCTCTTCACTCTGTTGGTGGTTTCTTTTGCTGTGGAAAAGCTTTTTAGTAAGAGGAGATCCCAGTTGTTCATTCTGTGTAATATTTCCATCCAACTGGAGTTTTGTTCATAAAGTATTTGCTTATACCTATGTCTTCAAGAGTTCTACCTATTCTATCTTCCAGCAGATTTAGTGGTTCTGTTTTAATATTTAGATCTTCAATTCTTTTTGATTTTGGTTTAGTGCATGGTGAAAGATATAGGTCTAGTTTTTAATCTTTGGCAAGTTGAAACCCAATTTTTCCAGCACCATTTATTAAAGAGGCTATCTTTCTTCCAGTGAAGGTGTTTGGCCCCTTTGTCAAAGATAAGGTGGGTGAGTGTGTCTGGAGTTGTTTCTGCATCCTCTAATCTGTTCCACTGATCCTAGGGTCTGTTTTTTTCTTTTGCCAGTACCACGCTGTTTTAATCACAGTAGCTTTGTAGTACAATTTCAAGTGAAGGATTGTGATGTCTCCTGCCTTGCCTTTGTTGCCCAGAATTGCTTTTGCTATTCTAGGTCTCTCCTGGTTCCAAATGAATTTTACGATTGTTTTCTCTAATTATGTGAGATATGTTATTGGTATTTTGATTGGGATTGCCTTAAATCTGTATAACAGTTTTGGAATTATGGGCATTTTGGTCTTCCTTCCCTAGAGCAAGGGGTATCTTTCAATTTTCTGATATCCTCTTTGATCTCTTCTTTTCAGAGTACTATCATGTAAAGCACTTTTACTTCTTTCATTAGGTTGATTCCTAGGTATTTCATTTTAATGGATGCTATAGTGAAAGGTATTGTTTCCCTAATTTCTCTTTCAGTGAATTTGTTATTTGTGTACAGGATTGCTATTGGTTTTTGAGTGCTGACTTTGTATCCAGGTACACTACTGAATTTAGTGATTAAATCCAAAAGATTTTAGTGGATGTGTGGTACCACTTCTGATTATACTCAAAGGCTGATGACTCAAGGCCCAGGAAATATAGGTGCATCTGAGGATACTTAAGATCAAACCCCATTGTCAGGGACATGTGCATAATGGGCCACAGTTATGTAAAGGTGACTTAACATACTCAAACACACATGTATAATAAGGTAATACATGGATACAGAGCTGGTGTTTCAGGATAGTATCTTCTTATGTCTGAGAACAGTTTATGAAGATGAAAGAA
This sequence comes from Heterocephalus glaber, assembly GCF_000247695.1. The sequence goes on from NW_004624757.1 coordinate 23,333,571, forward strand.
ATAAAGGCAAGCAGCTCTTGAGCTCTGGATCACCTGCTGCTGCTTTCACAGGTCTCCTCTCTGCATCTTTTCCTTATTGGGGAATTAACTCATGGCACAAAAGACTAGATGGACTAAATAAACCTCTTCCCCAGTGCCCTCTGGGGAGGCTCAGTCTTGACAGTAGAGGTTTTTGGGGTCTTCTATGTCATCCACAATAGATGATAATTTAACTTCTTCCTTTTCTATCCTCATTTCTTTTATTTCTTCCTCTTGTCTAATTGCTCTGATTAATGTTTGCAAAACTATATTGAATAAGAGTGGTGATATTGGGCATCCACATCTTGTTCCTGATTTTAGAGTGAAAGCTTTCAGTTTTTGACCATTCAGTATGATATTGGCTGTTGGTTTGTGGTTGATGGCTTTTATAAGATTGAGATAAAGACTATCTATTCCAGTTTTCTGTAAGGTTATGATGAATGGGTGTTGGACTTTATCAAATGCTTTCTTCTGCATCTATAGAGATTATCATGTGGTTTTTGTTTTTGGTTCTGTTAATGTGGTGTATTACATGTATTGATTTGCATATGTTGAATCATCCCTGCCTCCCTGGGATAAATCCTACTTGGTCATGATTTATGACCTTCTTGATGATTTGCTGCATTCTGTTTTCCAGTTCCTCATTGAGGGTTTTTGTGTCTTTGTTCATTTGGGAGATTGGCCCATGGTTCTCTTTCTTGGTTGGATCCTTTTCTGGTTTTTGTATCAGGGTAATGCTTGCTTCGAGGAATGAATTTGGAAATATTCTTTCCCTTTCAATTTCATTAAAGAGTTTGAGAAGTGGTGGCATTAGGTCTTCCCTAAATTTCTTGCAGAATTCAGCAGTGAATCCATCAGGACTTTTCTTTGTTGGTAGGTTTTAAATTACATCTTCAATTTCATTAACTGATACTGGTTTATTTGGAATTTTTATGTCTTGATTCAACTTTGGCAATTTGTATGTATCTAGGAATTTGTTCATTTCTTTTGTGTTTTCCACCTTAGTAAAATATAGGTTCTTGAAGTAGGTATTGATGATCTTCTAGATTTCTATAGGATCTGTTGTAATTTCACCCTTTTCATTCCTAATTGCTTGGATTTGAGTCTTTTCTTTCTTTTTTGATAAGGTTGGCTAAGGGTTTGCCAATTTTATTTAATCTTTCAAAGAACCAGTTATTTGATTCATTGATTCTTTGTATTGTTTTCTTAGTCTCCATTGCATTAATTTCTGCTCTGATCTTTATAATTTCCTCCCTCATACAAGATTTGGGCTTGGCTTCCTCTTCTTTTTCTAGAAGCTTGAGGTTCAACATTAGGTCATTTATTCAAGCTCCTTCTGTTTTTCTGATATGGGAATTTACTACTATGAATTTCCCTCATAAGTCTGCTTTTATTGTGTCCCATAAGTTCTGGTATGTTGTACTGGAATTATCATTTAAGTGTAGAAACTAGTTTCTTTAATTTCATTTAATTTCATTTATTGTTCAGAAAGGTGTTCTTTAATTTCCATGTGTTTATGAAGTTTTTGTAGTTTCCTCTCCCATTGAATTCCAATTTCATTACACTATGATCTGATAATATTCCTTTGCATTTACTTAAGCATGTTCTATGAGCTAGTATGTCTATTTTTGAGAATGTCCTGGGTATAACTAAGAAGAATATGTATTCTGATGTTGTGGGGTGGATCACTCTGTGGATATCTACTAAGTCTCTCTGTTCAAAAGTTTGGCTCTGTTCTGATATTTCTTTGTTGTTTTTTGTCTAGTTGATCTATTTCTGACAGTGGGATACTGAGGTCCCTCACTACAACTGTACTAGTGCTTATTTGATTTTTCATTTGCATTAATATTTGTTGCATTCATATAGTTGGATGTGCTGCTATTTGGTGCAAATATATTTATGACTCTTATCTCTTCCCCTTGGATTATTCCCTTTACAAGGATGTAGTGACCTTCTTTGTCTCTCTTAATCAGCTGTGTCTTGAAATCCACTTTTTCTGCAAATAGAATAGCTACCTTAGCTTTTTTCCAAGTTCCTTTCACATGGAGAATTATTTTCCATCTTTGACTTTCAATCTACGAATTTATTTTTGAATTAAATGTTTCTTATATGCAGCATATTTTTGAAATTGCTTCTAGATCTATTCTGCCAGTCTATTTCTTTTCTTTTTCAGTCTATTTCTTTTGACTGGGGAATTGAGACCATTTACATTGATGTTATAATTAATATGTATTGCCTTATCCTTCTCATGTTATGTTCCTTTTGTTGGTTCCTCTTTTTTCTCCCCTCTGTTTAATTACTTGGCTTGCCTGGTAGATTCATCCTGTTGTGCTTCTTGGAATTGTAGTTATCCTGTTACCTCTTTATAAAACGTCCTTCAGAACATTTTGGAGTGCTGCTTTGGTGATCATGAATTTCTTCAGTTGTTATTTGTCATGGAAGTATCTTATTTCTCCGTCAATTTTGAAAGATAGTTTTGCAGGTTTCATCAATCTGGGCTGGAAGTTGTTTTCTTTCAGGGTTTAAAAGAGTTCAAGCTCTCCTTGACTTGAGGGGTTATATTGAGAAGTCTTCTGTGATTCTGATGGGTTTTGCTTAATGATTTGTTTCTTTTTTCTAATGGCATTTAATATTCTGTTCTTATGTTCAATTTCTGGAGTCTTGACTATTATATACCCTCCTATAGATATCTCTGATCATGGCTAATTGGAGTTCTATATGCTTCACTTAACTGGATGTCAAATTCTTTTTCCACGCTTGGGAAGTTGTCAGCCATTACTTCTGCGAAGAGGATTTTTACATCATTTATACTATCTCCTGCTTTTTCCTTGACTCCAATCAAACTTACCTTACTCTTCTTTGCATCATCTAGCAGCTGTTGAATTGATTTTTCATATCCCCTCACTATTTTTAAGAAATAATTCTTTTTATGACTTTTAACTGAAATTATGTTTTCTATATCTGATATTCTGTCCTCTCATTGGCTCATTCTGCTGTGTATACTTTCAACTGAATTTTTAATCTCCTGGATATCTGTTTGAATCTGTTTCATGGATTCCATTTCTTTCCTATTTTGGGTGTTCATGGTTTCTATGATTTTCCTAAGTTCTTCTATTTTTTTAATCTCTATCTGCTCTAGAGTCACTATGTCTTTCATTATGGTTCTCACTATCTCTGTAGTTATCTGAGAAATTATTTCTGATATTTTTTTTCTAGAGCCTCATTCATCTGCTTTGTTACTTCTGCTGTTACCACTTCAGAGAATTCATGTGGGTGGTTTTTGAATTGTTCCACCTCATTGTTTCCTGGGCTTGCCTTTGGAAGTTTGGGGTTGCATCTTGCTTAAGTGTCTTTTCATCTTTTTTAAGTTTAATTATTGGGTTAATAATGCTTTATTGTTAGTATTTAGAAGCTTAGGAAATGGCTACTTTTCAGAGATGTCTTTTGGATTTTGAGTCTGTTCCAAGATCCTACTACTTCAATTCATTGGAGATGAGAAGGCACTGGCCTATAGAATAGGCATTGGCCTATAGTATTGTTTATGACCCTTAGATGATCTCAGTCTTGGCACACCAGGAAGAACAAATGATTAGAACAATTATGCCACCTTGGCTAAAGCAGCACAATCAGCAAAAACAATAGCATCAAACAGAGCTTAGAAAATGATAAACTGTGGTAACTATTAATTTGCCACCTTTAACTATATGACTAGATTTGTGGTTATATACGAAAATCTAAAACAAACCAGAAAATTATATACAGTAAATATGCCCTGAATATGGCAATTTTACCCTTGGGGAGAAAATTTAAAAGAGGTTAGGAGAAAAAAATAGAGAATTAGAAGAGGAAGCAATTGGAAGCAAGGCTGGAGGACAAAGGAAGACTACATGAACTTTACAAAACTGGTGAAGAAGACAGCAGAAAAAGAGTGAAGGAAGAAATAAAACAAGAACAGACCAGGAGAACAAAAAACTAGAAACAACATTCACACTCATACAAAAACAAAAGCACACAATCAAGAAAAAGAAAATAAAACAAAAACAAAAGAAGAAAAGAAAAGAAGAAAGGAATTTTTAAAAAGTCCAGTTCAGGGGGAGTCTCTGCTGTTACTGGTGCAGACAAAGTGGATAGACAGAGCCCATATCTATGTTGATTAATCCCAGCAAGCCAGCTGTAGATTTATGGCGGGGTAGTGGATTATTCTAGTAAGCCTGCATCTTTAGTTTCTGGCTGTGAGGCTGGAACCTGATTTGTTTGGCCTGCAACACTCCATGTGCCTCCTGCTGGCTTGAACTTGGCTCCCTGTGGGCTTGATCTCAGCTCCTCGACCTCCTGCCAATTTGAACATTACTCCATCTCACCCTGACACTGGGAGCGCTAGGTGGAGCCAGACACTATTGTCTGCTGTGTCCACCGCTCTGTTCCACTGATGCATTTCTCTGTAGAGGCTTTGGTGGTTGCCATTAGTCACTGTCCATCTGCAGGTTTGAGGCATCTCTCCCATACAGTGACTCAGGGCTCAGGGAAAAGCACCACCTGCCACCTCCTTCTGCATTGAGGTTCCTCTCTTTGATTTACCCATGGGCTTCAATTTTTACTTCACATACTTGCTGGGTTCTAGGGACCAAATTCCCTTCTTCTTCTCTTCCTCACATTGCTATATTGCAGCAATTGGGCACCAAATCTCAGAGAGGCTGTTTCTCTGCTGTTCATCACTCTACCATCTTCCCAGAACTCTACAGTTTTCTAAATTTTCTAACAGAGGTAATACCACTTTGCTCTTACAATCACATCATGATTGAAGATTTTATTTTACAATGTTATTTCCTTTGGTTCATACTTATTCAAAAGTGTTCTTCTCAGCATTCAAATATGTGCTGAAATGTCCACTGATCTTTACTTTTTTTTTCAATGACATATCAATTTTATTGCACAAAGAGTTAAAACTAGGCACACCATAAATATTTACCTATTTGAAAAGTTATCAAGTATAAACAACATAAAAAGTAAGGACAATAAGAAGATCTGGGTTGTCTGGATGATTGATGGCTTCTAGAGACCTGAGCACAGACATTCATCTACAAGGCAACATTTTCCTTCTTATACAGTGTTTCATCACCCTGTACCCAGTGACACTTCCTCCAGAATTTCTCCACAATAAAGAATTACATTAGAAGTAGTTTTTTTTCCCATTCAAATTTATACAACATAATGCATTTTTTTCTTCCATTTGAAGAGAAATTAAATTTGGTTTGTGGAATATCCTGGAGCACAGGTGCTGCCAGGTTACTCTCTGGTCCTGTCACAAAGGGATGGGAACTACCTTTCAAAAGAGAAAGGCACAAGTTTATAACTCTTTAGGAAATAAAGTCAGGGTAAGCCTTATTTTCTATTAATAAAATACATTTGATGTTGAAAACACTGATCAATTTACAAGTTATGTTTCACCCAAAGTTTTTTCTGAGAGATGAGTCATTATATCCTTTACCGTAAACTTTCTGAATAACTCTAACTGCCTCAAAGGTCCAACATTAGCACAATTAACCCCCCCCCCCACCATTAGACTCCTCTAAGACTTTGGAAGTTGCTTCCTATTCTAAAATCTTCTTTTGAATGAAATATCAAATACAAACTTCATCATGAAGTTCACTGTACCATGTAACAAGAAGCTCTAACTGGGCTGGGGTGTTGATCAGTGATAGAGCTGATACTTAGCATGTGTGAAAAACCCAGCCTCACACCATGGATCCCAATCATGGGCTGCACATTTACCAAAAGAAGGGCTTACAAATGTAACTGTTTTCAGCTGCAGCTCAGAATCAGCTCTCCAGGACCTGAGAGCCATTAAAAAAGAGACCTCAGTCTCTAAAACTCCACAAGCCAACAGAATCCTAACTTTGATAATTAGCTGGCCTGTCTCCTTTATCCTGTCCAAGCCTTTGTTCTTGTACTTCCCTTTGAGTACCAGTGCTCTCCCTTGGCTTTAAAAAATCTCTAATTCTGAAGGTCATGCAACTGAGATATCTATTAGTCTTTCACTAGCTTTGCTATAGATAACACCTCTGACCTATGGTTATGATGATAACAGTTGCCTACCTTACTGTTCAGGGGCTGCAAGGGCATTTTTGTTGCAATCACAGACTTCATTCATTCTGTACATACATGGTGGGTGACCTTCTGATAGCAGGAGGCTGGAAACTCTACCCTCAGGTCTTGCTAGTGCCACTCTTTTCTGAACATGCATCCCACTGACATAAGAGACCAGTATGTGGACTAGGGACATATAGACTCCTGGGCCCTCTTTACCTTGTTACTCATTAAAAGCACAATTTGTGTTTTCTTGTGACACAGTCAGGGACTTGAAGTCATTTTTGCTAAAATCCATGACTCTTCATTAAGGCCAACCAGTGCCAAAGATGTAATTGAAAGGAGAATAAACCTTGACTTTCACTTTGTATCTTTGCTACCTAAACATTGGGTCAAATCCCTTCTCAGGTCTCTATATAGGTTAGGTTAGGTATGTTAATAGTTTAGGGAGTGCCTATCTAAAAGTTAGCAAACTAAGACTGATTAGCCCTGAATTTCAATAATTTCATCTTTCTTCAAGATAACACCAAGATTCAGCCACACTCAAGTCTCCAGCCAATGTCCTAAACAGTAAGTGGAGCTCCACATGACTGAGACTAGCACACACAGATACAATCATTTCATGCCAACAGAGCCACCCTCAAACCATGAAAACCCACAGGAATTCTGAAATCAGGACTGAGATAATGATCAACTGGACCAAAGCCCCCCAGCTACTCTTTAAATGGTGGCCTACCTTTGTAGCTGGACCAGTCTGGAGCCCTGCATCAGCATGCACCCCCTTCAGCTGCTAAAGCTCAAATCCTCCTTTATTTTTCTTACTCTCCTTTGTTAAGGACTTGCATCTCTGTCATCTTCTCAAGCTAAGTTCCTTGCCATTTCCACTTTTTAATTAAAACTTTTTCCCTAAACTTGTGCTTTAATTTTAATTTTCATTATTACTAAAAGCAAGTACCCAGGCTAGCTGTCAAGATCAAAAAATTTGTTTATGGTTGGGCAAACTACTGATCACTGTCTCCTATCACCTTTGGTCTTAATCACCCTGCTTCTCTACCACACAAATATCCCAAACTTCATCTTCAGGGAGGCAGATTTGAGACTTGGGTGTACCATCATGCTCAGCTGCCATGTTGAGAAACTCTCTTTTGCAAAATCATTTGTTTGAGTAATTGCCATACCATGTGGCAGACAAAATAGGACTGGTTTTGTCATACAAGGCCCTAGGTTCAATCCCAGCAGCCCCCCAATAAAAAAATTACTATTAAAATGCAAGTTGTAAAGCTAAGTGCAAAATAATTTTCAAAGAACTGTTTTAAGATTACAACACAACCCTCAGAGGTTTTCTAATTAAGTGCAATCAAATCTAGCTTTGCTTTTTCTCTCTTTTATAATTGTTAAGCTAATTTTTGTTCCACTAACATAGCAGAGCTAAACATTGAGGCTCATCTAAAATACCATTAACTTTTCTTTCTTGATTTGTACCCAAATGCAATTTATAATGATATCAGATCTAGAGGTAACTAAGGAAAGAAGATGGTCATCATGTATCATAAAAGGAGATTAGGAGTTAGAAAAGTCCTTCACAGACCTATCAATTTCATCTTCACCTGAAGATCAGGAAAAGCAAGGTTTATTAATTCTCACATATATAAGGATACAGCACTGTCAACAGTAGGTCAGATCTGGAATCTGGGTCTCATACTTCTTCTCTGTGTCTTCCCTGACACTGCTTTCCTGATACTCTGGAATTTCTAAGTATTCCACACACTAAGTATTCTGTACTTGTCCTCTAAAACATGATCAACTCTTTTCTCAACCCTGATTGGTCTCCCAGAAAACAGGAATACAGGAAGATTACATTTTCCTTATGATATCCAGTTTTCAGTGTGAGAAATATTAAATAAAATTAAGAATTCCTCAGTAACATTAGCTACATTTGAAGTCTTCCCTAGTTTAGTAGCTGGTAAAGCTTCCAAGTTAGGCTGTACAGATCTAAACAAAATTAACGCTAAAAGTTTCAACTAAGCGTTCAGTAACACATCAGGAAATGAAAACGCAGGCACTCCAAGAAAGGAAAGTTGAAATGGCAACATGGGTAAGGCTGATTTTTGTAAGTCTAGTTAAAGAAAAAAATAAACAAACAAACAAAAACTTGTTTGCAAGATTTTTCTATCATTTTGTGGTTTTCGGAATAATTTTTCCATCTGTTTATTCACTGCCTACAAGAGAACACAAGGCAGTTCAGGGCTAGATCAGAACTTTTTCCTCAACAAGAAAACTTTGCTTTAGGGCTGAACAAATGAATACTGTATATTAGCCCTGGCCACGTGTGGCTATCCAGCACTGAAAATATGGCTAGCCCAAATTGGGAGTTGTGTATGTGTAAAATACACATGAAATTTGAAAGTCTTAGCAAACAAGAAGGTAAAATATCTCATTAACAAAATTTTAATATTGAAAACATGTTCAAATGATAGTATCTAAGATACACTGTACTGGGTTATGTAATTATTTCCCTAAAATTAATGTCACTTGTGTCTTGTTTTAAAATACAGCTACTAGAGAATTTAAAATTCCATCTGTGGTCATATGTGATTTCTATCAAATAGCGCTGTCTACGGCAAGCTTGGTTGGCATCGCAGACATCACAACTGAGCTTGTGTTGGGTGGATGTGCGTTTTCCGATATTTCACAGAACTCTTCCTTCCTAGCCATGGTGGGGCTTACAGCTTGGTTCCTATTGCTGGCTTCTGCAAACAAAGTGAGGGTGTACTCCAGGGCCTCTGCAAGAAGGAAGGTTTATTCGTACTCATTTTCAGCTAATTGCTATTTTGTTCTGCTAACCTTCTTTTGCTCACTTGTGTTTGGCAGCTTGATTTGTGCTTTTCATTCATTAGGAGTTGCAAAAGTAGCACACTGCACCACCCAGTGTGGGTGACTCGTGTAATTACTGCACAGTTTTACATTTCATCACAGTAAGACAAAGGCATTGTAAGAAATGCACTCTATGAATGATTATATGAATAAAATAATCACTGGGTTATACAAAAGAGTATGTAATTCAAAGGAATATGCAGTTCAAAGTGGTCATGCATTTTCTTAATAGGCAACCAGGCTTGGGAGGAAAGTTGTGGTTTCAGGTAAGCCTGAGTTTTTGCGCTGTCTATTGATTATCACACACATAGCATGGTTCTGAGGTGCAAGGGCAAGCTGGAAGGGTGTTGAGCTACCGCTGCTTCCTGCTCTGCTACAATCTTCTTGGGCAGGTAGGAGGGAAAAAAATAGCAAACAGTGTTGTACCAAAATACGCCAGTGGTGATTTGAATCCCAATTTCGTGCGTTGCTTGTGCACATACCAAGGCAGCACTGAGAAACCCCAGCGTGGTGCTATTGCAGCAGGTCTTTTGGGAGCTTCTCTGTAAGTGAGTCCAGCATGTCTGGTCCCTGTACTTTGGGGTAACCATATTTCCAGGGCCCAGGGCACGTGGCACAGAGGGCATTTGTTCTTTGGCTGAGGTTCCAACATAGTGTGAATATGAGCATCGTGCTGTGTAGAGTTTCCTGGCATCTATTAGGGACACAGGAACTTTGCTGATATACCACAAACTTGCTGTGTCTGGCTCTTAAAGGAACTCTGCCTGTAGTTCTGGGGCTTTTGCGTGGTCCTGATAACAAGAAGCAGATTTTTGCTCTGCCTTGTAACGCTGTGGTAATGTGCCTCCAAGGACCCACAGGGGTGCCCATAGAATTTGAAATAGTCAAACCTCATTAAAAATACACAATTTAATAACAACATTTTACAAGCACTGACTCTCAACAGGAAACATAAAAGGACAAAGTTAGACTGAATGATCACCTACTGGAGGTCCATCAACTCCAGTACTTTCTTTGAAAGGTTTGACAAGGTTGCCAAGATGACTGAAATGGAAAATAGCGGCTATTGTTCACCTTTTTAAAGGTTAATCTCATTGAAGACAAGGAGTTGACAAGCAGCTTATGTAAACTTTGACTTCAGGTCCCCACCTGGGTAGTGATGGGTATTTCAAACCCCTGGAACAGCATACTCTCTAGTTTTGAGAAATAATTGTTTTTCTAATTACTAATTCAGGTGAATTTTTAAGAGTCAAGCTGAGATATTAATTACAGAATATCTGCCTTTTTTCTTTCAGAATTATTTACCTGAAGTCTCAATTATAAATAGAAGAAGCATACCCTTGGGAATCCAATGTTCAAAGGCATGGGATTTTGATACATTTTTTTCCAATAAAAATGTAACACGTTTAGTAGAGATGGACAGGAAAAGAAGGGATGTAGTATGTGTGGGTGTGTGGGGGGGTTATACCTAGCATTTGTCGGTGAATTCATGGCTTACATACTAGACAACCAATTACATTAAATAGCTTGTCTGATAGATTTTCATTGTTGACATGGCCAATATATATTCTTTGTCATTCAATTCATTGGCATTCCTTTCTGAAAAATAACTTACACATTTGCTTAGAGCTTGCTGTGTACAGCCCTATGCTTGGTCCTCATGTCCATACCCTTCTTAATGCTTCCAACAACCAGCTAGAGAAGGTGAGGTAGGTGAGGAAGGTAGGTGAGGAAGCCACAGGTAAGTCAAGGCACTTGGCTTCTCTATGCATTGTGGCCAAGGCAGTCTGGCCTGATCTTAGAGCTCCAGGTTTTCCATAAAGCTACACCATTGCCATGAAAAGAACTCTGAAATGACCATATACAAGTTTAAGGGATGTGTCACTACTCATTAATTGTGGGAAGAGCATTTATTGAAGCATTCTGCCTGTAGAAGTCTCCAGGCAATTGTTTGCTGGTAATAGCAAATAATGTCACACCTCATCTGATGATAGGCAAAGGTACCTTTGTTTCAATCTTCCTTTCTAGATCTGCAAGATAAAGAATCACAGGTGTGATTTTAAGACTGATCTGAGCTTTTAATGCCCTTACAGCTGTAGTGGAACTTAAAATTACCAATGTCTTTTCATTTCTACTGAATTAACAGCTTGACTGTCCCAATGGTGAGAAAACACAATGTCAGGGTAGACAACTTGCTACTGGGGACCATTCCTGTAACACTTATTCACAAATGAGTGCTGAGATTGGCTTTGGAAGTATGGTGATATTATAATCTTCTTATTGCTTAAAGTAGCTGTAGATTAAGCTTAATATTGATTTGAGTGACCTACCTATAATTTTTAGATTGAACAATGTTTATAGTAACTGTATATCAATAAAAAACTAATCTCTAATCTCTAGGTGTGTGTGTATACACATAGCACAACAGTACTATATGTATGTATATACACAATAGCAAAATATATATATGCCATTAAATGTAAATAATTCATAGCTTGCATGCCCCCTTTATATGTTATTAAATATATATATATATATATAAATAACATTTACTGAAGAATTTTTACCTCTAAACCATCCTTTAACTGTTAACACTAATTTTAAGTTCAAGTAATTCACAAATAGGTCATCTTTATACAACAGAGCAATCTTTAAATCAGTCAAACAGAAATGGCAGGTGGCTAATATTAATCTTGGATTTTGTCAGTGCTTTGTCTAATAGCATAATGCAAGGCTGTTTGATGAATTACTTTGAATTTAAATCTTAAATTGTTTAACTATATGACCCTGTAAAAGAATAGTCAAAACTTCCAAAAATTCTTAATTCTATATGTATATCTTTCTGTGTTAGTTACTTTTCTCTTGTTGCTGAAACAAAATACCTGGCTCCAAAAGTTAAAGGGGAAAGGGCTTACTTAGCTGACAGTTTATACAGATTTCAGTCCATAATTGGTTGGCTCCAAGGCAGGGATGGCAAACAGGCATTGCAGAGGAGAAACAACATGGGACATACAAGGTAGCAAAGGCAACAAGAGAATCTTAACAGTGTCTTTCTGCTCCTTTTATCTTATTTAGACTACTGGGATTAGGATGGCACCAAACCAGTCACTCACTTGTAGTGGTTTAATAATCTATCAGATTTTAGCTACCTTCGAAAAAGACTTCATGAGGCTTGCAGGAGGGCATCTGGACCCAAGCCACAACATACATATATGTTCTTCAAGTAACATAAGAAGGCATAAGAAAGAAAAGAAATTTTGTTTAAGATCATTATGTTAAAGCATAGCAAATAATAAACTTTTGTGGTCTTTCTCTCTCAACTATTTATTTGAAGCATAGAAGAACTGGCAAATAGAAATCAGTGGAAGAAAAGTATTTCATAGTGAAAGAATAGTAAATATTCAGAACTCTGGAAAGGATACTAGGTGGATCATTGATGATTTTACATATGTATATATATACACACATATACTATATACACATGTGACTAAGCCATATAGATATAGATATATAGATATAGATATAGACATAGATAGCATAGACTGTATACAACTGTGAAGAAAAACTATTGAAAAGATTGGAAGGAAAGTGCTATTTCTTTAATCAAACAAAAGACTTAAAAGTTGAATTAACATTCCACTTCTTGGCTGGGCTTGATGGCACACACCTGTAATCCCACCACTCAAGAGGCTGAGGTAGGAGGATCACCATGAGTTCAAGGCCAGCCTGGGCTACATAGCAAGTTCAAAGCCACCCTGAACTGCCTAGTGAGATCCTGTCTCAATCTCTTCTCCTCCCGCCCCCCAAAGAAAAAGCCAATTTGGGGGATTATTTGACTGAAGATAGTTTAGTTCCTTAGTGTTCACTTATTTTCCCATTCTTATTCTGTGTGCTCTAATTCCCCTCTGTGACTTTAAGGTTTCTAACCTAGAAATCTGAATGTGTAAACCAATACTGGTAAAATCGTAAACACCTTCACACAAAATTGCAAACAGCACCTCCAAATTCAACCTGTCCTCAGTTGAAAGAAGGAAGGGTATAAAAGAAAGCTGATTTTTCTTTTGCACCTACCATGTCCAAGGTAATTTATATTGACACAAGTTATTACTGATGATCAGCATTCCAATATTCTTCCTATGCTCCTCAGCTCAAATATATTCATTTACGTATAACTTTTTGTTGTCAGAAAAGTTAGAAACCTAGGAATCAGATTTAATTCTTCCTTCTCCTTTTCCAATCACATCCATTCCATTTTCGAGTCATGTCAATTGTACCTCTGAAAATCTCTAAATTCCATCCCCTGTTTATTTCCTGCCAGTTTTAGTCATATCCTTACCAGCTTCATCTAAATTACTTACTACCTGCTCTTGTCTAGAATGTAAAGCTGCAATATGCTTCTGCTTATTGTTCTAAAATACAATCTAATCATATTTCCAACTTTCTTCAAAATTCTTTCATGTTTCCCCTCTATATCTGGGATTTAAATCAGTCATCTTTATTTGTCCTTTGTAATATATGGCTCAATTTATTTTTGTAGTCTAGTCTAACATCTCCACACTTGGATCATAAAGGACTTTAACTCTTTGCTTTAACCCAATTGTTGGCCTTAATTGATAATTTTTGGCTTTGTATTCTTATTTTTAATCTTCATTCACCTTACTAAAATTGAAGTCTTTTCTCCCCCATCCAGCATTTTTCATTTCTTCTTACTCTGCCCTATATTATTTTTCCCAAAGCATCTGTAAGCTTCCAACCTTCTGGAAATTTACTTATTTTTCTAGTATTTACTGTCAATTCTAACTAGCATTCAGGCTCCACCAGAATAGGGTCTCTGTTGCACTTTTCAATGTAATTAATTCTGCAAATGACTACAACATTTTCTAGAACATAGTAACTGTTCAACAAATATCTGTTGAGTGAATGGACAAAATCCTTGAGTGACATTGTTCCCTGTATCTTTTGTTTCCAAGACACCTTCATCCCTTGAATACTTACTCATTCCATAGGTAGGAAAAACAAACAACAACAACAACAAAAACCTTACCTATCTTAAAGCTACACACTGTTTTAAGGTTTTGCTTGATCTGTTAGGTGTAATTAATCAATACTCATTGTATGACTTCATATCCCACATCCCAGTCTAACTTGGATACAGTTTGCTGTCTCCATTAGCAAACTGAGATCGAGCATCTTCTCATCTGTCCAGCTTTGCACATGGGAAGAGCTTAAACCATGTCCAGTAAACTGACTGTCTAAGCAGAGCTGTAGAATAGGACATAAACCAGGAAAGTAGGAAGCGGATTTGTTAAAAATGGAATCATGATAAGGTTACTAGTTGAAAACAAGAATAAAAGCAGACAAGGTATAATTTCCTAAACATGTATCCACAATTCATGCAACAAAGAAGTTAAAAGGAAGGAATTACCTATATTAAATTAACAACAGGAATTTTGGACATTCATTATCATCTAATACTTTTAAAATGGCAGACACAAATTTTGGCTGTATACTTACAAAGATAAATGTAAGATATGTAAACAAGAAATCTAGAACATTAAAATAGTCCTTGATAGTTTTGAAACTTACTTTGTCTAACACAGCTTAGCTTCAGAGATCTAAAAATCACAGAAGTGGAACGGCTTTAGGACACCAGTGAATTCTGTCTGCTCTGAGATGCTAATAGTATGTCAAATGTTAATTAGACAACGAAATAAACCAGAGTTGGCGTTACAAAATAGGCAAGCATTGATTTTCTTTTCACTTTTTATTTTTTAAAATGCTATAGAGGAAACAGATAAACTTTCTTGGCTCAATATTTATGACCAATTTCCTTCTCTTGGATGGGAAGTGCCTTTAAACATGGATCGAAAGCGTGCCTATTTTCAGGAACGCTTCAATGAATCAGCTTTTCCTCAGTTATGATAGGTTCTTCCTCTTAACTCTGCTTGGTAATGTTTCCTACAGATTAAATCTTATCAGAAATAGTGTCATAAGATAACAATGAAATTTTAAAAATGAGAAAATCCATATTGCTTTTTAAAATGTTGCAAACTCATTTTGCAGAGTAGACCTGTCATGGTGCTTCAACAGATGTGGAACCTAAGCCATGATAAAAAAAAATTAAATAAAATTGAGATGACATTTGGAAAAGACCAAGGCCTTTGGTTACGCAAAGAATAAAGAAGATGCAGCACATTCTGTTGGTGAAAAGCCCAGTCTCCATCCACAGACATTGCTCAAATTCACCATTTAGTGCTTGTGCTAATTTGGTCAAGTTAATTAACCTCTCTGTGCTTCCTTTTTCATTTGAGAAATGAGGATAATTTTATTACTAACTTCAAACTGTTGTTATGTAGATTAAATGAGTTAATATGTGCAAAACACTGGGAATGCAGAAGATATTCAATCGTTTGTTAAACAAGTAGCTTTTCACAGAAGGAAGCAAGCTCAAAACCTCACAGAATACAACATTAAAAAAAAACAACACTTGAGAAGCCATAAATCAAATGGGTATTTAATTCAAATTTCACCCAGTAAAACATCTGTTCTCTTCCAAATCATAACATTAAAATGCAATAACCCTTGCTAGCCTTTGGCAATTTATTTATAAAGACTATGTTCTGCATTTCTAAATAAAAGTTTTTAAGCTATATGTCTTTCTGGTTTCTAGATTATAATTGCAACTAGCACAAGAGCCAGGACAATTACACTGTTTTCTATCAATTGGCTCTTCAATGCAATGGCTCCTGAAACCATTTGCAAAAATGTGTAGCAATCCTATCACATAATTGTGTAAAACCCAAGGCACCCATGTCTGTTGTTTAATGCTAATTTCTTAGCACTTCCTAAGAGGAATTGCTATTGACTACTTTCATTAGGAAACTATTGATCCTTCTCTGGCAGAGCATCCTGAGAAGAAATTCACTAAATATGTTCATATTTCATCTTTTGAATATCAAGGTACAATAGGCATGCTGAAGGATATGGCTTATTTAATCCAAAATTAAAATTTTATAGGCTACATTACCTAAAGTAAATTGCTTAATACATTTAGAAGAACAGCTGCTTTCTAAGTGTTTGGCATCCATGTATTTGAGACCTAAATTAGGTGAACCCACTGACACACACTCAGGCATAATGGTCTCCATGATATTTTGGCTGATGCATCCAGTCTGCTTTTCCTCACCACACACAGGAAAGCAATTTTCAAATAGGAAAGAGTTGCTCTATTGGACAGCAGGGATTCCAAAGAGATTTCTCAGTTCTTCTTACCTTCTCATTCTACAAACTGAGAGGTGGTCAAAAACATTTTATGGGCTTTAACATTGTGATTTTCAGTTTCTTTAGCTTTGTTCAGGTAATGTTGCATTTTTATAAACATCGGTATTTATTCTGATAGAGTGGGTAGCTGGCCAGGAATGAACTGGAGCTGGGAAACTGGCAAGAGGGCTAAGAGGTCTAGAGTTCCTCTTTGTCCCCAGGCTTCCTGAGAAGAGCACTTGTGTCCCTTTGCACATCTCCTTTCCTATCCAGTCTTGAGCTTTTGATCCCACACAGTCACACTGTCGGACAGGAGTCCCAAGTCAAATTGTGGTGACCCTGTAGACCCAATCAGGCCTTATTCACATGCATTTGTGTTGTGGTTTTGACTTTTGGCCGTCATGCTAGTTCAAAGTCTTACAGATTCAAAAATTTCCCCTGCCGACAGTGGAGAATCCCTGTTGATTAGAAAACTTCATTAGTTACCATCCCCAGTCACTTCCCAAGTTCTAGACAAACAGAAAAACTAACCCTGAGCCTTGCTATGCTTGCCATCTCTGAGTGCTGTCTGATTTCCTTCGTAAGGGTGCACTATTCTTACTGAGAAAAGTTGGCCTTCTTTACTGTTTGTTCCTCAGGGAGCATGCTTGCGGAAAGCTGCTGCTTCCTGACTTCAGTGTCTTGTCTGTGGACCTGCTTGCAGATCTTCTCGGGGAGATCCAAGAACCAAGACCACCACATAATGCAAAGCAGCACCCAGCCCAGGTGGACCCCTGACTCTCCAGTACCAATTCCCAATTCAGCATTCAAAATTAGACCTGAGGTATCTTACAGTAGAAATGAGTATAAACACACAGTACACACTTCAAATAAAGCCTCAACTAATGTGTGCTTGGTGGTTTGTGAACACAAGAGCAAGTCTGTTTTGTCTAAGCAAAGTATCTAGAAATGATTCCATAGCGCTTAGGGGACCAACTACAGTAAAACAGTACAACTGAGATTTCTAAAATGTTGGGAGTAGAAGTGCCACCAGACCCCAGGGCCCTGAGCAAGAAGAGTCCTTTGACAGCTCCATTACTACATGAGAGTTCGGGGGGTAATGGATTCTGCCAGCATTCCTTGCAGCTAGGATTTAGTAAGAGCTGATTTCCGCAAGACCAAATATACCACTAAAGTAAGCATTTCTCATGAAATCCTCTGCTATATCAGAGTCAGAAGCACTGCGATCTCTCACCTTGCACCACCCTAACAGCCTCTTCATAGGCTTCCCTGCATAGACTTCAAACCCTAAACACAATCCCCAATAGCCAGAGTGATCTTAAAAATCATTACTAAAAGCATAGCACCCCACTCCTTAAAATGCTCCCTGGCTTTGTTTTACCATGGCCAGGAAGGCCAGTCAGTGTCTATGTGAGCTGACAGGCCCTTCCCATCCTGTTTCCTACTCTGTTCAGACTGAGGTAGGATGGAAGAAGCAAAGACAGAGACAAAGGAGATAAGGAGACTGATTTTAAAATTGTACTTTGAAGATAACTGGAGTTTCCAGACAAATCACACAATCGAAGCTGTCCAAAGTCATTGCGCCTTTTCATCACCCCAAGCCTGCTTCTCCCCTCTCCCAAGGTTACTAACTCCTGATTCCCAAGAGTCTCAAAAGAAACAATAAGTTTGTAAATTGGACCCAATGTTTTTCTTCTGATACTATAGACTCACAAATTCCACCCTCGAACAAACAGTACTATTATGGGTACCACACAAGGGTGATCAAAAATACGGTGAATATTGAAGTGTAAACAGTTTACTAAACTAGAAGACATATTCCCGTTATTCCCCCTCGCTTCAATCATACTTATCCCATCATTCTTGCCACTTTCAGAAGCAGTTCTGGAAGTCCTCTCTTGTGAGTGTCTTTGTTTTATTTATTTCTTTATTATTACATGTTTAAAGTACATAAAGATTGCATTCACTCTGGCGAGTTGGCATACGTACATGATACATCTTAATTCTTTTTGCATCCCCTTTTCTTCCATCGCTTGGTCCTCTTCCCTTTTGTAAAAAATCTGACCCCCTGTTTTCTGTCATCTACTGTTTCTTTTATGTTACCTTTTATTTATATTTTGGGTTTCTTATATAAGAGAAACCATGCAGTATATAAGCCTGTGTATCTGATTTATTTCACTTAACATTATGGTATCAGTGTACATCCATTTTTCTACAAATGACTCAAATTTATCCTTCTTTACGGCACAGTAATGCTCTATTGTGTAAATGACCACATTTTCTCTGTTGATGGACATACAGGCTGTTTCCAAGAATTAGTTATTGAATTGTGCTGCTACAAACATGGGTATGCATGTATCTCTGTAATATGATGTCTTTAGCTCTTCAGGAAAGATGCCTAGAAGGGGAACAGCTGGGTCAAATGCAATTAGTGTAATAAAAAATACAGTGAATCCTGGTGCTGAGTGTCATCCAATGGAAAGGTGGGCTTGAAAAATTATTAGTTTGTCCTCATCTTCTTTATTCACCGAATCTGGCACTGTGCACTTTTGGCTCCTCCCCAATGACACAATGATCGAGAAACGTAAATGGTTTGCACTGGTTCAGGACATCAAGGCAGCCACAACTGTGCAACTAAAGATACTCTCTAAAAAGGGCTTTCAGAGCTGCTTCAGGAAGTGGCAAGATCAGTGGAATAAGTGTGTTCAAAGGAAGGGTGAGTGTTTTGATGGGGATTAATTGCAATATGTTTTCACTGTAATACAAATTTGAAAATTTAATTACACACTATAATTTTCAGTCATACTTCATACTTCAAACATGCAAATGTTTGCATTTTAACCTAGCCTAGTACCTTAACAGATACCAGGAATGTACATCCTAGGTCATCCTTTTGAGGACACCCCAAGATGATAGGAAAACTGAGGAGCCAGGTGTGGTGGCTCACACCTATATTCCAGCACTCTGGGTGGCTGAAGCAGGAGGGGTGGAAGACTGGGCACTGCCTGTAGTGACTTAGTGAGATTCTGTCTCAAAATTTAAAAATAAATATAAAAGGACTGGGGAGGTCACTTAGTGCAAAGGTCTCTGGTTCATCCCCAGCTCTGCAAAAGCAAACAAGCAAACAACAACAACAAACCCCAACAAATCTAGATCATGGTCCCTCAAGTGTGCCAGTCCTTTCTAAGCATGCACTTCTTTGATTCTACTTAAGAGTCTGCCCAGGCCTCTCACTGATGTGTCCTTGAGTGCTTTCCCATAACAAGACAAGAAACTATGTTCTGTGTGGGGACAAGCAGAGGTCCTCTCTTCTCTTGTGTGAGGACCTCTTTGAACCCTGTCTGGTGAAAAGTGCTTCGAGTTCCATGGGGCAGAGGAACAGCAAATACATTCTCTTCCCACAGCCAGGTTCCTCACTTACTCTGGGCAACCTTGCATGGCCCTGTGTCCATCTCCCAGTTCAGGGACCAAGCTCTGGCCACGTGCTTTTCAAAGGGTTGTTCCTTGCCACACTTCAGTCTACATTCTGGACAGCAAAGTTTAATCCTGAGAGGACAGAGAGGAACAGGGGTCCACGCAGGTCCTGAAAGCAAGTTAAAGTCAATGGAGCAGAGGATCCTGGAGTCCTGGCTACCTCCAGAATCATCTAGAACAGGAGGTGGTGAGGAGGGCACAGCTGGAAGAGGGTATCTTAGGTGACCCCACCCACGTAAATGTGTCTCCAATGGTTTACATGGTATTTCAGCCATTGTATGTGGTCCTCTCTCCCCTACCACATAAAGGAAAGCAATTGTCAAACAGAAAAGTTGTTCTAATCCTGATCTAATGGTGGCATAGATTGGAGCAATCAGACTTCTTCACAACAGAAGACAAAAGAAGCAGAAAAACATGGGTTCCAATACAGTGCACATATAAAGCAATTATGGCATTTAGGAAAAAGTCTCATTATAATTCTCAATAAGTTAAAAATGTCCTGGGTGCTAAATTAGAATAATAGGTTGAATCAAATACTTAACACTTAAATCAGCAATTCAAGCATTCAATAGCTGAATTGATGTAGAAAATAATATGGTAACATACTGAAAACAGCAGATACTGGGACGTGGGTGTTTTATCATTTATCTTTCCCATCTCCCTTGCCTAGTGACTTGTCATGTAGTAGATTCTCAATGAACATTTGAGTGAGATGAACAAAAACAAGGCTAAATTAGAAAGTGATTACAGAAAAAAGACATTGAGAATAAGTAGTAGGAGTTCTGAATCAACGTAAAAATAAATTGGTTTTGAAGGACATAATTGAAGACTACATTTAAAACGTAGGCAAAATTAACAAAAGGAAGCAATATCGAAGTAGTCCTCTAAAGATTCTTTCCATACTTCCAAACACAGCTAAAACACAACGGATTATTTTAAATCACCCAAAATAAGTCAATATTTTTTCTACAATAAAAAACAAAAGTAGGAATGAAAAAATGATTGTTATAAAGAAAACATATTAATAAAAAGTGCTAACATGAAAACATGCAATTAATTTGAGACAAAATGGTATTTGATAACATCAAACATTCCTTATTAAAAACTATTGAAAGTAGGATTCAAAGGAGAATATTCAAAGAGTAAAGTATTTATCTTAAAATGAAAAGTAATAGTCCTTTTTTTTTCCGTTGGTATCGGAGATCGAACTCAGGACCTTGTGCTTATGAGGCAGGTAGCAGAACCACTGAACTAAATCCCCAGTCCTGAAAAGTAATATTCTTGATGGCAAAATTCTTGAGACAGTCCCTTTAAATCCAGGAATAAAATAAGAGTGCTCACTATTTAATATTATTGTGGAAGTTATTTCTTATCCAAATATAGTTTTTAAATACAGAAAATAAAGTGTAGGTAGACATCTGTAGAATATATATTTAATCCATTAATATGTTTTAAAATTCTGTTTCTGCATATAGAAATATATATCTCATATGTACATGTATATGTATACATAGTTTGTGTGTATGTGTATATGAATACACACATGCAAATGTGAATCTGTTTTCAGTGAAATATGTTTGTTCTACATTCTATATCGTTGAGCTATAAGGTGATCCACATTAGAAACTAAAAGAAAATAATATTGAAGTTCTTTCATATTCTATGTGAAGAAGCACATATATAAGAACTGTGCTGCCATATCAATATTCATGTTGGTTTGTAACAAGATCCTCTTGAGAACCAGCAATCAATTCAGATCTTAAGGAGCTTCCTTTTTTTTCCTTTCACTGACATAGGGCTTACATTTTTTCCTTCCAATCTACAAGAGAATGTCTTGAAATGTTCAGGTGTCTCTGTGAAACACCTTATTATGATGATGATTTAGTAGTATATCATTTTGAAGCAAAATATAACTTTGACATCACTTTGAAATGAGAATAAGCTAATATAGAATATTTTCTTGATTATTTTAAAATTATTTTAAAAATAAAAATAAGTACTACCCACAATGCAGTTCACATCCATTCTATACTTTATTCTCAAAAATTCAAATCTATTTAATATGCAAGCACTTTTCTTGTAAACATAGTTTCTTCTTCCAAATTTGGCAGACTCAGCACTGCCTTGATGGCTGTTTTTGGCCCACCCTTTCTCTGTTGTTTCTAGGGCCTTGAAGTGCTAATATTCTCCACTCATACGGTTCAACTCTGCAGAATTATTTAACATTTGACAATTGGTATAAGTAAATCACTATTTGGAAATATTCATGGAACAGAAGCAGGGGCTTGATTATGTTTAAGAATGTAATAGCACTGAGGGAAAAGAAAATCAAACAATGAAAAAAGAACAGGTAAGGAAGCTTATCTGGTAGGGAGGTTTTCTCCTATTATCTTAAAATCACAATTTTCAATTTTCTGCTATAATGAACTACAGCCAACTTCCCCTCCACACTGATAAAAAGAGCTGTCCAACTGTTCAACATTTGCTTTACTAATTGAATGATCAATTATTCAAATAAATTATTCTCCCCATCAAGCTCCAGGAAAACCTCGGTGGCTGTCCAGCCACAGCCTTAATACAGTGTACAGCAACAAAGGGACCAAACACAGACAGAATTCGGAAATGTTAACAGAAAAATCCCGCTAATTGTGTGCAGATTTATGGCAACTGAAAGTGCTCTGGCATCTCCATCTATTCTGATCTTTTCCTGAGACTGCTAATCTCACCTTCTCATAGTCTATTTTACTGATTAATTCATTGGCAAGTATCTCTGTATTCCTTAAGAACATGCACTTTGTTAGGTAATGGGTTTTAATGATTAGCCTAAATGCACTCTTTTCTTGCCAGCAAAGAAAGACCTCCCCCTAAGTTATCTTAGCCCCAAGAGGACTTGCAGGAGTGGGGGTCAGGCAGTAGCAGGGGAATTCTCAGCTGACAGAGAGCAGATGTGTTCTGCATTCACGCCTTATATTTAGATGGATTAATAGTAGCTGAAGGTCATTCTGTAGATTTGCTTTTATAAAACATAAAATAACTTTTAAAAGACTCAGACTACCCATATAAGCAGATACTGCCCATAGTGTTCATAGTCCTCAGAAGGGTTCCTCCCAATAAGTGACTTGACTTGCTTTGAATAGGTACATGTGGCTCTATGCAAGCAGAGCTCACGGCCCTGGGAATAGGCTCCTCCTCACCCCTCCTTTCACACATACAGAATGGACGTGTTTTGAATGATTTTCATTCATACATTACTTCTATTCTTTTCTTTCACTACATTAATTTAGGTAAAAGAAACCTGTGAGTCAGTATTTAAGTAGAGACTAGTCTATGTTTCATTGGTAGGTCATGAGATAGCTAGCTTCCCCTTTACTCCAAATATGCCAAACTTAACACAAATTCTAGTTTTAACAGGTCAGATTCATTTCATTTGAATCATCCAAATCAAATGCATACAGGAAATGCAAAGTGTAACTGACTTTCAGAATAACCAAAAATCAGATTCTCAGATAAGTTATAATCTATTAGTGGCAAGTACATTTACTAAACTGGACAGGATTTTATTTCAAATCAGGTTGAAGAACTGATGAAAGCGTATGTAACTATAGCCATTGTATGATATCCTGAAATTATTATGGTTGATCATTTCAGAAGATAAAGTCAAACTTTTTGGATTTGGAAACAAACATGGCTTATGAAAATTCTAATTAGTAATAGATTCCCATAAAAATAGCATGATGAATCACTAGAATAGAAATGGTGCAAGAACTGGGTACTTTGTCCCGGTGCATCCAATTGATAGTCATGACTATTCTGAACTGCATTTAACTGCTCTTTCATAGTAAATTCAAGAGCTGAACAAATGTAATAGGCTAAAGTTAGAGTAAAAATTAAGATTTCTAAAATTTTATACTAGTGGCTTCCCGGTGTTGCTAAGCACAATGATTTGGGTTTAACGTTTCTTGGAAGTAGTTGACTTAGTGACTATGTATTATATAACTAAAACAAGTCTTCCTTGTCAAACTTAGAAACTTCAGCTAACATGTTACTCGTATGTGAAGACTTCACCGAGACTTGGCCATGTGGCTATATTTTTTTGGCTTGAGAACAACAAAATTATTACTTGCTTTGAAAGTAAGACCAGCATATTCATACTGAGGACAGATTATTGGCTCTGACATACATAACTTAAGACTATTGGTGCAGGAGAGGAAGGATATCAGGGATAAGGACTAGAGAAACAATAAAGAAATGGTCTGATCAATAATAAAAAGGATACTAAGAAACACCCCAGAGACTCTGTGCCTCCAAGTTCACTTAAGTCTTAACGTACTTTACATTTCAAATCATATCTCACAAAACAAGTGATAGGATTACACTGCTAAATCCATAAGCATTGATTTTTGTCTCAGTCACAGATGCATGCTGTGCACTATTGGACAATTTGCTAAAATAGGTTTGTGCCATGTGGTGACCACTGAATAGAAGCACTATTTCTAACTTGCTGAAGTCTTTAATAAGCAATTGTCTAAGCTTTAGAAAACGTAACATTAAATTATGCTAAAACTTCTCTGTATGTGCTCACGACTCTTTCCCATTCCTACCATTTTTTACCGTTACAGAGGCCTCATATTCCCCAGGCAGAGCCTGCACTCTAAAAATCACAGCGCACATGTGTGAGCTTTCAGAGTGTTTTTAGAAAATATCCCCAGTGGACTATGGAGAGCTTGCCTTTCGGTCAGAGAAAGAAGCGCTCAAATGGGCTATTATTTTCACTGATAGGTTGACCCCATTCCTTGTGGAATTTTGGGTTTAGTTTCACATGATTTAGTTTCACAGATTGCTAGACTGGTGCTCAGCAGTTGTCACAGTAACAAGGATGTGGCACTTCTGAGGCTGGAGAAGAAGTCTTAGAGAGCCCAGGTCCTAAGGCAGGGAGTGACAAGAGGGCAGGGCTGCAGGTGCTTCTGTGGGTTTCGTGACTGCTCCTGGGGGTGGGTTGCTAGAGTGGGCCAAGGACAAGCCCCATGAAGAGTCACTGAAAGGCATGGGGCTGAGTGACACAAAACTCTACCTATTATTGTCACATTTATTTCATTTGTAACTTTGCTCCTCTGTTAGAAGCTTTCTGAACAACCTCTTTAAAATTTTGGCTTTGAAAGTTCTCTTTGTTCCTTTCTTTGTTTTCATACCCTCTATATCGACGTCACTGTACTTCTTTGGTCACTTTGATGGCAATCAATCATATTTTGTCCCATTTTCTCATGCTCTAATTTTTGTTTTAGCTATGTTCTCATATCTACCTATTTTTTGTATTTTATATCTGAAATTATTTTTATTTTAATGTTTAAAATAATGTAGTACATTTAAATTTTAAAAATGAAATCGTGTCAGTTCATATTTTCTGTCTCATGGTGAAAATTGAGAGTATTAATATAAATTACCACAGATCACTAATATATTTATTATATGTCTAATGTACTGTATTGTAAGTGACCATTTTTATCATAACTTCTTAAAAATTATCACTTACCAAAAAAGTTGCAACAAATGAAATCTCGGATTTTCTGAATGCCCTTTTCTCATCTTTCTCTTTCTGTGTAACAATTCCATTTCATGAACATCCTAGGGTAAAACTACACTGTTTAGTCAAAATTTATTAAATGACCATCTAATTTCTATGAGTATTTAGCTTACATTTTATCTCTAGCTAATAATATAGTCCACTTTAATTAATTTCATTAAAGAAACAATGACCACAGGACAAGTATAAAGTGAAAGTTTATAGTTCCCTTAATTATGCAATGCCAATTTAAAACCATTATTGTCATAAATACTCAATTACATAATTTGAGCTAAGCAATAATTTTATTCAGCACACAGGAAAAGAAATCGATGTATTAAGGACTTAAACACTTTTAAAATTCCAATACGTAACGTAATTACTGTTTATACATATATTCTTGATGAGCTTTTATCTTAGAATTGTATGCTTAAATTTGTTTTACTACAATATCATGCAACATCAAGAAAAGACTTGAATTTCACAGGTACAGAATGAGATGCACACTTTGATTCTAAGTATGAACATTCATCATTATTGAACATCCACAGCACAACTAAGAGAGCCACTTTGAAGAGCTGCATCAAGGAACTGGATGTCTTGATTGTAAATTTTGTGAAATTATTCGTGAAGGTGTTGGATGGCTTGAAGTCCGTGGTAGATCTGCTGTGAAAGGGTAATGTGTTTATGTGTGGGGTGCCACAATGGTAAAAGAAAAGAGAAGTGGAAGCAGTGACTAATTTTTATATTTTATTTCATCTTTTCATGTAAACATGGCCTGGCTAGCTTTTCCAAAAAAGAAAACCACCAATCATCAACATCACTACCACTACCCCATATACTCTGACTGTGAGACAGAAACCTTCAGTAGTATTGACTTTAACAAAAAATTAATTACAATTTAAAGACTATGTCTAGGCTCAGGCACTGGAGTACCACAATAAATTATATAGTTTAATCATTTGATAGGTGACCTCTAAATTTGGGGCACTTTACTGTCAGTCATGGAGATTTGCAAGTACTGCATTAAGTGTTTCATGTACATTTACCAAGTACTTAAATGGCAACATAAGTAATACTGTATTATGTAATATTAATTCTATATATAGTCAAAAATGCCCAAACAACAACAAAACTTGCTAACAAAAACCTGCTAATGCATTAAATTAAAATGAAAGATCTAATATGACTTTTGAGATATTAAGACATGAGGAACTCTCATATTCCAATGAACAATGGTTGGCTGTTGACCACAACCATGAAATATATAGGCAAAAGTGTCTACGTGTGTACCAGACCATACGGCAGTCTTAGTAGAAGAAGAGTAAAGCACCCTCCCCCAACTCTGTGTTTTCTAAAGCACCAGTGCTAGCTCAGGAGCTCAGACAAAGCTCACTGTCAACTTGGTCTCCAAGCTTCCCAGATAACCTGCAACTGGTGCTGAAGAATATGTTCGCATCAGGCCTGGCCTCTTCTAATTCTAGTGAGAGCATCTGGAAAACAGAAAATCCTAGTTTCTGACTTTTGATTTCTCACTTTCAGAAGATATCCAAGTTCTATGAGATCTGAGGCTTAATCTGGGACACTTTATTAAGAATGATCCATATTCATATATAACCAAGCAGATCTACAAATGTTTTCTTTAGGATGAGACACACTGTTTTCTCTAGAATGAGAAGTCATAAGTTAAAAACTGGAGGGGCCGGGGATTTAGCTCAGTGGTTCTGGCGCCTGCCTCGAAAGTGCAAGGTCCCCAGTTCGATCCCCAGTACCAAAAAAAGAAAGAAAGAAACAAACAAACAAAGAAACAACAAAAAATAAAAAACTAGAAAAATAGCAAAATATCACAACAGCTAGAAAACTAAACAACATTTTTAACTGTTTGGCACCCTTCCATAAGTATACTTTTAAACAATTGTATACTTATTTTTGCATTTATTTTGTTGCTCACTCTTTAACAGTCTTTCCATGTAACAAAAATTTCATATTTAGTTGTAGTAATCTGACTTGTCTTATCTTTCTCAGTTATAACAATATCTATCCTGTAATTTTAACCTTGCAGTCCATAGACATGTTGGCCTTTGAAACATTTTCAATTGTTTGCCTTTAGTTGCTTACTCTTAAGCACAGGTATTTGGTTTCACATTTTTGTGTGAGGGTGGTGCTGGGAATTGAACACAGTTTACACAAGTACTCTACCACCAAGACACACCCCTCCAAAAATTTCATTTTGAGACATGGTCTTGCTAAGTTGCCCATACTAGCCTCAAACTTACAGTCCTCCTGCCTCAGCCTCCCAAGCAGCTGAGATTACAGGTCAGACTCATACCTGGCTGGCTCTACTTTTGATGGCATGCTGATGCAGATCTGCTTAGTACACCTATTACAGCAAATTACGTAGCTCAGTTACATCTCCTGGCAGATATGATGATGTGATAAGTTGCATGGCATCACTGGTTTCTCTGGTTCAGTTTCACCATCTGTCCTGACCTCACTATGAGGGGCATCTCTGGTCCTTCCTTACAGGAAGTTGGGGAATTAAACCAGACGTCTTTTTTCAGGTAGAAAAGAACCCACCAGGTTGGTCACTCTTCCAGGATTAAGTATACTTTATCACTGGTCCTTCCTCGTCTCATTGGTAGCCATGGGGTCTGTGAAATAACACTGTATACTTTGCTTAATATAAAGTTCACTGAAACTCTTATTCAAAGAACAGTTCTTCCCATTTAGGGTTCAGAATCTGTCTTTATTGGCTTTCAATCCTTTAATGCTTTCTGGCTCATTATATAGGGCAGACTTGCACACAGAAACATCATGTTCACATTCATCCAAGATGATGCTTTCTTTGATGTCGTATCATCTTGAATATTTTTATTACTGCAAGTACCCTGTAGAAGAGACGATTTAGAACTACTTGTGTCACTTTGCATAAATAAATCCGTTGGGAGTAGGAGTACAATTTAACTTTTAATCATGATTATTAATAGATGAGAAAAGTGATACTCGAAAGGTACTCAAAGGTATAGGTGACATATCTCCTCCTTTGAGTAAGTTCACAGTGTAGTCCTCAGGTAGAATAATCTACAATTTAATTACCTGGGTCCCCTTTTGGCAAAGAGATAAATAACCTTGTCATTATTTTGATTCTAAATGATTTCCTATTGAGCTACTGCTTTATCAATGCTTGGTTGAATGTAAAGCCAAAAGTGAGAGACTTCCTCAGGGTGTACTGCTTTTGATGGGTTAGCTGTCAAATGCTCCATTGTCCAAATTACACTGCTACCTTAGATTTCCTGCTAAGAAACAATTTACTGCAGCACTGGGCTATCAGTCTTGTAGACTGTGTTAGTTTTGGGGTATCAGAATCTGATTAACCTACTGCAGATACACAATAGTTCCTACTGTGACTTTCCCCAAATTTTCATTTTAGTACTGCATTGTTAGCAGGATATGATAACAGAGGTTTTATATAGCAAGCAGCCCTAGAATAAACAGAATGCAATGCTGAAAAGCCTGATGAAATACCAAACCAAAGATATGTGTAAAAATAATGAAAAGAATAAATTAAATTGTCAACATTTTCTCATATTTTTTCTTTCAGAAAAAGACCTGCACACATTATTTTTAATCAGCTAACTTTTCCAAACTGATCTACAGTTATAAACAAATAAACAATCCAAACTCTCTACACATGTGTTTCATATGTTGTTGTTGATAAATGCCTAAAAATGGTGGGATGTTAAAAACAGATCTCTTCTATTGATTGAATATTTTCCCCCTCTTGAAAGTCTTCCTATGAAAGGCATTCTCAAGATTTCTATTTCAGTCTGTTAAGGCTCAATTATTACCTTATTGATTAAATACAGCAATTTTGTTGTTGTTGTTGTTTTTTTTGGTACCAGAGATCGAACTCAGGACCTTGCACTTGCAAGGCAGGTGCCAGAACCACTGAGTTAAATCGCCGGCTAAATACAGCAATTTAATGATGAATCTGTTTACCCTTTTTCTACCTGCTTGTTTACGTAAATGGCCCACCTCAGCATACCAAGGAGATTTCTGTGACAAGGAAGTACCCGACTGTTTACTCCTTGTGCAGTAGGAAGGAGCTGAATGCTAGATTTAATTTAATAATCACAGTCAAGAAAAGGCAAAACATCAGTTCTAATATTGAACTCATGATAATACTGACATCCACATTTGCTAACTTAATTGAATCACAACAACTAGCTTTAATATAAACTTTCCACTTTTAAATAAGCAGGGATGTGGCTTTTCTCATTACATCAGCAAATAACTGCACATTGTAACCTTTCCATCTTAATCTCAAGAAGATTTACTGGTTTCTGCTTCATTTCCTATAACTCAGGTTTGTCTTCTTCATTTAAAAACAGACTAGATTCTTTCAAAATGTTATTTTCCTTCAGTATACTAAACACTTTTGGAAATGGCATAATTTATTTCATAGTCATTTATTTAATCAGTTGAGTATTCAAAATTATTTACTCTGAAAGTAATAACCATGGCAGTAGGTTCCAAATTACATATTATATATGTAAATATGATTATATATATGCCAAGTATGTGTGTAATATGCTATCTATGTAAATATATATGTATATTTCCCCAGAATTTATATGAAAGCTTGCCAGTAAACATCATGAATGAGACAGCTGAACATTGTCCCAGGATTAAGCCCATCTCTGACTACTGTACTTTCTTAACTTCCTGTGAGAAATATTTGAGCAGCTATTACATGCTGGGTTCTGTGCTTGGTCTTGAACATACAATACTCTTAAGGATAGGTTCTGTCCTTACAGAGCTCATGCTGTAATGGAGAGAAAGGCTGAAAATAACTGCAAACACACAACAGACATAAGTATGAAGCAGAGGGAATAACTTGGGCCTGCAGTGAAGGGAGTGGAGGAGAAAATGGTGTTTTACAAAATCTTGAAAAATGATGACTTGGCGAGGTGGGTGTGGGTGTAAGGGGCTCTCAGAACACTTGCCACGTTATGGAAGGGGGCCAAACAGAGCAAGTGTGAAGAACACGGGGAGTGTGGTGGAGCTGGAACATAGGCTGCGTGTCCATGACTGAGGACAAAGGCTGGGAAGTTAGGATAAGGGCTTGGCATGTCAAGAAATCTGAAGGACATTCTGGCAGTATTCAAGGGCACTTCAAGGAAGACTGAAAGGCTCTGTTGTCCATCCTAAAGTGAGTGCTTGTGGGAGAAGAATTTAATGGGTAGCAGATAGAAACAGGATGAGCAGGCAGAAGAAAACTGCAAAGCCAAGGAGAGCCAAGGGAGGCCTCTACCAAAAAGCTTTTTTGAAGAAGGGGAAGACAAATTAGATGATCTTTTAAAGCTGAAAGGACTAGCTCTCTGGCTGGACATGGGTACTGGGGGGAGAGACAAGAGTGAGGGGTCTTACTTGCAGTCCAGTGTGCAAACAAATTAGATGGAGCACATTATGAACAGTACAGAGTTTAAAAGGGGAGAAGGGGTCTGAATTCTCTCACACTGCATCTGTTTCCTGTGAGGATGGAAGCTGGTCTGGAAGCAGCAGATCTTCCAGAGTGAGGAGGAAGATCCTCAACCTCTAGCATGATTCTAGGCTCCCTTTTTCTTCCTTCCATCCTAGTGCTTTATAGATCTATGATTACAGAGGGGGGAACAACCCTTTTCTTTTTTCTAAACTTCCTTTAATTTATGTTTTGAGAACACAGTTGTGCTTTTTCCTCCTATTGTGTAGAAGTACTGGATTGTTCATTACCTGGGAAGAGTGGAGGATTACTATTTGCAGAAAGATGGAAGAATATGACGTGCTGCTCCACTCAATTTCATTTGATTCTAATAAAATGTTTATATTTTCATTCAAATTCATTTTTATCCTTATTAAACAAGTACAAACTAGGCCAAATCGTCTTCAGCTATACTTCACAGTGCTATAGAAAGTAGAGGAATTTTGTAGCACAATGTATTATTCTAGAATTCCCCAATTAAAATGGTCAGGACTATCCAGAAATATCAAGTAAATGATTCTTAATTTAGAGAAAAACCCAAAAAGTTCTTACAAAATGCCATGAGAACACTCATGCACATCTTTCTGTTCTCAGAAGAAATGAGTATTTCTGTGAATGGCCATCCAAATCGTCTCTCCCATGCTTGCCATAACTGAAGCCCTGTCTCCCGGAGATGCCTTCAGTATGCAGCCTGCCTTAACACCCTCTTGGAACCTCAAATTGCACATTTGAGAAATATACATCCTCAGTCTTATTCTTTATTTAACACCTCTACTCTGTCCAGAATTCTTCTCTTCAGTCATATTTTAGCAAATGAACTGAGAAAAATCAGGCTCTGTTATGGCATGACAATTGTTACATACATGGAAACCTAACAGTTCCTCAGAGGTTGAATCAGGTTTATACAAAGCTGAAAGATCAAAAGCCAAGGTCCTTTCCAGATGACTTCTCCTACAATTCTCTCTACTCAATTTATTCTGGTCCCATTCTGAAACTTGTGTTGACCATTTCTGATCAGCGATTACAACCTGCAGCATTTCATCTCCTATAATTTTTCTTACATTTTTTTCCATCTCTTTCCTCATTCTTTCCAACTCATCCCTGTATTATAACAACCAACTTGTAACTACTTCTGTACCCAGATACACTTTCTGCATTTGGTGTTGGCTGAGCATTCATGTCTGCAGGTTTTGCCAATCAATTCTCCCCTTTATTGCAGCACAGATCTTCTGATCTGCTCAGATACTTCTTTCTGAGTGCTCTTGCAAGTTTCAGTCTGGACAGAAATGGCTTTGATCACACCACTGTCTCTAACAGAAGCTGTCTGTTCTTCGGTGTCCAACGCTTGTGTGCTCCCTTGGGCTGAACATGAGCTCCACTCCGGTGATGTTCCAACTATCCGACCTGAACACCCTTCTTCATGGCAGTGACTTGCCAGTCCTTTCAGGGCAAGAGCATGTACAGCAGGAGACACTGTGGCCCGTAAGGAAGGGAGGGTGCTTAGCTATCTTCAGTGTCCACCCAGAGGCCCCGGTCTTATGCTTCTCGTATTATTAATTTAATGTGACAAGGATTTTTTTTCTTTTTCTCCAGGAAGATCTTTTTAGGCATCTTAGTGGGCCTTCACGTGAATTCTAATACAAGATTAGAAACCCATAAAAGATGCCATAAAACACAGGGTGGATGTAAAGCCTAGACATTTACTACAATGTTTAAAGTAATGTGGACTCTGGCTTTCTGGAGACACCCTTCTTTCCCTCCTTATATAAATAAAATGTAAGCTTTAAAGAATAGTAATTTAAATTGTGAAATGGAAGAAAAAAGCATTGTAAATAATCAAGAAATAGCATTTAAAAAACATATCCATGTTCCATGTTACTAATGTCCTATTTACTTGCATTCAATATCTTTAAGAATAAAAAATTAAACACCCTGACATTTCTAATTTTGTGCCACTTTCTGCCCTAGTTCCACTTTTAAAATGTAGAATCAAGTGCTCTAAAATCCCATCCACGTGCAAAGCTAACAGCTCAATATTAAAGGATTTTAAAATAATGTCTGATACCCTAAAACCTTGTGCTTCTACCTTTGCTGTCTCATCTATGAACTTTTGTAACCACCTCTGTCAAGTAACAAAGTGAAATATTTTTGCCTGTGATACTGAATCTTAAATATCAGTTCAGTATAGTTTTTCATGTTAGCTGGCAGAGAATCCCTTTCTAAAATATTTTTACATATAATAACCTGGCTAGTTCATGGAGTTCACTGTTCAGTAGAAACTGTCTAAGTAATTGACTGCTCCTCCAAAGCATGGGAATGATTTCCAAACTATGTTTTCAAGGCAGTTAGGCAGATAAGTAAAACCCATAAGAGTTCTGTTTAAGAGATGGATGGTTCTACATTTGTTCCAGAGGGATATTTTTCATATTCAATGAGTAAGCACATTTGCTTTAATGTTGAAAAGTATCTACCAGAAATGATCTATTTTTATTCAAACACTATAAACATTAAATATGCCACATTAATAATAATAATAATACAGAAAAGGGTCCTGAGAAATAGTAGTCTAGGAACATGAAAGATGATGTAAATTAAAAACCAACCATTAACAACAATAATAAGATGGCAAAAAAGTTCAGTAATTTACCAATCTGGCACTACATAAAACTAGCAAATGTACTTCATGATGTTTATCTTTGCTATAATTTTCAGAACATAAAGCTATACCTTGATTAAAAGTCTGATCTATTATTCATAGAATGGGTTTAGAGAATTTGCTTATAAATTCTTGTTTCAAAACAGATGCAAACTAGTCATCTTGGAATTGGTAGGAAAAGCAGAAATCGCACAGTGAAACTGATAAACAATTTCTTTGGCTTCTTAACAGCAATATCTTGCAGGTTGATTAAAAACAACAGCAATAACAAAGAAACTGAAGATAAAGTGTGTGATGCCTTCCATGGCTATGGACAGCCTTTGCTTTTCTCCTTAACGTTTGAAGATAGATTCAAAGCATGATGATGACTACCGTTCTAGCAGTCTTGTAGAATAATAATTCATATTCTGAGTACTTACTCTGTGTCAGGTATACTTCTCCAACACCTCTGTGAAATAGATCATGTTTCTGTTTCCATGCAAACTGAAGCTTGGATGGGCAAATAACTTTGAACAAATTCACGCAATTTAGAAATGATGGGGTCATGATATACAGCCAGTGTGTGATATCAGTTATGCTTTCTGATTCTTGCTATACCAGCTCTCTATACACCACCAGAACACTAATTTATTAAAAAGTAACGGCAATTAGTAAGCATATGTCATATATACTGATTTCTAGAGTCTGCTAGTTAAGAATCCACTGTGCTATTAAACTTTTTTTCCCCCTAACATTCTTTGCCAGGTAAAAGAAGTGCTGCAAACAGCTGCCCTAAGTATATTCTGGGGTCTCCCCCTTGGCAATTTGATAGGCCTGTTATTATTCATAAACACTTGTCCTTAACCATACCAGAGCAATCAAGTGAGACAAAGCAGGTTGCACTGAAGTACTTAGAAAGCAGAGCACATGGTTATACAAATCCACAAAGCACTCAGAGCTGCTGAAAGGAAAATCTGGTCAATACCACTATTAACAATCTAAGTTAAGGCAATTTCCCAAAGTTTATTTTTCCATCAGTCCTCCGAGTGGATGTTTTGTTATTCTGTGGGCATGAAGAGAAAAAAACTTTAGTAGTGCAGAAAATATGTGAAAAATGTTTGCACTGGAAAATAAAGCATTAGCCAATGCAACAGGAGAAACAAGATGGATTGGTAGATTTTTCTCTTCTTCTCTCACATATATAGGATAGGCTAACAGGAGAGACTTTATCCCATCACCAATAGCTACATGTGTCTACTGAGCAATTTAAATGTGGCTACTATAACTGGTGAGCTGAATTTTTTGTGCAGCTGTGTTCTCTTTGAGATTGGGTCTCACTATTTTGTCCACACTGGCCTAGAACTTGCAATGACGGTTCTGCCTCAACCTCCTCAGGACCAGGATTACAAGAATGAGCCACCATGTCCAATTGAATTTGAAATGTTAATTTATATTAAATGAGTTAAGTGTTATATTAGTTATTTATGGGAATAATTTTAAGTATGTTTGGAACAACCTGATTATGAAAATTTATTTTTCAAATGTAAATCTTATAGAATCAAACACAGATGATGTTTTTCCAATAAATAAATCAGTAAGTATAAAAACACACACTTGATTTCAAAGACAGTGTTAAAAAGAATGTAAAATCTCTCATTAATAGTTTTAGAATACATACTGATTACATATTCAAATGATACCTTAGATATATTGAATTAAAACAATGTTATTAAGATTAATTTCACCTGCTTTTTTATATTTTAGGGTAACCACATGAAAATTGAAAATTACACATGTAGTGCCCATTATACTTCTATTGGAGAGCACTGTTCTAGCAAGAAAGATTGTAAATTCAGTACTTCTCTTAAAAATTGATAGTGTGCCCCGTGAGACAGGAGATTAGGGTGTAGCAAAGCTAGCTGGGAAAGTAGGTGCGACCTGTTAATTACAAGATCCCAGGACACACGCACAGAACAGTTCCCAAAGCCCTGCACATGAAGTTCTCGAGAGAACCCAAGCAGGCTTTGCGTATGATGGGCTGCACCTGATGTCAGCCTGAGGAATGAGTGATACAAAAAGGACTGTCCATATTGAGTTTTTGCACTGTGTTTGCTCTTCCACGGTGGTCTTCCCTCACTCTATAGGGTGTACTTTTCCTACTTTTACTTGGCCCAAAGTCACTCTGCAGAGACTGTTTCTTTTCCTACCTTTAATAAAACTTTGCCACCTTTGCACTTAACATGACCAATTCTTTGCTAAGGACAGAAAGAACCTAGAAACCACCTCCAGGAGACTCCAGTACCCCAAAACCCGGTAAAAACACAACTTATTGAAATGACATTATTTCTAAACCACAATCTCCATTCCAGTTGTTACAGTAAAAAATAATAACTGAGATTCATTATTAAGGAGACTCAGTGAGAAATAAATCACCTCAAATTTGAAGGAAAACTGCAAAACTCTAGGTGTCTTCTTCCATGGCTCTTGACACCACTGAGGGTTGAGGTCAAGATTTGGTAAAATGCTCAGCTAGAAAGTAACCAGAAAACTCACACTTTCAGAACCATACACACCTCAACAGGTGAGCATGAGAATGAAGAAATTTCTACAACATTTTCATTCTTGGCTTCCATGTTTTCAAAAGAGATAAAACATAACTCTATGCTTCTTAATGATCCCCAAAGTGTTGTAAACTTTAGACTGTATTATAATGATTAAACAAAAAAAAAGAAAGCCCGCAAATAAATAAATACACAGGTGAACAAATGATGATTCAGCATACCCTGAGGTCTGAATTACAGTTCAGGTCCTGAAATGGTTCTTGATTTCCTGGGCCTGTTCCTGATTTTCAAAATGGAGTCAGCAAGTCTCCATACCTCTAAAAGCTTCTAGTGCTCAAGGCTGGCCCTCTTTAATCATTTCTACGACTTTATCACTTATATATTGCTTTACACTCTTTCATAGCACTTTCACATGCTTAATTCCTAGTGACAGGCTTCTTAACCCCCTTTAATTTTTATTTATTTATTTTTGGTACCAGGGATCGAACTCTGGTCCTTGTGCTTTTGAGTCAGGCAGCAGAACCACTGAGCTAAATCACCAGCCCTTAACCCGCTTTTATAGAGGAGAAATTTGAGATTCAAAGTAGCTACATGTCTCCGAATTGACATAGTTTTAGAACCGGGGGAGCTTGGTAACTAATAACTAATCTAGATTATTTTCCAGTATATTATACTCGTCATTTTTCTGACAATCACAAAAATTATGTTGAAAAATGTTCATATATTAAATCATTTACCCGAGATCGGCCAGACAATCAGATATCTGTCATCTCTTTCTAATATATCTTCCACTCTTTCCCTTTTCTTCTACTGTCAATGACACTTATTTAATATGTAATTTCTTAGAACACAGTGTTTATCTCTTAAATTTGAATACAAAGATTTAGTAGACAGTGTTAGTATAGATGGTACAATTTGAGATGTGGAAGCTCTCACGGCAACCTGGGCAACACCTCAGTGCTGACCTCCCCAGCTTTGTCCCCAAGCCAAGGTAAGAAAGACAAAAACCCCTCAACCAGCCTTGGAATATTCTGAAGTCCCAAACCAAGATGCTAGCAGGCCAGATTTTCTGGCACAATCTGTAGTAACCTTTCTTCACTTGGAGGTCATGAAAAGTTCATCTCATACATACAATTATAACAGAGTGAATTATGGGAAAGGGCATTCGTGATAGATACAGCTGACCCGATTCAGCTTCCTGTCAATCATACTCTGAAAGACCCAATGGGATATGCCCTAGACCAGATACAACATCTTAAATTCTTAAACCCAAAGCCCTCCAGTGCTTTGCCATTACACTGAGCACACCGTCTCCTAATTACATTTCATTAAACTTTACTACTGTTTTCTTAACATCGTGGTCTATGTTGCACACAAAAACTCAGAAACCCGTCTGAGAACCCATCACCCATGGCAATAGTATCATAATTAGTTTGATGATAAATCCCTTAACTTGTTTCAACTACTGTGGAATACAAACTACAAAGTGATCTATTATTCTTTTTATGAAAAAACAAAATACCTTTAACAAGATATTTCTATTAGATTTTCCAATAGGTTAAAAATAAATTATTTTTTATAGAAATGTACATTTGAGGCCTAAAAATTACCTAATTTCTAAGGATGGCATCCCTTTCCCTGAACTTGATTCATTATTTTGTAATCATATATTCAATTCATATAGTTATTTGATTCATTATTTTGTAATCATATATTATTCCTAGCATCTTCTGTGAGTCAACAAAATACTTATATAACCAATAACATTTTTAGACTAAGGGAAACCATTAGAGTTAAAATTATTACTCATTAATTAGTTTTAAAATGACACAAATTTTAGTATAATTTAACTACCAGGCAGAATAATGTTTAAAGGTTTGAATTATATAAACACTTTTCCCATAGTTTAGTCTACTGTAAAAAATCTTTCCAGTACAATGTGCTTACAAGGTATCTAAAGAAAGAAAAGAGAATTTTAATTTACCAGGTATTTTTTAAGTCAATTCAGCATACACGTTATTGGTTTGAAAAGATTGGGCCATACTGATTTAACTGTGACTCTCTAAAAGTAAAACTCCCTCAGGCTATAAATAAGATATACATATCTTACATTCCCCCCAGTGAAATTCCTTCTGGTCAGCATGCAAAGTATTAGATGTCCATGAATGTACCCTTTAACCTGGAAACAAAGGAGAAAAGAAATGGCAGGGATTTCCACCCTTGGGGAAATACAGTAAGTCTTTGGCCTAGATTTATTATACTGCTCTTCAATTATGTGTCACATCGTGATAAAATGCAAGGTGGGAGTAGGACAGATGGAAGATTCAGATGACTCAGAAAGAGTCTAGAAGTCATGCCTGTTGACCACAATTTTACTCCCTTTCCAATAGATTAGAAGTTATTATTTTAAGATGTCAAAGGACAAAACATAAAATGTTTAGTGAATGCATGTGATCTGAATTTTTTAAGATGGAACTTTCAAGACACGATTATACTAACTGACTGAAGAGTACTGTTGGAGGATTCAAGGGGAAGATATCAAGAAAGGATGCAAAAGACTTTTTCTTTAAGATGCGTGTGATACACACATACACACACAAAGACACAGACCAGGTGAGCTGGAGTAGTAACCACCCCCTCCCCCCCACAGGATACTCACTATATTTTAAGGTTCTTCTGGAGTACTTTCTAAGAGTAATTCCAATTAGCACTCTGGACTTGGTTAGGAAGTTCCATTGAGTACCACTAAAATTTCCAAATCCTTCATCTTTTGTTGCTTCTAAACATTGAGTGAGGATATTATTTCTGTGGTCTGATTATCCACTTTCCATCTTTGAATTCTGGACATGAGTATAATTTTACCAGCTTTATGTGGAGAATATTTTGCAAGCTGATATCTTCTTCCTCTGACCACTTACTCATTTGAAATTAAAAATCTGGAGTGGACATTTTTGAGATGTTTTATTATAGTCAGCTGTTTTGCAAACTTTAAAAAGACAGATTCATTAGTCTCACCATTAGACATCAACTCTAAAGGATATATATTTTTTTCCTCTGGAGTACTAAGAATGGGACCCAGGGCCTTGCCCATGGTAGGAGAGTCCTTTCCACCAAGGTGCACCCTAGCCCAACAATGTTGAATTGTTGAAGACTGAAGTTATGATACTAGCCTTTCACCAAGAAAACCTACTCTGTAATAGTTTTATGAAGAAATAGAAAAAAAAATGAAGAAGTATGGTAGCTAAGGACATTTTCTATATAAGTCTTTACTGAGTACTGTTACAGAATGACTTTAGCTGTGCTTTGAATGTGCTGAAGCTCGGATGGATGCTCTGAAGTAATCTCTCTTCTGCAACACTGCCACTCCATGTATGACCTAGCTAAGTTTGACTTCTGTACCCAGCTGCTTTCTAACAATCTGAGATTCCTGCCCATGTCTGCAGCCTTGTGGGTAAGGCTGCAAAAGCATCTCCAAAGCCACCTAAGACCCTGTTTAAAGGAAAGTCAAGGGGTGCTAACTCTGTACTGAGACCCTCCTTACACTATGAATGGGATTCCTAATGGGAAAATTTCTTGGGGGAACAAGGATGAACCTTTCCCTACCCCTACTGCCAAAGAATTAAAACAGGAAGGAATAAACAGAGTTTACTTTAACAGCAAAATACATACAATTTACAATGATTTCTAGAGACAGGCTAGGAGTTGGGCTAGAAAAGGTTCAGTGTTAGACAAGAACCTCCCAAAAAAATCTATGTACTATGTACTATGTAGTACATAAATCCCAAGAATAACAGAAATATATAATCATAATTTTGGCATTTGCTATGAAAAGGCATTTGCTATATTCTTCTCATTTGTCATCTAGAATTATTTTTATCCTTTGTTAGTGTTATCCTGCTGTTTCTTAGAAAGTACGCTCTATTGCAAGACACTGGTTAAAAGAAATTCAGCAAGCACAACTGCACTAGAAGGATTGATTAAAAAAAAAACAGGAAAAGAACCAAAAATCAAAGCAAAACAAAAACAAATGTACCGCACTTTCCTCTACTCCTGACACTGAAAACAACAGGCTTCAAAAATGGTTTCATTAAAAACTAACAAGCCCATGCTCACCAGGGGATAGACTGGGCATGTGGAATCAAAAATTTCTCAATCACTGCTCATGTAGGTCAACTAGAATTAATTCAAAGGTCAAAGATTCAGCTTGAGTGCCCCACTTCTCACCAGCTGGCTTCCCCTGTGCCCCCTGCCCATCTGTCCAGGAAGTCAATGTTTGGAGGAACCCTTGTGGGGTGCAAGTCATCTGGCCACACATCTCTTTACAGCAGTGTACAGAGCCCCCAGTCCTGTGGAGTATGGTGCTGAGCCCTGCCAGTGGGCCAGACTGACGTGCCAATAGACTGCTACTTGAATCTGAAGTTATCTGACTTTAAGTTGCTACCTGGTTTTTCCAACGGAGCCATTAGTCTAATGGGATGGTCAAAATGCTGTTCATCATCACAGTGAAGCTATTTTTCTTTTGGGGAGGTTCTAACAAAGCATGATTAACTTTATTCTTTTGTGTAATACTATATTCTTTGTATTTATTTGTTTCTCTTGCAGTACTGGGGATTGAACCTAGGGCCTCTGGACTGAGCTACATCCCCAGCCCTTTTGTTTAATATTGTTTGAGGGGACAGGGTCTACCTGTCATTAAATTGCCCGGGCTGGGCTGGAACTTGTGTTCTTCCTGCCTCAGTCTCCTAGAACCTTGGGATTACAGCCCTTGTACATTTCTTTATTATGCAGAATTAGAAGCAAGTCCCTTTAAACATAGCCTAAAAGGAATTACTCCAGGTTAAATCTACAGGGTTCTAAGTCTTAGTGTTCTCCTGTACCATTTGTCCAAGACTACACCTGTCTCATACAGAGTCTTTTCTGTTTTCTTCTCAGATCAAAGATAGAGTCTGCTTCTTTGATAAAATGCATGGTTTCTCTAATGTAAATATCATTTTCCATTTATACAATGGATCCTCAAGTTACGACCAGCCTGATGTACAAACAATTTGGGTTAATAGGTTAATGGAAGATTCATCTGCCTCTTATTATCTACACCCAGGCAAACATCCAGATCTCAGCTGTATTGACTTATAACCAACTTGAGTTACAACCAGCCCTTGGAAACCAAAATTGAGTTCATAATCCAGGGTCCACTGTATTACTAATGAGTGGGAGTTACAAGCTTGCGCTTTACTATTAAAGCAGTATAGTAGTTCCTGTCACATAAAAGTAGTTCTGTTTTCCTGAGTACCCAGAGATTTACCACAGTGATCCACTATTTCAACAGCCAGATGGGTCCAGCCATTTGTGGGATCCAGAGAAAACTAAAACGTAGGATTCCTTGTTCAAAATATTCAGGATTTCAAGTGAGTAACAGCAGAGCATTAATCCAAGTGAGCATTCCTGGTTAAGTTGCGGGAGCCTTCAGGTTCCCAGGCTGAGAACCTACCTCACCTCTGGTCACAGAGCTGAAGAGGCAGGGCCCCTTTCAGGGCAGCACAAGTTGTCTGCCTTCAGCTCCTCCTAGATTTCTCCTACTCAGCCTCTGTGTAAGAGCCCTCTAAGTTTCCTGCCTGTCACCAGCAGGTAAATGCTAAGGGGGTAAGGGTATCAGCTTAGGACAAACCCACAGGATATGATTCTGGGTTTTTATGACTAGCTACAGGGAAAGGGGGAGATTCTGCTGTGCAGAAAACATGAGCTGATACCACACGTATGAGAAAAATTAGATTCACGATCTGTCATGTGGTAACCAGTCATATAATTGGGGGAAGCTGCCCCAGCCCCCTTTTTCTCACTTATAACAGTGTTAGATACGTGATTCAAGGGTCCTGTGAATATTTGCTAATACTATGAGATTAGAAGAAAGAAAAATGCCCTGTATTTTCTTTTCTTAAAGAGAGAAATGCTTTCCTTTGAATGGGCATTGAGTTTTATAAAAGGTAATAATAATAATGAAAGTAATGCTATATGCTGAGCCTGCTTGAAGGTTTTACATTACAAATGGACTAATTTAGTTCACATTGGCTCCTTTACTATTATTCATAAATACTTTTATGGTAGGTACTATCATCATACCTAGCTTACTTGTAAGGGAATCGAAGGCCCCAAAGCTTAGGGATATTGGCATTCCAAAGCTGCTACTACTACTACTACGTGTTCATTTCCGTGGCAGAGTTCCTGGGTCCCAGGTGTTCACATTCCTGGAAGTGAGGAGGCCTAGTTATGGAAAAGAGGCAGGAGGAGGAGCACAGTGTGTTGTCTGATTTTCTAAAGAACACAAAATGCATTTCACTCAGGGTTCTGAAAAATACAAGTACTTTCCATAAAGTGAGAAAGTCTAAGTTACAAAGTTAATAAATTGGCACATTCATATCTGTACCAACCTGCTTTATTTTTCAACTAAACAAATATGGATATGAGAACTCACACTTGATATGCAGCTAATCTCATTCCACCAATGGGTTTTAAATAGTAACATTAGCAAAAAGTTAGTATAAAATCATGGAGGTACCTAAAGGATTTAGATAATTAAGCCCTTAGGCAAAGAACCTGCTTTCTTTACACCCCTCCTAATTTCTCATTAGATATTACACTAGTAATTAATTTTCAAATGTATACCAACTATATTCTCCCAAAATAGAAATAAGTACATTGAATAGGACAAACTGGGAGTAGAAATTTACATAACTTTTTATTTTGTTGTATTTGTGTCATTATATACATAAAATATGAATGTACATGATGTGGGCATTAATATCCTTAAAATTCTATCCTTGAGACAAATGCTCAAATACTGAAAAAAAGTCTAAGTTTTTGCTGCCCTTCCAATTTTTTGACAAAATTTCCTAGAATAAAGTATATTTAACTGCAAAGCAGAAAGCAGAGAACACCTTAGTGTACAATACTGAGACAACTATTAAAAACATTTCTTTAAAATTCTCATCTATATTTTAGAGAGGTAGCACTATTAATTGCATTCTGCTCCATCTTCATAATTCAATCTGTGCAGTTCTACATACGTTCTATAAAACTGGAATCTTTATTGTACACTTGGGACACAATTTCCTAATAAGAACTTCCCAAAGGTAGTGTTTCCCCACCCCCATCTCTCTATCTCTCTGTCTCTTTCTTCTTCCCTCTCTTCTCCTACCTATGTAAAAATGCCACACTGGACAATATGTATCCTTGTTCCCAAAAGAGAAGGAAGAAAATTTATACTACTAAAACATATGCAGATTGAAACAAATGATTCCATGCTTACAATCAAAGTGATTTAAAACTACTTGATCATAATGATCATGAAACTACTTTGGTAATCAGGAAAGACTATCTCTCCAGAATATTGTGGAAAGGTATCCTCTACTGCGGAATAATTGAATCTATTTTTTCATTTCATCAAAGCAAGAAACTATTATCCCTGATTGTGACCCCCACCAAGTTCCTGCCCCATCTGTTGCCAGTCTATGAAAACTGTCCACCAAACCAGCAAGGTGCAGCTGCAGTTCACCAGCCTAACCATCCAATCACTCATCATTCACTCAACAACTTTGAGTTTACTAAACACAAGGCAATAACTAAAGTTCTACCACAGCAGAAAAGTCTGCATGGTGAGTATCTGTATCATTCTAAACCATTGTTGACTTAGTAATACTACCCATTTAAAAAAAACAACTTGCATCTTAATTACTAGTTTTTGACAAAGCAGTGAGGATATATCTCCTGTTTCTGTTGTAAATTATATATTTCTAGAAGACAAAAGAGCATTGATTTTCAAC
The DNA here is from genome assembly GCF_000247695.1 of Heterocephalus glaber. Next base: position 23,377,378 of record NW_004624757.1, read on the forward strand.
CACAAGTAAACAGGCATCTGGGTTTTGTCTTAATGAGATAAAGTTTAGTCTGTGCTTTCTCAGTAGGATGGTTTTTGCTATTTAATTGGTAGCAAGAAACTTTAGCAGTATGTCCTTTTTCTGCCAACAGTGAATTCTATGTGGAAATGAAGTTCCTGTAGAGGACCTTCAGATAGAAAGGCTGTCTTAGAACTAATTAGATAAAAATCACAGGAAAAAATGTTATTTATTGTTTGAGGGGAAACTTGAAAACATTATTTTACTCCATGAATTCCTTGAATAATAGAGGAAAGAAGTACAACTTAGGCTTTGTATTTCTCCACTAAAATCTTTCCAAACAAAGTTAATTTAAGCATGCTATTTATATCATGGAGGTCTTTGTAAGATCTTGGACAAAATCGGGGTAACAAGTATGAACGGAATTCTGTTACCTGCAATGTTTATGTCCCTAAAATAAAAATACAATCATTATAAGAAAAAAAATGACACAGGAATCATTATGTCAAAAGCAGTACTTTAAAATGTTAACTGAGACATGAGTAAGTACCAATTACTTTAATTTAACCAGGGCCTTCCCTAGAGACTACCTGGGAAATCTCGTCAACACCACCAGAAGAAAGCATCACACCACATACAACAGGGAAGAATCCTTTCAAGTTAATGAGGATTTTTTCTTTTATGCAATTTTTTTCCTTTAGTGTTTCTCAAATTGGGTCACTTCCCTTTCTGGCTGAACACTCTTCAACTCATTCCCACAACCCTTGGGATAACACCACAGTCTTTGCCATGGTCTGGAGCCCCTTCTACCTCCCAGAAAGGCCAAGGCAGAGTCCTGCTGGGTTTGAGGGACACATGGAGCTGAGGCTGAGTAGATCCCAGCACACTGAGTTGTGTGACACATTCTGCTTCCAGAGGAGCCTGGAAACAGCATTTTATTCCCTAGCGTATTTCCCAGTTGCACAGGTGACAGTCAGGAAATACTGATTTATAATTGAAATCTCTAGAGGTTTGAGAGTACAGTGAAATGTGTCAGAGATACCTTCTTTAAGGTGGTCCTTGCCTGAACATTGGTTTTTGGTGGAGAGAATGGAGAAATGTCATTTCTCCTTCCTGTATGCAATGCCATGGACTTATCTTTTAGTTGCTTTTTTTTCTTTTTTTGAAAGTTGTTTCTAAAGAGTTACTATTTGAGGTTTCATTTTGTGACATGCAATGTTTCTAACTCAGCATCGTCATTCAAATCTACTTCTACCTACTTGTATTTTTTTTTCCTTCAGAATCCCTTGTAATCGATGCTGTTAAGCAATATAATATCATCTTTGTTGCACTTGGCTGGTTCTGATTTTCAAATGACAACTTTGCTGTATAGAGCACCCATTAGCTGCACATTTCTAGTTCTTCTCTTCAGCCTGGACTTTCTTTGCCGGAAGCTCTGATGTAGCAGAGCAAGCTGTAGACATGGAAAAAGAAGCTCTAGGTTTAATGTGGGTACAACCATACTGTATAATTTGTATAATAAGCATGATCATTCTCCATTTGTTTATTTCTTAAAGAGTAGCTTAGCCTTGAGAGGAGTAAAAGTACATAATAATAGTTCTGCCTATTTTTGATCAAATAAATAGTAGAAAAGAATAAACAGATTATCCCAGACAGTCTTAAAAGATTGCTGTACCCAAGTGCTGTTTCTCTGGACAGATACCATATATACAAAAATAATTCACAATCGATATAAATCCTCTATCATCATATAAATTGGTGATGACAAATTTTCACTACCTGTCTTTTGGTTGTATTCTATACTTTCCTCCTCTCTGTATTAGCTTATGACATGTTTCTCGATTATTTTAACTTTTAAAACTTGAAATTTTGGTTCATTGAAATTAGAATTCTGGTTTATTTAGAATTCTTCAGACTTCTTTAGTCTAAAGAGCTTGTGTTATTTTTTTCCCCCATTAACTTTATTGGTACATTTTAGGTATAAAATACAGCTACATTCATCATTGGGATCTTGTACCATTACACGAGTCTCTTGGTTCTTATTTTTCTTCCCCTTCCCTTGCCCTCCCTTCACCCCCTCCACCCCTCCCTATTTGCAAAGACCTTGTTTCCATTTTTTTCCTCTTCCCATACTTTTTCCTTTCCCTTTTTTCCCTTCCCCTACCCCTCCCAATTCCCCTGCACTTTTAGACCTTTTCTTCCCGTTACACAATATCAGTTATATATTTTTTAAATTACAATATTAAGATCTAGGAGACATTATCACAGATTTTACAGGATTTAAAAGGATATAGAAAGCATATTACAAAAATCTTTTTTGAAATACATTTAACAACTTCTAAGAAGTACCTTGGAAGACAAATTAATGAAACTAACTCTGGAGGAAATATAAAATTTGAATAGCATCTATTAAAGAAAGTATATTCCTAGCTTGAAAACCTACCTATATGACAACAACAAGCTCATAAACATTTTAACTGATAA